>JAWWEV010000115.1:10280399-10296482 GCA_035583235.1 Hafferia zeledoni
CCTCACCTAAAAAATCCACTGCGCAGGCTGGAAGGGCACACCCACGTGGGGAGAGCCCTTCCCAAATCTTCGTTCACAAAGGTTGGGCCATTATCCATTACTTTAGGTCAAGATCATATCAACTTACACTTGGATGGCCATGAGTGCTCTCTGGCATCCTGCACTTCATACAGATGCTGATAACCTGCTGCTTCATTCTATAATACTGCAGAAGGCTGGCCATGCTCTGCTGGGCATTCACATGGGCCAAATAGTGCCTGTATGGGCAGGGTTCAACATGCTTTTTGGCTAACCATGGAGGTGAATATACTTCTGAAGGCTTAGGAATGCCTGACTTTCTTTATTTTCCCCAGCCAGTGCTTTTGGACAGCAGCAGTATTCTTCCTGACAGAATCCTACTGATGGATACTTTATTCCAGACAGTTACCTGCCTTGGTGAGGTACAGTGAAATATGTTCTCTTTCTCTGTTTGCACTCCCTCCCTTCTGCCATGCATGCGGACAGCATGGCTGTTAGTATAAAATAAGCTTCTTGCAAAGCTGACAAGCATAATGGCATGGTATACATGCTGCCTGTTTGAATACAATTTCTCCACTGTCAGAATTAAAATAATACTGGGATTGCTAGGGATGTGTTCTGTACTGAGTAGTAGCTGTTATATTAGCTTGGTCATGAAGGTGGTCCCTTACCACGGCTGGAAAAGGCTAGAGAAACTTGAAACTAAGCAGGGCAGAGAGTAACAGTTTCAGGTACGTGACAGACTTGGTTGCAGGGATTTGACACTTAAATACTGCTGCTCTTAAAGAAATCAACTAGGCAGTTTTGCAGTTTTTGCTTTTAAATACTGATGGTTTTGGAAGCTGCCCCTATATTTCTTCCATCATGACTGAGGTAAGTGCTTGGATACTGGCTCTTTCTAAACATATAGACTTATACCAATATCCAAAACCTTGGCTTTCCAGTGCCTGTGCACTGTGCAGACCTGCAGATCTGTATTTCAGTCCTATCAGGTTTTGGAAAGAAGCAGTGCACTACTGTAGCTGAAGAACAGAAATATGTCACATCCTAAAGTAGTTATAGAGTAAGGGAGAAAAAGGAAGCTTGCTTTACACTTCTTTCTCTAGAAATCTTCCTGTTCTTTGATGCCTTTCCCCCACCCCCCATATTGTTCCTATTCATATTCCCTCATATCATTCCTATTAGTGAAAACTTTTTGGGAGATATTTTAACCCTTCCCTTTGTTTTTGAATTAAGCTACTTCACTGTTATTTGATGACTGTTGCTAGAATGCTTGACATTTGGCATGATAGCTTTTGGCAGCTCCACTATTACATCCTGCTTTCACTCCATATAGGATTTGTTCCCTTAAGAAGTAAGCAGGGATACCCAATTGACACGAACAGGAGTTGACACTTGAATCAACAATGACAAAAAATCTGGAGTGACCTTAAACAGTTTCTGCCTACTGTTGAAGAGCAAGACACGTGTGTAAAATCTAGACGAAGGAAGAGCTAAGCATGTGACCTGTATTTGTGTACATATGGTACATATAATAGGTACCTTGAAAACACTGTAAGGCCAAGTCAGATTCAAGATGTCAATGATTTATAAATGCTTCATATTTCTATGTTGGCACAGGCTGAAACATAAAGGTTTGAAGATCACTTTCAACTAATTGCTTTTCACTGGACAAATTGCTACCAGCTTTTGTGTTGAGTGCCTGTGCTTAAATTCAGGGACAGAAAGTATTGTTGTTGCCAGAGTAGTGAAAGTGTGCATTTGCTCTGTAAGCAGAAGTACATGTAACATTCCGCTGCCTTAAGATGTGCAGGTTAAAAAAGGGGAGGCTTGCAGACATCTCTGCTCGTTTTCATTTCATTCTTGTCCCATCAATAGACTATTGCACAGTGGCACAAGGCTGGATACCAAGACATGCCTGAATATGAAAACTTCAAGCACCTACTGCAAGCCCCACTGGATGACGCTCAGGAGATCTTGCAGACCAGATTCCCAATGCCCAGTTACATCCACAGTGAACATGGGGACAGTCAGGTGAGAACGTTTATGGAGGAACTCTTTTTGGTTTTGCCTAGAGCAAATGGCTGTCTTTCTGCTTTTCTGAAATGATGGTTCTGTAAGTTAAATGTAGCAGCAATTTAGTTCTTCAAAGTGCAAAGCTTGCATATTTTCTCCGGAGCTTGTTCTACAACTCTTTTAATAAGCAAATCACTTGCGTTTGAAATCTGAGGATGGGGAAAAAAATGGAAAAGCTGACTTAAATATGGGGTTTTTTCCCCAAAGAGGTGGGAAAGAAATGATTTGGTTACGTGTCTGTAGTTAGCCTGCAGTAATGCTGAATGTTTGACCGTTTGCTTCTTTATTCTCAAATGCTGAATGAGGATATAAAACAGATCCTATTGTTGCTCTTACTGGAATTGCAGTTGTGCTGTGCCTGGCGTGTTTGTAGCAGGGAAAAGGAACTGATGGTCCAAACCAAAGAACTGGTATCAATTTTTGATGTGACTCGTTTACACTGGTCCTCCACTTGACCCCTTTTCTGAAGAGCAGATGGGACATGCAAGGTATGGTGCTGGTGACATGCCTATGTCACATGGAACCAGAGCTGCCCTGCCAGGCAAGCATGTCTTGTAGCAGAGCACTCAGTGCCCCTTGGAGACAGGTCTGTTTCTGTAGTTGAAACCTAATTAAGTTAAATTACTACCTTGCTTGCAAAAGCAGGGGAACATTGTTAATCATGGATCTAAGGTGGCATGAAGCTTGAAGGAGCTCACAGGTCTGTCCCTTTACAAAACTGCTTTTCTTTTGTCTTATAGGCCCTGTTCCTCTTGTCTAAAATGAACCCTTCTCAGACCCACAATAACCTCTATGTGTGGGACCAGGTAAGCAATGAAAGAGCTGCTCGTGTTTGGGAATGCTGTAAAATGTTCATGTACCAATTTGTGCAGTAGGGATTCTGTTTCACCATGTGACCACAAACGGTAGCAGGTTACATTTGTCCTCAGTTTCTTACCATGGTTGTTGGTAAGATTAATAGTACTGGTGGGGAGCACTAGATGATGAGACTACAGTTTTCAAGCCTGGACGACTGAACTCATGTTCATATTCTTGTACTGAGTCCCCACAAATCTTCCACAAAACCCAGTTGACTTTAAGGTTTTTCTCAAGAGATCTGAGGAATGCTGGTCCAAGCATCAATAGCTTCCAGACGTGAGTAGCTTGATAGCAGGAAAAAGAGTGGTTTCTGCAAGGAGTAGTTTGCCCCTTTGATTTCCTTTCCTGTGTTCCAGCTGCATGTGGTGGGGGCACAGGCAAACCAGGAGAATTTTCTGTGTTGGCTGGTATTGAAGGAAACAGCTGATTTTTAGGTAGCCTATTTTTTACAGGTTTCAGGTGACCTGATGTAGAATTTATCTTGACCCTTCCCTACATACATGATTTTAAAAAGTAGCAATGTATTTAGTATTCTGGAAAAAGTAACTAGCATATGGATCCATATAAATCTAGGAATTCTGTCTGAGAATACTAAACTTTGATGTCCTTTTTGTTTACCTTGTTTGAATAGCACTATGGGCAGCAAAATTCCTAATGCTGTAGGAAGAAGAGACTTTCCTGCAGTAGTTCAGATTGTAGTCAGAGCTGTTGCCAAACCGTAGCAACTTTTCATTGAAGATACTAAGGATCTGTGTTTTGCAGGAGAAAATGGTGGGTAATTTAGCAGGCAGTTAGTTCAGAGTGCTAACATTTGATTTGCTTTCAGTTAGTGCCCTGCATTAACAACAGTGTTTTAGGCTCATTATTTCTTTATTTTTTGGCAGGAATTGTGAGCTCCAGTCTTGACAGATGATGTGAGTCTCCAGGTATTCATGGACCACGTAAAAAAGCTGGCAGTTTCAAGTGCACCGTGACTGATCAGACTGAGGAGCAGGAACAGATGAGTTACATGGATAATGATGATGACAGAAATAGAGCAGTTTATTTACATTTCCTTTTCTCTCTTTTGAACTGGTTTTCAAGTATTATACGAAATAAATATTCGGGGGGAGTTTTTATTTCTTTCTACTTTATTTGTATTCCTTTTCGTCTTTATTCTGTTTGCATTTTTCACACATTGTAATTAGAACTGAAGGATGTTTTATTCAACAGTCTTTAGCTTAATTTTTAATGTCGTGTGTTCTTAAAAAGTGTCTTTTAGCAACTAGGAGACTGTATTAAGGTAAAACAAAATCAAGGAAGAGCGTTACTACTTCCTGCTACCCCCAAATTCAGGTGTTTGCGATGACCATCTTCCGCCTCCGCCCGCTTTCCCCGCCTGCTCCCGCCGTCATCTTGCCTCTGCCTCCGCCCTGCGCGCCGCCCCATTGGCGGAGGAGCGCGGCCAATGAGCGCGGGCGCTGCTGGGGGGCGATGCGGGCGGCGCTGTGGAACGCGCGGGCGGCGCTGTTGTACTCGCTGGGCGGATGGACGGCCCTGGGCGGGCTCATGTACTACAGCCGAGAGGGCAGCGGCGGCGGGGCCGGTACGGACTGGGGCGGCCCCGAGACGGGGACCGACTTTGGGGTCACCTTGGTGGTGCGGGGGAGGAGGTACTGCAGGAATGATGCGGCCGGGGAGGGGGGGCCGTGTCGGGGGGTGGGGTTTGGCGAAGACAGGGGTGTTTCGGTCGGGGCGGAGCTTCGTCTGGACGCGGCTTGTCCGGAGTGCCGTCGGTGTCTGAGGAAGCGCAACCGGGGACGGACCTTGTATGGGGCGGGGCTTGTCCGGGGGCGGGTCCCGCACTGTTACCGGTGCCGGGGAAGGACGCCGGTTTCTCATCTTCAGCCGGGGAAGGTACGGCCGGGTGCTGGTCCCGCCGGACTACCCCAGAAGTACGCCCGCCCTTGAAGCTGTGCGGCAGCCGGAGCGCGGCCTCTGCTTGGGCTGGGTGAATGAACCGGGTGTCCGCCCAGGCTCCCTGGCAGCCCGAAGGGATTAATCCTGAAGGAAGATAAATCCCTTGTTGATGGGAGAAGCTTGTACTTTATCTCAGGTCACAGGAACAAGGACTAGACTCTTGCCAAACTGCTGCTTTTATTTACACTATGGGAGTGGTTAAAAGCTGTGCTGAGGGAGGATTAGGCTGCACATCAGGAAGCATGTCGTTACCGGGAGGGTGGTCAGACAGTGGAACAGGCTTCCCGCAAAGGTAGTCGACACCCCAAGCCTGTCGGTGTTTAAGAGACCTTTGGACAATGCTTTAACCTTTGGTCAGCTCTGCATTGGACTACTTGAGCTGCCTTTAGTGTGGGCAACTTGTAAGCCAGTTGTTATTGCTTCTCCTGTAGTTCTGATTCTTGTCCAGTACCAGTGCAGGTATCTAACCTACACTAGTAAATCACTTTTTCTGGCTGCAGTTATTAGATCTTTGCTATCT
This sequence comes from Hafferia zeledoni, assembly GCA_035583235.1. Taxonomy (NCBI): domain Eukaryota; kingdom Metazoa; phylum Chordata; class Aves; order Passeriformes; family Thamnophilidae; genus Hafferia; species Hafferia zeledoni. Next base: position 10,285,831 of record JAWWEV010000115.1, read on the forward strand.
ATTCCGCAGACATTGAGGAAAAGGGAAAAGAAGACTGAATGCCCATGTGGCTGCTCTTGTGCCATGATGATTGAATAAAACATTTTTATTGCTATGCTCTCTTTTGTCTCCCTCCTTGCCCTCCCCCTATTCCTTAGGGAATGAAAATGATCCTCAGATGAACCAAGTGGCCTGCAAGGATGTATACACTACGAAAACACCTTTAGGATTCCAAGTGACAACAGAAGTAACATACAAAGATGTTCAACCTCCTATTACTCGACTGCTCAGGCGTGTGGTATCATTCTTTGATCCTAGTGGCAGCTCTCGTCCAGAAAAGTGATCTGTGTGAAAGCTCAGAACATTGTGTTGGAGCTCTGAGAATGTCGTCTGAGTGCCTTGCACCAGGCCACCACTGGAAAATTGTCCATTGCATTGCTGAAACAACAGCTCTGTCTTGGAGACCACTCTGCAGGACTTGCAAACCTTCTTATCTGCTGGAATCACCACTTCTCTTTGTGCGCATATTGGAATTGCTGAACATGAGCTGGGTTCATCCAGGTGTACTGTGAGGTGTTAATCAACCTGATGTCCTGTGTCCAATGCTGTGACCGGGTGTGAAGTTGATTTCCCAGCTAGTGTGCAAGGACGTAGCTGGCTGATCCAGTATGTACCTGGGATGGCTTCTCAACTGAGCAGCTCTGAAACAGATACTTTTAAGAACAATTAGTAAATGGGAAGGAATGTAGTTTAATGTTTCGGATATAAGAGTTCTTACTCATCCTTCAAATAAAAGCTTACAAGAGATGAATTACAAGTGCAGAAATGCTACTGTGAGTTAAAAGATTACTAAATTTTCTGCTCCAGGCTCTCCTTTTCTGCTCTCTAGGGGGTTTCCTGATCCTCATACATGCTATGTCCCCTAGCTGTGTGGCCATAACTATGTTCATTCTATAGGATTTTCTCTAGTCCTTATGAACATCACCTCCTTTCCCAGCTCCTGGCCACTGTTTTCTGTTGGTGCTTCCCCTTGTTTCTCTCATTGCTGACCCTCATTGCTCCCTGCAGCCTTCAGTTCCCCTTCTAGAGTTCTACCCTCAACCCCTACTTTTTCCAGAGGCTTTCTCCAGTCCATGTGGACATGGCCTCCCTTTGAGGGAAACCCAATACCCTGCACCAGCAGAGCTTCCTTTCTGTAAGGACTTCCATCTCCCTCTGCCCCACCTCCCTGTTTCTATCAAGGCTCTCCCTACAGCATTTTTAGGACACCCCTCGCCCTACCCCACACAGCTTTAAGGCCTCCCATCTTGCCACATGAAAAGCCGTCTCTGCCTGCACACCTTGGGTTCCAGATCCTTCTAGTATCTGAAGGGCGCCTACAGCGAAGCTGGAGAGGGATTCTTCATCAGGAACTGAAGTGGTAGGATAAGGGAGAATGGATACAAATTGAAAGAGGGGAAATCTAGGTTAGATACTGAGAAGAAATTCTTTACTGTGGCGGTGATGAGACACTGGAACAGGTTTGCCGAGGGACATTGTGGATGCTCCAACTGCGGCAAGATTTCAGATAAGGGCTTGAGCAATCTGGTCTAGTGAAAGGCCCCACAGCAGTGAGATTAGGACTAGGAGATCTTTAAGGTCCCTTCCAACCCAACCCATTCTGTGATTCTTATAGGAGCTTTTATAACACAAGCCCCACCCAGCCCATGCACATACAGACCCACCTTTCCGTATGGACTCCTATGGTCCCTACAGCCACCACCTCTTTTTTCCCACAGAGCTACTCCCATCCACTAATTTCTATGGGCGCCTCCCCGTGTTCCTATAGCTATTCCTACAGAGAATGCCACTCTGGTTAACTGCGTTTTCTCCTTTTTTTTAGGTGCCCCTTTAGGCATTAACTCTCCTTTAGAGGAAGGGAGCCCCTCCATACACTGAACACCTGTGCACACCTATGCTGTGCACACCTGTCCTACGCACGCTTGTCCTGTGCACAGCTGTACACAGCTGTCCTGTTATACACCTGTCCTGTGTACATCTGCACATCTGTCCTGAACACATCTGCCCTGTACACACCTTTCCTGTAGACGCTAGACCTGTACACACCTGTACACGTCTGTGTACACCTGTCCTGTGCACACCTGTCCTGTGCACACCTGGTCTGTGCACACCTGTCCTGAAAGCACCTGTTCCTTTCCTATGGAAGCAGCCCCTGTGCCCGGGAGCTGCGAAAACACCTCCGAGCCGCCGGGAGGCGCTGCGGGCGGCCGGCAGGGCTGAGAGCGGCCGCTGTTGCCAGAAGCCGCCGTCCGTCCCTGCTTGGCGCCGGTCCGCGCTGCGCCATGAAGGCGATTGTGCAGCGAGTGGCCCAGGCCAGCGTCACAGGTCAGTGCGCTCCAACCGGGAGGGCTGAGGGCGGCTCTGTGTGTGTGTATGTTTGTGTGTGTGTGTGTGTGCTCACCTTTCTTTGTCCCGCTGCGTGAGTTTGGCTTCTGCGGGGGCCCAACCACCTTCGTGGGTTGCATGTGAGGTCTGTGTACACCTTTTCCTTGCTGGCACGGGCAGGCAGTATCGCTGCAATCGCCTCGAGTGCCTTTGTATTGACACCACAGTCGCAGTCGTCTTGCATTTCTTGCTTGTGTTCACAAAATCACAGAATATTTTGAGTTGCAAGGGACCCACAAGGATCATCGAGCCCAACTCAGCCCTGCACAGGATATCCACAAGAATCACACCATGTGCCCCAAACTCTTCTTGAGCTCTGTCAGGCCTCATGCTGTGACACCACTTTGGTGCTGCGTTGGTGGGGCTGCTCTGGTCACTGCGGTGCATTGCTGCCTGTGTTGGCAGTGCCATCCCTGCTGCGAGCCCCCACACCTGCGTGTGTGCTATGACAGCCACAGCCACCGCCACTGTGCATCGCTTGCTCATGTGGCAGGGCTGAACCAGGGACTGTTTCTTCCACATTGCCTGTGTGTGTCAGAGTAGACATCCCAGCTGCCTACTTGCATCACCCCCACGGGCTGGCACTGTGGTCACAATCGCCCCTGTTCTGCATAAGCATGTCAGCAGGGAGGCTGCGATCACCTTTCCCCAAGTGAATGTATCAGCACTGTAATCAGAGGTGCCTCCATTCAGTGTGTGTGTGTGGTGGCAGTGCCATCCCAGTTTCCCTCTCCTGTGGCTCCTGCGTGTTTGCAGCACAGTCACAGTCACTTGGATGCATTTGCAAGCATGTTGACAGTGCAGCAGTCTGGCTCACCTTTTTGCACTGCTTGCATGTGTCAGTGGTGCTATCCCAGCTGCCACCAAGCACTGCTTGCCTAGGTCAGTAGCATTTGTACCGATAGAAATGGTGTGTCCTGATGGAATGTACCTGGCTGGACCTTCTGTACTCAAATGCTTAAAATCCCCAAGAAGTTTGCATGTGAGGCAGCAAGTTCTGCTGTGGGGCTCAGGGACTGAGCAGTGTGCAGCAGGATGGCTTTCATGTTATTAAACAGCTTCTGCTTTTGTGTCTGCACTGACAGCACATGTCTGTTTAAGGGTACAAGCTTTTGTGCACAGCTGGTACTGTGGGCACAACAGTGGTCAGAGTCCATCGGAACTGGAGTTCTTGCCTGTTCTCTGGGGAGAATTTAAACTATTGTTTCTGGCTGTTCAAGAGTTTGAGATGTCACTCTCTGAGGGAGAGAGTGCTGTACTTAGCAGAAATTTCTGAGCTGGAGGACTCATACCCAGATCAAATGGAAAGAGTCTTTGGGAGGAGTGTTTTCCCCTGGTTTGCTTCTGCCCATTGGGAATAGTGCTGATATGGCCACTAGTGCAGAGACACAAGATTTCAGCTTTTCCTAGAGACCTGATCTCCTTTCATTTTACAGGATGTTTAGAGCTTTTTTCCCCAGTCATGAGCCTGGATGCAGTTTTAACAGCTGGGTAACTGGTGCTTATCTTAGTTTTAAGGCCTCATCTAATCTTACTACAGTGGTCTCAGAGTCAACCATGTTAAGATAATTTAAATTAAGATAATTTAAAACATTTCTTAGGAAATGCACAATAGGTCTGCAATAGTTTGTGGTTTATTGTAAATGTCTTTAAAGGGGTTGTGTTCCCAGTTAGAAGGGCAGAATTTGCAGGTTGTTAAAAGTCATGTTTCAAAAAATCCATGAGGACTGTATCAGGTACAAGTCACCTTTTCACAATGAATACAAAGTGTGAAGGGAATGGTGGAGTAGAGAAACTGAGTAAATATAGTGACATCAATCAGGTGGATAATTTTTATAAGTCTTGGAGAGAGTTCTGCCACCTCTCTGGTTAGCACAGCTGATGAATTGGAGTAAAAATCTTTCAACAATGTTATTAAATGCTGGTATAGGCATCCTGAGCTCACAGAGAAGTCGTGACATTGAAAGTGCTTCTGTGTGATCTTTAATCTCTACAAACTTATTACAGAGAAGCAGGGGTTAGAATGCCGTTTTCTTTGGTGGATGGACAGTTTTCCAGCTGAAACCAGTACTTGTGCCATAAAACAAGACAGTGCATTCAGCCTTACTTTTCACCCTCTTCTTCCCCAGTGGGTGGTGAACAAATCAGTTCAATAGGACGAGGCCTCTGTGTGCTGCTGGGCATTTCGTTGGAAGATACGCAAAGAGAGCTGGAGCACATGTAAGTCACTTCTGTCCTTTTGCCTTGTACTCTCTTATTTGTGCATAGCTGATACTGAGTTACTGATAACCTGTTCCCTATTCCTGCAGCAAAATAGACACTCAAAAACAGTTTTAATAGAGAAAGATATACAGGTTACCTTTTATTAGAAGCTTCCAAGGTGCATACCTGAAGGTCTGTCCCCCGTGACCAGAAATGTTACAATTTTTATAACTTCTCTAGTAATTTACATATGAGATCTTAACAACCAACCATAATTCTCATTTCCCTCTGTGCCCCACCCATGGGGGTCTTCAGGACAGCCCCTTGGAGATCTTCCAGGACCTTCTAGGCCGCCTTCTTAAATTTTGTCTTGCTATCTACAGGTGGCTTCTCACAAACACCACGGCCTTGGCAGGGCATGAGAAAGCTTGTAATCTTGTGGGAAAGAGTTTTAGTAACTGACTTTAGGATATGAGCAACTTAGAAGAGTCTTTGTAACTTTCGTGGTTCTAAAATCTACAAAAAACACATTAAATCCTTCGGCATCAACCTATGCAGTACCCAAACAAATCGGTTATTCCTGTTGGGAAATTCCTGTTTGCGAGTTAGTTCCTCTTGAGATTTTACCTTGAATACAGATTTCTTAGTTAGAGTTTACTTTTATATTCCATGGAGAAAAATCTGTTTCCATTCCCTGTCTCTGTTTTTTAACAAGAGCGGACTCAAAAAGGAAGAACCAACATGTTGGGGTTTTCCGATCTCCCTCTTTTAGATGTCTGTCCTTTCTACTGCATGAATTTACCCAGAAGAAATCCATCCTTCAAAGATGAGATTTATCAGAAACCTCAAACTCTCATTTTATCTTGCACAGGAGAAGTTTTGTTCTTCCAAAAGGTGAGATAGTCTTGTCAGTTACTTGTCTGTAAACATGAATCCATTTTGGCAGCCTGGAGGACTGACTTTGGCCATCTGTTCCATGGCCACAGAATAGTGTGATTCAGCCATCAAACATTTGCAAGCTCCAGGGGCTTCTTCTGTCTCCTTTGGTCTGATCAGTGCTCTAAGACTGACCTCAGTCCTTAAAAACTCAAAGAAGAAACAGATAGTGGAGCTGACTGATGTCAAGAAGAGGAAAGGCTCAAGTAGTGAAAAGAGAAGAATGTGAGAGAGGGTGAAAGCAACCCTTAGCAGATATGGAAGAAAAAGTAGAGACTGAAGAGATGACCTAAATGTCACCAGAGATCTCACATAAACATGTGAAACTTGTAGAGAATTTCTGCAGAGCTGAAGAGGTTTTTATTCTGACATGCTCAGAATAAATGGTTTACCTTACTGTTTGCCTCAGTCAGGGTGTAACATTTGCTCTGTCATTGTTTCTCATCCCTACCTTGACGAATGTGGAGGAAGCTTCTGAATATTGCAAGTGGGTGATTTGTAGTGACAGTGCTCTCAGCACCAGGTTGTTGGGATGACTGATGCAGGAAGGGCAGGAGGCCAACATCTGAGAAAAAGGAATGAAAGAAATCAGCTTAAACCAGGCTTTTCAGGTCCTATTAAAAGAAACTTTGTTGTTTCATTTACAGGACTACTAAACATCTGTAAGATCAAAACAGAGCAGTGATGATGATCTAAGCCTTCTGCTGGGGCCTTCCAGTGGATGCTTTTAACAATTCTTTTCATTCAGAAGTTAATTCTGTTAGCTGTTGACACACACAGATTGGCGAGGATGGTTCCTATGACTATACCTTAGTGATGGCAAAGCCCTGAAGCAAGGCCATGACAAAGTCTCAGCTTTATCTAATCCTAACTGCCACACCTCTGGTGCCACATAAAATGCTGGCTGATGACTGCTATTGAAATGCTTTGCACTTCATATGCACCCTTAATGCTGCTGAAGGGTGGAGAAGCTAGAAGAAGAAACCAAGGACAGGAGAGTGGCTTGCATGGAGTCCTGACACAGGCTGGGTTGTAAGTCTGTCTGCTTGTTTTCAGGATCATTTGTGAAGCTCCCCTTGATCTCTTGAGTTTCGAGCTGGTCAGTTCTGCCCCCTACCTCCAAAAATTGGGTCAAAAATTCAAACAAGTCCTTATCACCACTTCACTGCCACGTGCAGTTCTGCCCTGTTCCTTGCCGCCTTCTCATCCTGATGAAAAAGTGTTGGCATTGTAGCTTGTGGGGCCTGATTTGAGAATAGCGCTAGGAAGGGACAAAGCAGGAGGCGTACATGTGAAGCATGATTGGAAACAACTGTAATCTAGAATGATCTTATTTCATACTGAGTGTGATTTTTCCAATACAGGGGGAGGATTAAAATTCCCAAAGCTGTTCACATGTTAAATAATGTTGTGACACATAAAATCAGATATTAGAGTCAGCTTTCTTAATTTCCTACGCCATCTCCATGTCACTCTGTGTAGGTGTATAAGGGCTTTCTTGGTTATGTCTCTAATAATGTGACAAGATTCCTATGGTTTACTAATGAAGGTACAAAAGGATATCTTGTTATGTGGAGGAAGAATGAATATGTATCTGCCTTCCCTGTTACCTTATTCTTTATGATACCTGTTGATACTGCATAGGACAATTTAAGAAATACCTTTCTCTCTCCCTAGGGTCCGAAAGATCTTGAACTTGCGTGTATTTGAAGATGAAAGCGGGAAGCAGTGGTCCAAAAGTGTGATGGATAAACAGTATGAAGTGTTGTGTGTGAGCCAGTTTACCCTCCAGTGCATTCTGAAAGGAAACAAGCCTGACTACCACATGGCAATGCCCACAGAGCAGGCAGAGTGTTTTTATAACAACTTCCTAGAGCAGCTAAGAAGAGCCTACAAGCCAGAGCTTGTTAAAGGTAAGGGCAGAAGGTTGGTGTTGTATATGTTCTTATCCTAATTGTTGCTTTCTTTATCATGTGATTTTTTTCTTTCTTTCTTGCAAAGGAGCTGTGTTTACATGCTAGTAGCTGAGAGGATGTTACGATGCTTTCACTAGTATCCTGGCAGGGTGATCACTCCAGTCTTCCTCTAGCCAAGCCATTTCCTGGCATTCTTCTGGAATAGTAAGACATGTATTGTTACTGGCTGCACAGCGTGAGCAATGACTGACAATGTAACCTAGAGGGGCTGCAGCCATAAGAACAAGCTCTGAGGTCAGGCTCCCTGAAAAGCTGGATGTTTTGTGCTGGATGGTTAGAGTAACCCAAGACAAGCATTTTTTCTGAGATGTATGTTTAGTCTGGCTCAAAGGTGTCACCAGTGTATGATGGACAGTGTAGTTCCATCTGTCACTTTGCTCCTACATCCTGTTAAATGGTAATGATGACAGTGGGAGATGTAATGTGTTATTTGAGAACAGTGTTTGATTTAGACTATGTTTTCTCAACTCTATGTCATGTACGCAAGAGTTTTCTCTTTACCGGAAATTGTGTGGCTTCCCTGGGCATTGTTGTTCTTAATCTTTTCTGTTTGCTTTTCTGACTGCTTTGTGTCCATTTTCATATTTAGACTTGATTTTTTTGCTACACTTGACTAGAAGACAAACATCTAGAGAAGACTATTTTTAAATGGTGGCTGTTGATAGTTAATGTTTGGCCTTACTTTCCTTATGAGGAAAAAAGTGAAAAAAGAGACAGAAAACTGATAGCTGGGAAAGATTTAGAGGCTAATTTTTGTTTTGACTCTAAATTAGGGTAATTATCCCAGTGCTTTCCAAGGAGGCACAGTGAAATGCACACATAAAATGTCCATCTTTTCTAGTAGGTTGATATGGCCTTCCAGTCAACATTTGTTCATGATAAGGAATGCATTTCTGATACTCCTTCCTTGCATCCCTTTTAGTTGGTAACATAGAAAACTTCTAACTAATTCAGAGTATGTACTTTTTGAATCTTTATCTTTGATGAGTTGTGACTAAGTTAGGACCCATTCCTGTGTTTCTGAAACTGGTAACAAAACTTTTTGGGAAGTTAGTGAGAATAGGATTGGCTCTGGTAAGATTTATTGAGTTGACACATGTCCTGGAAAACTAAAAGCAAATACGGACTTTCTTCTTTCAGTTAAATGAGTTAAATTAAATGAGTTAAATATCAAAAGAATTGATATATCTGTATATTTACATCTCTGTCCTTGGGCTTTGGAAAAGGGATCTTGGCAAAGTTTAAAGGCAACATTCAATCAAAATAAAGGATTTCACAATACATTGACTTAGCAAACTAACCTATCCAACTTCAAGTTACCCAGATTTCAAGAAGAGGGAATTAGAAAGAGAGAAAGAGAGACAGAAATGTGTAGCTACTGCCTTGCTTCCTGTGTGGTTTTAGCTGCTATAGATGCAAGACAATAATGACACAACACGTGCATGCCTACTGTTACTGCATTTATCTGCTCTGGTCTCCTGCAGTGTGGAGCATTGCCTCCAGTGTCCCAGTGACTGACAGCTACTCCAGGGTGGTCCTAGAAGCTCTAGGCAGGTGTGGGGTGTGGAGCAGTGCACACCATCCCACCTTGGCAGAATTTGCCTTCCCTCCACCCTTTAGTTGTTTTGAGCTAGTAATCATTTTTCTAGTCCCTTACAAATCCTTCTTGTCTTTGAGAAAGGTCTGGGAGAGACAGGCTATGGAGGAGGGCAGCATTAACAAATATTAATGTGCTATGTAGTGTTTCCATTAGTTCTAAATCTTAAACTTTCTAAGCTGTTGTGCTGGTTTAAAGGTAAACCAGCAGGAGAAATGAACCCAGCTCAAGAGAGATTATAAGTCAAGAGTTACAATTTAATAAAAATATTACAATAAATGCAGTGACACAAAGAGAAATTGATTTTAACCCACAAACCCCAGAAGTATAACCCAGCACCCTGGGGCACAAACACAAAGCCCCTGTGCTGAGACCCATGTGGTTCCCGAGGCCAGAGTAAAAGGAAGGGGGAAAACCTGTTGGTGCAATGATGGTTGCAGTCCTGCTGGGGTTCTGGTCCTCCTCTGGATCCTACAAGTGGCCCCCAAGGTCTTCAAAGTCCAAGACTATATACCATCAGGTCCAGGTGGGAACGCCCAGTACCTCCCCCAGGGCGGGGAGTTCCACAGTGGGTGATCTAACTGTGTGAGTCATGGGGTATTTTTGGAATTGTTGCTCGTCCATTAGTAGACATGCCCCCCTTAGGCTGGGTGTGAATGTGCTAACGACTTCCTGGAAGGGAGTTATCACAGCTCTTATCTCACAGGCTTCATTAACACCCGCTTACATCCTGAGGGGTTGGGTGTGCCCTGGGCAGCTACTACAAATGGTCCCTTGTTAACAGTTCATGGGAAATTAATAGAGGGTGTAGAATACATAGCTTTGGTCATGCCTACACAGTGATAAACTGGTCCCACCTGCTGAAATAGGACAGCTGTGATTCACCTTGACCTCTTGGTGTGGGTGACGTTGGGTCGAAACACTGGAAGTTTAAGTATGAGTAGAATGGGAGGGAGCTGTTACAGAAAGATGCTCATTGACAGTAGTTCTGGTGCTAAAACAAGACGGAAAGTACTTGTGATGTGGGAGTGCTTTGAGTGTTCTTGTAATGATATTTGACCACTCTTATCAGCCTTTGAAAAAAGGAGTCTCAGAGGTTTACTCTTTTTGAGGTTCATACATGTATGGGATAGTATTTTTTGTTTATTATTTTGTTAAAGTGAGATAACTTTAGTTTTGATTGGGTTTTGTGATCAGGGTATTGGTGCATCTCTTTCTATATATGGTGTAAATATAACAACAACCCTTCTATGAGCAGCAGCTCAAGCAGGGTCTGCTTGATCTTCCTCAAGATGCGTTATAAGTGCTTTCTAAGCATGTCAATGGATCTTTCCCTCATGACCTGCATGAAGGTGTAGAGCCTTGTTTTGTTGTGCTGGTCAAATGCAGAAATGGCATGTTTCTGTGCAGGAACAGTTCTGTGAGACTCCTGTGCAATAGCTGTGTTGTAGTTTGGAATTATTATGTAAATTCTCTCCCCTGCCACTCTTAACGACCCTAGCCAACCGTTAACAAAG
>JAWWEV010000115.1:10301357-10365497 GCA_035583235.1 Hafferia zeledoni
TCACCTTCCTTTTCCCTACTCTCGCCTGCCCTCCCTCCCCTCCTGTACTGGGCCCTGCCCCTCCCCTCCCCTCCCCTCCCCTCCCCTCCCCTTCCCTTCCCTCCCCTCCCCTTCCCTTCCCGTCCCCTGTTGTCCTCTCCCCTGCCCTACCCTCTCTCCTCCCTTGTCCTCCTCTCCTTTCCCTTCCCCTGACCTCTCATCCCTTCCCCCGCCCTCCCCTCCCTTCCCCACCTCTTCCCTGCCCTCCCCATCTCTACCCTCCCATAGCTGTTCTGAATTAAAAATCAGACATTTTGGGGTTACAGCCAGCCATGTATGTCTGTACCTGCTTTTTTAGTGCCTGCTTATAGATTCTCTGATAACTGCAGCGCAACTGGTTGTTGTAATTGGTGAGAATTATGCATTTCCTAGGAATTCTGCATGCCTCAAAATACCATCCTAAAGGTGTACTGGAGCTTACTGGGAAGAGGGTGAGAAAGGCTAAAGAAGCATCTCTTGTTGCATTTAATAGCTTAGGTATCTTTGTTTGAAGTCAGTTTCATTTTACTTCAAATGCTGTTCTGTACTTTTTTGATGTTATAGACCCTGAAATAGTAATTCTTCTGTTTCTGGTCTTTGTTTCTGGACCCTCACAGTTTTAGCACAAGATGTTCTCAGGCCAAACCGTGCATAATTAGCAGCAGCAGCTCTGTCTTTGGAGTGAGATCTGCTTGTAGATTCAAGCACTCACATTCCTACTTGGCGGAATTGAGCTGCTGCCAGATTTTGCTGGGAAATCAGTCTGCAGAAAGCTGGGTGGCAGAGAAACAGAGTGCTTTAATGCCCCATTTGAACTGTTAATTAATCCTCAGGAGAGTTATGGCCCCCTGTTTTCAGGTGCCATGTTTATGGTATAGACTTGTTAAAGTTGAGGTTTAGTTGTTGTGGTACTTGTGATGGTATCAACCCTCTGGTTTTGCCACTACAGCTCTTTGTGGAGTAGGAAAGGACATGGTCCTTCCATGCTCTTGCAGGGCTCTGTCTCAGGAGCAGTTGCCATATCCTTTGTATAGCAATTATTGTAGCCTGCAGTTGAGGGCATTAGTAGCAAGATGGAGGGCAGCATCACGTCCTGCTGCCTCTGAATATGAGGTGGAGCTCTGTTGCCGTACAGGAATACATCGACGTGTGCGCATGCAAGCTTTGATTTCTATAGCTTTTATAATATAATCTGTCCAATCACTACTTTACACATGTCTAGTTCCACTTCTGTCCCCTTCCAGTTCCCACCCCCTGTTGAATTGAGGCTGGGGTCGTTGGGACCCTCTGTCTTCATCCACCTCCTCTTCTTCAGCACATAAAGGTCTTTTGGATGGTTTCCAGTGCTCCAGGTCACTGCTCTGTGTTTATGTTTCCCTCTGATATCCTCCAATCTTGTACCTTGAAAAAGAGACTAAATAGCTGGCAGATCTGAGCTAACTGTTCTGGAGCAGGGGTAGAGATAGAAGGACTTTATCCTTAAGCTGCTAAATATTAACCCACTAAAATCTACAGTGCTACATCTACTGCTCCTAAAAGCTACAAAATATGAAAATTGAAAAATCAAAGACCCTTTCGGCATGAGCTCCATGGTGTCATCACCTCTAGGACAAAACTGGTGGCCAGTCTTTGTTGCGGAAGCAGTCAGTGGGAATTACTGCAGTAAAGGTGGGTGGATCCCTGAAGGATGGCACAGTGTAGTTTCTGACTGAAATGGAGAGGATAGAGAGAGCTTTTATCCCTGCTGCCCTGTTAAATAACCCAAGAGGAGTCGCCAAGGCATGCAGGATTCTGCAAGGTTCCATTTCTTTCTTGGGAAATGTGAGCTTGTTTAAGGATTTTGCATTCACAGTTCAAGGCTGCCTGCTTTACCCATCTGACAACACCTTCCTGGTGGCCACAACATGGACTGAAGTAAGGGAAGGATGCTGGTTTTCAGGCCTTCTCTAGCATGAAATGTTTGTTTAGTGCGAGTGTCTGATTCTGCTTCAGTCTTGCATGCTGATTGGCTTCCATTCCTCCTTAAACCTCATTTAATCCACAGAGATGAGGTTTACTGTATAGGATGGGCTTAGAGCACTTGTTACTTGTCCTAAGGTAAGGATACACTGAGGATCTTCTTACCGAGACTGTTTCTAAAGCCTGTGTAAAGAAGGTCAAAGTCCTTGTATGCATATCTGAGTGGGTACTGGACAGTCTGCAGTGAGAATAAGAGTAAAGTTTGCTTGCCTGCCTTCTGTGATGTGTTCACACACATTTCATGAGCCCCCTTGAGTTCTACCTCATTGCATATCCTGATATGGGGGATTCTTGTCTGTCACAGAAATGAGTGAGCTTTTATAGTGGTAAAGCAATCCAGCCATATGTGTTCTGGATGCACAAAGAGTATGATCCATGCCACGTTTCAAAGAACCCTGTTACCTGAAAACTGGCAGCAATTTTAACTGTTACTGTCTATCTTTTCTAGCTCATATTGGGACCTTAACACACAGTCAGAGGCACTGCTGTTTCTGGTGCTCTGAAGCATCCTTTCCTGATGCTCTTTTACAAGATGTGATGAGGAAGAGCCAATTTAAACTGTCATTCTCTTTCCTCCTCTCTGCCCATGGCATTTTTTTTTTGCTGTCATATAGTCTGTTGATTTGCTGGTAGTGTGGGAACTGAGGCTTAGAGATGGTGTGGTTTTTATATTCTTGCTTTCTGCTTTAGCAAGAAGAGGTAACTGAACTATCCTACAGTGTTTAATGTGAAGCTATCAGAAAGAAATTAGAAAAATAATTGCTGATGAATAGCTGTTTTTGTCACTAGATGTGGCAGTGAAATACCTCTTTTTGTCTGAGAGATTGTCTGTGTTTGTAATTGGAAATCTGAACTTTATAATTCCTTTGCAGTACAATTAATAAAATAATTAACAAAATGAATTCAAGTGTAGTTTTTTTATTCCTTGTGCTAGAGGGATATAAATAAATCACTTACATAATTAATTAAAAAATTAAAAAATAAATGTGTCTTCCTCATACAGTAAATAAGTCTGTATAAATATATAACATATATGAGATGTGTGTATCTATCTGTATATATTATATAAATATGTATATATTTTATATATATATACACACACACACAAATAAAAAAAGAGTATCACAGCTGTTTGTGAAACCCTAGTAAGCAGGGAAAGCAACTAGTTTAGTTTGTTGTGAATTGCTCAGTTTTGTTGTGGTCTGATTTAATACTAAGCAAATGATTTTGAGAATATGAAGTAAATCAGAAGATCCTTACATCAGCAATCAGTAGTGATTGTTGAGCCTTTCCTGAAGACCTGTGATTTTATTTTGAATTTTGGACATGTGAACTGACCTCTTAAAATGTCTGTTTGGTAAGTCAGATGTACAAGAAATTTTGCTTGAAAGTCAAAATAAATCTAGGGATTAGAAACTGGGAAAGAAATGTGAAAACAAAAAGGCCTAAAATGGAAGGTCAATATGTGGTGATACTGTACTGAGTTCAATAATAGTGACTACATTTCCTACATAGTCTTAGAGAGTGAGGGGAGATGGAGTATTTATCTTCACTCTTGACTGTGTTGCAGGAAACAAAAGGATTTTTCCTAATGTTCTAGTAAAATCACAAGCGCTGTGATTTAACTTAACTGGGGAGGCCATTTTGGATAATTCTTTTTGAACTTGCATACATCCATGTGGGTAATTATAGAGGTAAATGTAATTATCCAGATGTTAAAGAGTGTAGCAAATTTCTGTGCTGTCTTGATGAAGTTTATTGGGATTATTGCTGAGACTAGTTTAGTTGTGCCCATAATGCTTTGTAAGTCTGTGTCCTGTTTTGGGAGAGACTAGGGAGATGTACTTTGTATTTATTTCTAGGAATTTGGATCTAATAGAAGTAGCTTGACAGAAGTTTTACAGGGTGCCTGGGGAGGTGACATGGTGACAACTCCAAAAAAACCCTATTGAACTTTGAAAGCATGATGGATAATTGTGGAATTCAGATTGGTATTGGCATAATAGTTTCAGTGTTTAATGCATATATCCAGACTAGACTCTGAACTGATGTCTGTGGGACCATTTGTTCCACTACTGTCCAGAAAAAAAAATAAACTACATAATATTTTACACTGTATTTTGGAACTAGACACTGTAGTGAAAAGGATAAGGAGAATGAAAGCATTGTAGCAGATTTTTGTTATTGGACCTACCTGTATCAGTACAGTAAAGCAGTGTGCACATACTTGGTTGATATGAGGGGTAAATAATAATGTAAGGCCCCTTGAAAATGTCGGTGTTTTAAACAAAAAGAAGTTCTGAAGACTGACATAAAAGTAACTTAGATTTCTAAATGTCAGGAAGATTTTATAGAAAATCTGTTAAATGAATTCCACGTAAATACTCTATTATTACAACTGAAAAAAAATTCACACAACAGTGTAGTCTTGTTGTCAGAAGAGTAGTGTTCATGTTGTCAGTGAGTGTTGTCAGATACATGAGTTAAAAAGAAAAGCAGTAAATTATGGAGATCCACACAGATAAATTTGTGCACAAAGTATGGTGATTTAAGTAGCTATTGATACATAGTGTCCCCAAAACTTGCTGTGACCTGTTTCTCTGAAAAATCAGAAAGACATGAAGAAGTGACAGCTGTGTGCAGCGTAGCTTGACTCTTAGTATTGAAAGCATTTCTACTAAGAGGTGGCAGGGCAGAGCTAGCTGAGGGTTTTGTCTTTGTTTTTGATTTCACATGGTTATTGTATATCCTGGGTGATACTAAAGCTCACATAGATCTTTCTCTGGATAAAGAAAAAAAAATTTATTCTTGTGTGCTAAATGGCTGAACTTGGAACACATCTGTTGTCAGCATCTTTGAAACTACAAAACCACCACTTAAAGCCCAAAAGAGAAATTTAGTGGAATCCAGCTCTCTCTTCTGGTCCTTGTTTTTTATTCTTTTCCATGTTTACAGATTGTGCTGGACAAAGAAGGAACTCTGGAAAACTGAGGGTAGTTCTTAGAATATGTGGACTTCTCTTTTATGCTCTGGGGTGATCATGATGATAATTCACTGTCTTCTCTAAATTTCTGAAAATCTAAGCCTTCAGCTTTCCTTTTGTTTTACATTTTGTTGATATATATATATCAGTGATGGGAATCTGAGTTGCAAGTTTTATACAAATGTTTATACAAAAAGTTTTACACACAATTTTTTTAAAAATAGACATCTGAAATGGTTTTATTCCATGAAGTGTTTTCTCCTTATTTTGTCAATAGCTGACAAAACTTGAAAAACAGCAACAAAGAAAAGAGAAGACCAGAACTAAGGTGCCCTCTGAGTCAAGTAGAGAAAGAAATGCTCCCCGTAACAAGGATGACCCCAGCGCCAGCAGTGGAGCAGAAGGAGATGTGTCTTCGGAAAGAGAGCCTTAGCTCATCCAAAGCAGGCCTCAGGTTTGGCTTTTGCTCTCCTCTGTAAAGCTGTGGCCTCCTGCTTGGCAGTCTCTAACCCTGCATGTTTCACTGAAGCAGCACATGCAGAGAGTTCCATTGCAAGTGCTGAAAGTTGAAATTCTGATAATCTTGCTGGTGGGTAACCTCTCCTATCTGCAGTTGCACACCAGAATGTAGGAGTAGGTGAAAACCTCTTCCCAGCTGTGTGTTTGGCTTTGTGCTATGAGTCTGGCCCTGCCATGATTGTTTCCAGGTTGACTCAGGAAGTTTAAAAGTTTGATCTTATAATATACCAGTGATGTAACTCTGAGTCCTCCTTTGAATTCTTCAGAGTGGAGATACACAGTTGTATTCCTGTCTGTCTTCACCTAGCAGGCATGTCGTTCTGGAACAGCCTCCACCATTCATAGTGCCCAAATAACCCATAGTCCCTGGCAATGGAAGTGGAAAACAGCTCAGAATTGGAGACAGACCAGAACTGCAACTTCCTATCATGGCTCCTACCCATCCCCTCCTCAGTTTGTTCTTTCCCAGGATGACTTGGTAACAGGCTATTTCATATACGCTCACCATCTAATAAGGACATGAGGCCAGGCATTGAGAGCCAGACTTGCTGCTTGAGTTTGGCAGCAAGAGGTCTTCTCTCCTTTTAGGGACTTGACCTACTGGACACACCTGGACATGAGTGAATGGAAATAGACTTAATATAGACCTGAATCCTTTGTCATGGATTATCTACCTATGTAGATATGTATTTATCATACTGTTCCAGTCAGGTCTTCAAGTCTTCAGGACACAGCTTTCATTACCTTCCTTTCCCCTACTTGCCCCCAAAAAACTACATTGCTGATTTTGACTTTTGAAGCTTGTCTCAAGAAAGACACACAGTAGCCCTGAGCTGCCTGTGCAGTGTAATTATTAATATCTTTGCAAAGTTAAGGTTTAACCTTTCTCTCATTTTCCTGTCCCTAGAGTTCAGTCTGGCTGTAATTTATACAATTCAGCATCACACATTGCTCACAAAGTTACTTTCTTTTTTTTCTTATTTTTTTCCTTTCTTTTTTTAATCCATGAATTTTCCTGGTGGTCAGACACTGGGGGATGATTTTTGTTCTATAGAAGTGGTACTAATATAAATCAATTTGCATAAACCATTGAATACATTTCTGGAACTAGGTCTGTTTTAGATTTACCTGGAAAAGGGATCAAAGAAATTTTAGAGTCCTGGCCTCATGAAGAGTTACTTCAAGATTGGTGTGAAATGGCTCTGGTTTTGAGTTGCAGTCAGAAGTAGATTGTCATATGGTACAACAGCTAGGAGCACATGAGTTTTGCTCTCTTTATGTTTGTTGCATCTTCCTCTTTTGATCCTGGACATGAGCAGGCACATTGGGAGGAAGAATGTGCTCTTAGAAAATAAAGTGTGGATGTACTATTTCTCAGCAACTGTTTGCCTTGCCACTGTGCCATGGGGATACAAGTTTTCCCCCCACTGTTCCTGGATTGTGTGTTAAAATAAGAACATTTTAGAGAGCACGAGTTTGTGGGCCTTCTAGAGTGCTTTGGTCAGTCCAATCTTTCCAATAGCATTTGAATTTCTAAGGAGCTGAACATTTCTAAAATTTGATACCCAGGTAACCTAGCATTAATTTTCATGCTGTGACAATAAGGAAAGATACTTTTCTCCATGGGATTTGAAGGAATCCTACTGTACTTTATCTGTAGTAATGTTCTGTTTGTTTGCCTTCCACAGTTTCTTTACGCAAAAGCTACACTGGACTTTTGAAGAAAGACATAATTGCCTCAGCAACACTCTTCAGTGACTTTGGAAAAGGATGGAAAATGGGAAAACAGAACTAAGACATCAGAAACCTATCATTCTGTGTTGAGACAACCAAAGCAGTGCTATCAGAGTTAGTTGTTAATGTGTAGTGTCAGTAGTAAAAAGGACATTTTTGTGTATGTGTTTTCACATGACTGCTGAAAAAATGGTGGCTGTAGGAAGGTTGTAGCAGAACATTTGCTCTCAGTACATAAGCTCCATTTAAAAATTAAATCAGGGTATTTCCTTAAACTTGCACTTGAATTCTGAAAATTCTCCAAGCAGGCTGGTATATTGATTCTATGGTGTCATGTGCTATCTGTATCAATGTCAGCATGTAGATCTATGTTTATTTTTGGTAAATTGTTAGCTGCTGCATAACACCAAGTTGGGTAGTCCAGTCTTTCTGCATGGATTAAGTTATTACAGGGAAAGATCAGCCACTACTAGTTTATCATGTGGAACACATATGTCTTGTAAACTTTTTTAAAAACAGAAAAGACTTTATTAAACAAATGATGTTTAGTGGCTGTTTGTGTTTGTGTACTGCATTCCCTGAGATACAGCTGTGTGTAACAAAGTGGGGAACACAGAGCTGAAGTTACAGGTCAAGAAACATCTATTGTTGCAACTCATTCACCTCTCCTGTGAAGTTTGGAAGTCAGGTTGCTGACTTGAAATCTTTACTAGTAGTTTCTAACACATCTAAGTCATTTAGTTACTTTGTGATGGCCATCAAAATGGCACACATTGTTCCACATACTGCATCATGTCCTGTGGACACTTCTGTCAGATCATCAGAGGCAGAACAGCATTTGGAAGCAGCCAGCTTCCAACAAGAAGAGCTAAGACGCAGCTGCAGAACTTCTCTCCTGTGCATGTTAAAGCCAAGGAAGCTTCAGGGGAAATAAAAGACTGCACGTTGTTGCAACTTTGATGTCTTTCAGATATGGTGGTAACTTTCATACTGGCTATTCTCCAGGCCTGCCTTACCCTTACAATCTTCCCTAGCCATCTGCCATGACCACCATGAGAGCCAGGATGCTCACTGCACAGCTCTCTATCCGCTTGTAGACAGACAACTGATGAGAGTTGTTGTTTATCCAAATGCACATCACAGTTATAATGCTGGACACTGTGCGACCCACTGGGGGGTGTGTGTATAAACGTTCTTCTTGTAGGCTGCTTGTATTGTATAGTATCAGTCAACCCAAGACACAAGTATTTGAGAATCACAGCCTGACAGGATTTTTAGAATCAAGGTTAAGTAAAGATTTGTTAAGCTGCACATCTGGCATTCAAACAAGAATGGTGAGTAGGCAGAATAGGTTAAAGTGTTACATTTAGTCTTGCCTTTAAGAAGTACATAATTTTTCATTTGACCATAATATGTAATTTAGTGTGTCTATAGTCAGAGCCTTTTCACAAGCAAGGCTTTTTCACCTCTGGGAATACACCTGTTGTGTCTTATCCCTGCAGAATCTCCCTCACCTGGGGCTACAGCCTAATAGGCTGTCAAATCAGTGCTTAATTGGGTGCAAAGTGCACATTTGGGCAGGAAGATGGTGAGTGCTTGCCTTTAGGTGTTGGTGGGCAGTGGACTAGTCAATCCTCAGACCTGCCACAGTAGCTTAAGTGTCCTGCTTGCTCCAGCATTTTTGAAATCTTGATTTCTGGTTTGTAACTTGTCCTTAAGAAGATAAGAGCACCCCTTTTAGCGCTCTGAAAGGTAAGTTGGTAGAAGCTAAATTACAAAGAATAATAAAAGAGTGAAAAGAAGTGTTACAAATATGTCTCAAGAGGCAACAGGTTATGCTCTAGCTGTGTTTAAGGAGATACAAATGGCAAAGAAATGGCTGTTGGTGAGAGATGGTGGGGAGCTGATGCTTGGCTCCCTGCTCAGCTGCACTTTTTCTGCATGACCAACTGCATAGTCTTTCTGAGTCTCCTCTAAGTAGTAACTTTTTCCTGCCTTATGTGGGAGATGTGAGGAAAAGCTCACCCTATAATGGGATGTGGTCATGGTCTGAGGTGATTGAGGGTCAGGAAATGGAGATTACACAGGAAGGCTGTGTGTTTGGACAGATGCTTCCTGTTGTCCTGTGCCCAGTTTATGCACCATGATTTGTTTCAGGACTCTAAAAAACACCAACCAGCTTTGTTAAAAAAGTACTGTTTATTTTAACAAAAGTTAGGGCCCTATTCTACTTACAGCAAAACTTGGAAAAGGCCACTTTTACAAGTGCAGTTACATGGTTTTGAAACTTGGTATCTGTTACATGGATTTTTATGCTTGTAGTGAGCTGCAGGCAGAAACCAGGAAACGTGAATTCCTGTCTCTGTTCCTCTGCCTGATATTTTTTAGGAAAATAATCATTTCTCAGCAGAAGACTTCCCAAAGAAGCCTCTCTGGTAAGCAGAAGTTATGATAGGACTCCTTTGAACGTGTACTGCTAATTTTCATTGACTGCTATATCTAGAAAATACCATAATTGTAACATCAAACCCCTGTTTTGCAGGTATTTTCAAACATCTGCATTCAGATGCCAAATCTATAGGCTGTGTTAGTCTGAGAAATGGGATTTTAAGAAAGGAACAGTCAGAGTAAGTGATGTTTCTACAAAGCTATTTGGAAAAACATTTGGACTATTTTAATTTGGGGTGTAAATACAATGAATCAAAGGCAAAATATCATGACTATTGGTGTATGTACCCAGTGGATAAGTTCACAGTTTCTAACTGGAGAAGCTGGTATGGACAATTAATTCAAAATGGTCTGATTTACAGAGATGCTAATTCCTGGAGAATCCTTGTTTGCACGTGTTGACAGTAGCTATCTCTGCTCTGATCTGGTGCTCTGCAATGATGAATTTCAGTCTCTAATTTATGGCACTTTTCTAAAATATGCTTCCCTGTGATTCCTCCACAGGATGAGGGGAGTTTCTGGTTCATTGCAAGCCACGCTTCAACAGCCAGTCAAAAATGGAAGTTTCTAGGGGCTTGCAGTTAGAGCAGATCTGCAGTTTTCATCGTCTTCTCCTCAAACGAGTAGCTCCCAGTGTTTCAACAGAGATGAGATGCAATTTCAGCACAGCAGGGACAGCACTGATAGTTAGAGTAAGCATGTCAGTGAAAAGAGGGTGATTGTGAGAGGAGGAGGCAGTGGATCTCCGGGCAAAACACTTGGGTGCCATGAGCAAGTCAGGGATGCCTGCTCTGCTCCCTAGCCTGTTCCTGCACTGCGTTTTTGGGGGAAGAAATCAGAAAGCAAAATGCCTTTGTCAAAGCATTCTCTCAAGCTGGCTTCTCACAATTCTCTGAAGGCTTCTGATCTCTAATTTTTGTATGCTCCATGTATGTTATAACTTACCTACTAATCTTTGTTAATGCTAATTAACATCACATACTTAAAGAGACCAGGCTGGACCAGGGAGCAGTTCTGCAGTTGCATTGCTAAGGGATTTTAAGAAAGGAAGAAGTGTGTGGTCAGGTTATCTGGGCTGCAGAACATCTCTGGGCTGGACACTCATCACTACAAGTCAGGGGGTGCTCACTGTGTGACCAGGTGCAGTGAGGCTCTGGAACTGACATGGATGCATGGTCACAGACATTGTCATAGCATTTACCTTTACACAAGGAATGTGTCTTGGTGGATTTGATTGTAACAAAGTCCTGAGGATGAATCAGTATGTCACTGGAGGCCCTGTCAAGAAATGTGGTCATGAGAAAGTAAGTGTACACATAGAAAAATAAATATGAAATTGATGTTTGAAGCAAGCTTTGTGAATAACGTCAGAGTTGCTCATAAACTCTTACACTGCTGATGTGTCACTGAAACTGCTGAATTGCAAGTGTTTGTTTTGTGGTCTTGGATGTGCTGTTGAGAATCACACAAAAATACACTGTAAATATTCTTATGAAATACATATTGGATAAAGCCTTTGTGTACTGTGTAAATATATTTTCAAAATATTTAAATATTTTTCTATGGTAATTTATTTTAAAGACCTCCTCTGATATAATAAATACTTTAATACTTGCAGTCAGCAGTATCTGAATATGTTTTCATTCTTTGTGCATTTAACATTTGTGGTAGTTTTGGCTCTAGTTCCAGCTAGGCCTTGCCTATGCCTCAGTATCAGCAGGCGCAGAGAGTTGACGTACATTAGAGGGGACAAACACCATCTGACTTAAGCAACCAAAGAGATATTTCATATAATTTTGACATCAAAATCGAGTATAAGAGAAGGTGTGGGCAGTGCCTGTCTCAGTCCCTCGATGTCCGGGTGCTGAGCAGACCTGCTATCACCTTTGCTGGGGTAGTTGGGGCTCATTCACCACTTCACAGCTGTTTGGTTTGGGAAGTACCCTTTTTTGTTGTTGGTTTTCTTCTCTCTTGCTGGGTATCCTTGCTGGGGGAGTTTGTTGGAGTATTTTTTGTGAGCTGGGATGGTGGAGGTCTGTGTTATTGGGTGGGCGATTCGGTAGTAGTTGTTGTTGTTAGTGATGCAGGAGGGGTTTTTGATTTTTTTTCATTTTTATAGATTTTATAAGTACTTGTAACTGTAGTAAAATGTAGATTTAGTGTGTTAATATTTCTAACAGCTTAAGTTCAATGTTTATACATGCCAATCCCTGCCACATATCAGTAGCTCAAATTCTTTTAGTTTAGTCTTGTTTCCAAGGTAGAAAACTGAAGACTATCAGAAAGGCCTGCAGAATGAAACATAAACACGAGCCAACAACCTTGGGTCTAAGAACACTGGAAAAGCTCCAAGAACCCTATGTGTGCTGAGGAAGAGGAAAATTATGAAAAGAGGGTCCTACTGACCCCAGACTCAAATCCTGAGGGGGTGGAACAGGGGTGGGACCAGGGCAAGAAAAAGGTTGAACTGGAGATGTGTAAAGTAATGATTGGATGGATCGTATTATAAAAGCCATGGAAATTAGAGTTTGCCCATGTGCACATCAATATGTGTTCCTGTAAGCCCTAGGCCTGATATTAAAGCACTTCCACTTTTTATCTTATCCCACACTAACTTGGCTCAGAGTCCTGCTTTGTTGGGGTCTCTCGCAGCATCATTAGTTTGTTTTTTCTCACATTTCTGTATATATATGTTATATTCTATTTTCAGTGGGAAGTAGAAAATTGTTGTTTTATCTAACTTGTATGTGTGTTATATTGTAGTTTTCTTTTAATTTTCTCTTCTCTGTATAAATATATATAATTTAAGTTTAAACCTGTTTTGAGTTTCCAGTTTTGTCTTCTTTTCTCCCTTTTCTCAGTGGGGGAGGGAGACTGATTTTGTATTGGGCAGTTGGCATTTTGCCAGCTCAACCCAAGACAAGATCATACCCACAATATTTCAGAGTTCATCCTTTTATTTTCTTGACAAAAAATTATTATGAATTTAATGAATATATTGTAACACTGGTGTGCGGGGAATGTGGCTCGGTCATGATGTAAGGAGAAGAGATGTACTCCTTGTGTAAAAGGATTAATGCTATCAATGTATGCAATCCATGCAAAAGTGGTTTTAGCTCGTGTTAAGATTATCTGGGGGATGTTAACCAGTGCCAGCTGAAGTATGATGGCAAATTTGTTTCCTGTTAAGAGCCAAGATTAATTTTATATGGGTGGTTGAAAAGCTTGTGGCTTTATGAAGCAAATATATGTCTTTTTTACTAATCTTTTTGCACTAATACAACTGCATGCAAAAGGTTGGAATACTTGGGGGGTGAACAGTTCATGCAGTAGGTGTTACTACGTCAAGACTGAACCTGTAAAAGACTTTCATGGCTTCTCTTCTAAAACTCTGAGTATACTGGCTTTGTAGTAATGGAAGTGGCAAATCTTGACTCAGAGAGGGTAAGGTATGATGTGGCTGGTGGGGCAGGAACAGAGATGTTTATTGCTTTAAGACTCTTTCCCCTTGTGCCACCTGGTGTCAGCAAAACCTAAGAAACCGAAAACTACTACAGTGGGTTAAGGTGTTTTTCATTGATGTCTCCTTCCTTAAAGAAAAATTATCATTTTGGTGATAACTGACGTTGTTTCTTCAGTGTGTGTACTTGCTATAAGTATTTACACTCTCCAGACAGCTTCTCTGTTCAAAAACTGTGCAGTATATTTTTTTGTGTATTAATCCAGTGATTACAACAAAATGCATTACATTTATACAAATCCCTCAACCTTGCAAAGAACTTGCCAGGGGAATCAGCAGCCACTGGACTGAGAGTGCCTGATGCCCCTTGTTACTATGGCTTACACAGCCATGTGCTGGCACCAGCAATGTCTGTGCTGCTTTTATGGAAGCGTCAGGCTCTGGGTTGTCTTTGGTTTAGAGCATTTGTAGTTACACTGCTGTGATTTTGGCAGCACCAATTGTGCTGGTTTAAATGTAAACTGGCAGGAGAAACGAACTCAACACAAAAGAGATTATAAGTCAGAGCTACAATTTAATAACAATATCATAATAAATGCAATGACACAAAGAGAAATTTGTCTTAACCCACAAAACCCAAAAGTATAACCCAGCACCCTGGGGCACAAACACAATGGTGTTTGTTAGCCCCTGTGCTGAGACCCATGTGGTTCCCTCAAGTCCAAAGCAAAAGGAGGTGAAAAAACCTGTTGGTGCAGATGACGGTTGCAGTCTGATGAAGAGTGGTGGTCTCCTCCTGTTGAGGTTCTGATCCTCCTCCGGATCTGATGAGTGGTCCCCCGAGGTCTTCAAACCCCAAGATTATGCACCCTCAGGTCCAGGTAGGAATGCCCAGTACCTCCCCCGGGACAGGGAGTTACACAATGGGTGATCTGACTCTGTGAGTCATGGGGTATTTTGGAATCATTGATGGCTCATTAGCAGACACGCCCCCTCAGGCTGGGTGTGAAGGTGCCAATGACTTCCTGGAAGGGAGTTATCACAGCTCTTATCTCACAGGTGTCTTTCACACCCAGCTCACACCCTGAGGGACTGGGTGTGCCCTGGGCAGCTGCTGCAAATGGTCCCTTGTTAACAGTTCTTGGGAAATGAATAGAGGGTGTGAAATATATAGCTTTGGTCACACCCACACCGTGATAAACTGGTCCCACCTGCTGAACTAGGACACCAATGTATTGTGTTATTGGTGTAAAGGCAAGAAGTGAATTTTCCTCGGTTAAGTTCAATGCTTGCAAATACTGTGAACTACTCCTTATGACTGACATATATCTGCCTGCAAAAATAGCTGTGTGCCTTTTGAATGAAACCAGAGTATGGTCGTACTCACATCCATGTGTGCAAGTTCTCTTTTGGGATAGGAGGTTGCCTTTGCTTATGCAGATACCTTGCAGTTTGAATTAAGCTATGAATGTCTTTCATTCTGGCTTGAGAGTTTGTTTCTTTGAGATGCTTTTGCTTCTCAGAAGCCAGACACTGTTGTATTTTATTTTGTATAAAATAAAAGTCTTGTGATAGCTGCAAATAAGTTTTTTCTACATGCTTTTCTTTATTTGTTTGGGGTTAGGAGGACACAAAATAGGAATGTAAAGAGCAAACACATTTGTTGTTAATCCTAAAATACATTCACATTTTAAAAACTATAATTTCAGGATAATACTTCAAAAGGACAGATAGATGGAATATTTCTTTCTATGGAGAGTTGATTATTGTGTTCTTTGGGATGTTTTGTCATGGTCTCACAATGCTGAGGTTTGCTGTTCCTGACACAGGCACAAACAATCAACTGGGTAACATCCTTGGGTGTGCTTTATGATGTGCAGCAGTGTGGTCAACAACCTTGTGGCACACTGACCAGCCAAGGAACTCCTGGCCAATGCAGAAGATTTTAAAGCTGATAAATGTTTTTTAAAAAGAAACCTGAACAAAACACCCTGAACCTCCTAGAATGGTTTATGATATGTTAATGCATAATGAGGACCTGATGAAAGGGGAGGGAAGCTGGAGCAATGAGGATGTTTATGATTTATTATGGATTAAAAAGAATAATGATGAAAATTTTAAGTTTTAGGAAATTTATTGGAATATAGCCAGTGGGCTTCATAAGTTCAGGTGTCCACTGCAAACATCAAGTTGTTGTCTGCCTGCTACAAAACTGCCCCTGCATTTCAGGAGAGAAGAGGGAGATGAGAAACTCTTATGTTCAGTTAGTTTAATTTTAAGTATACTTTTAACACATCTAACCAAACTTTTTATGAATAATCTTCCATTTCCTCACCCCTGTTTTGGGAAAATCCACATTGTTCTGCTGTAAAAACTGCCTGGAAATATTCCTGATGATAGGACAAATTGTATTTTTGCCATTATGCTCCACTGGTGAAAGTATATTGAGCCTGCCAGAATGTTCCTACAAATATTAGAATGCATTATTGGTTAAAATCCATAAAGAAAAATCATCTGAGTATTTAGGTTCAGACTAATGTCTTTACCTAAGAATATTGTTGATAATTCCATGGAGTCATATACTGATAAGAAAACTATCTTGAAGAGAAGTACAATGCATTCTGCAAGAATAAAAGTGCTGACATTAAAACTGGAACTGATTATGTTGAACATGGTTTAGGAAAAAGGTTTTCCCATCAGCCCAGAAGTTTTGGCTACAACCTCGTAACTTCTTAACTTCAACTTTGAAACTTGTTTGCTGTTCACTGTGTTAATGTTCAATGCAGAGCACAGTGTGATGTGGTTTCACTTGTTTCTTCAGCTGTGGTAGCTCTAGTACCTTTGAGGGTAAATAGGATCTCAGGCTAGGAGGAGCATGGCTTCTGTTGCTGCATGTACATTGTTGGAGGAGGCAGAAAAGGCAGAAAGATATTGCCAATTTATCAATAAGATGCCAGTCAACAATTTTTTTTTCTATTATTTCCTAGTTAAAATACTTGTGTTTGGAAAGCTAAACACAGAATACATTTAGTTTCTGTTTTATGCCTAGTGCTTCATAGGGAAGGGCCCAGTTGCACTGCTTTTGAACACGTTCTATCTTTTTTTCCAAAATCAGTTCTTTCCCCATGATCAAGCTGATCAGCTCCTCTTCCTCTGTCTATTGTAACCCTTCTCTGAAAAGTGAACCCATGACCCTGCGTAAGTGCAATTTCCAGCACAACTTGCAAAGTGGGCTTTGTGTTGGTTTTGGAAATATTTAGGAGGATGTAAAAATAAAATAAAAGATGCTAACAAGGACCTAGACCTATGTTGTCACCTATAAAAACATTGTTTACAGAAATAATGAAGTCTTTTTTGTAACAAAGTGAAATATATTTAGGCTCTTTAGGTTTTGCTGTACTAGCTTCACAGTAAGTGAAGAGAGAACCTGTAGGTGCAGTTTTACTTCTTCCTTAGTTTCAAATTTGTCCCCTTGAGGGATGCAATGCACGTTGAAGTTGACAGTGTCTTGTTTTATTTTATGATTGTTGTGGTTGTCACTCATTAAACCCTGAACAGGCTGCCTGTTTTTGACACTGCTTTGTGAGCCATGCTCTGGCCTCTTATTTTCCCAATTCAACAAGACAAATTGAAGGGAGAGATGCAAAATGAATGAAGAAACAACTGTGTTTTTCTTACAAAAGCAAGGGGTTTTTTGCATGTTGACTTTCCAAGTCAGTTGTATGGGCCTTTAGAAGGCTATAGTGGACACTGGCTACTAGACTGAACTACTACTCGTCCAGGCTGATTGTGTTGGACTCGGCACTGTGCCAGGATGATATAAGGCTTTGGGATCAGTATTTAGTCTTGTTTACTGACTGATGCCTCTTCAGACATCTCAGCAAGGCTCAAATCAGACTTGAGGACTGAGGGTTATGTTTTCATGTGATGGACAACAATCTTTATTGGTCTCTCTGGGGCAGTCTTTGGTATCTAGGAGGTCTTATCAGATGAGAATGATCCCTTGCCTCAGCTGTAAGGTTTTAATCTCTCCTAGTAGATCCACGAGAGCTTAAATGGCTGTGGGAGTAGGAGACCTTACACTCTCTACAACTATGTGAAAGGAGGTTGTAGCAAGGTTTGGGTCAGCCTCTTCCAGAAAACTATGGACAGGATGAGAGGGCGTGGCCTCAAGCTGCACCAGGGAAGGTTCAAGTTGGACTTCAGGAAAAAATTCTTTATGGAAAAGTTTGTCAAGCTTTGGAACAGGCTGCCCAGAGAGGTGGTGGAGTCACCATTCCTGTAAGTGTTCAAAAAATGACTGGATGTGGCACTTAATGCTTTGGTTTAGTTAGCATGGAGGTTGGTCAAAGGTTGGACTCAATGATCTTGGAGGTCTTTCCCAATCTTAATGATTCTGTGATTCTAAGGGTTTCTCTTTCTTTCAGTGATTGCTTTTTGAGGATTTGACAATTTGCAGGTATTTTTGATACATCGATTTATATCTCCGTTTGTATCAGTAGGTGCATGTAGTCACATTTTACACATTCTCTTTAACATGAGGGTAAATAAGGAATCTCTTCTAGTACTAAGAGGACTGATTATGTGCTCATCACCTATGGTGTAAATCAGAACTAAACCCCCTTGTTACCTGGAGTTTGTATTGGCAAGATCTGGGTAATCTGAATTTTTACTCACTACATACTCAGATGATTACATCCCATGCCTAGGCCTAAGAAACTCCCTGCAGTTCTAAATTACTTCTTACACCAGTCTAATGAAATGCTAATTAATAAGAAAAATAGCATTTTCTTATGAACACAGAGATAAATATATTTCTTGAATATATTCTTAAATATCATTGAATACTAAGTTTAACATTGATTCTGACTGCTTTGCAGAAGTGATTGCCTCTTCTTATTTTCAGTAACTTCCACATAAAAATGTTATGTGGGAACATAGTGAGTGTTTCAGAAATAAAGTGCCTTAATTTTGAGAGTAAGAAATTAGGTACTGATGAGTTTAGCTGACTGTGAATTCTTTTGCTATGCCTCCTGAAGGAAGGGAAATGCACTTGTCTTTTGTCTAATCACTAACTGCACCTTAATTTTAATCTCAGAGCCTGAAATACTTTGGCCTGTCTCTTAGAAATGTTGCATATAATTTTTTTGACATGAAGCACAGGATAAGGCAGAGAGGGTGGATGTTTGATTTTTTTTAAACCAGACCAAAAACATCATGGTAACCAGCACTGCATAATCATTTAGGAAAACTAAGTTTTTCTTTTGAGAGGGCCAGTGTGAGAGACTGGAGAAAATGATTACTGGCTCAAAACAACTTAAGTGAGTGTGTTTGGGGAGTGGTGGGGGCAGGTCAAGTTCTGTTTCACACACTACACCCCACTAGAATATCTGGGACTGCCCCAGCACACCAGAAGCAATGCTCCACACCCTACCCCTGGAGCTCCTAACACAGCTACAGAATGGAGAGCTGACCAGAAGTCCCACCGGGGGTGGGGTGACTACAGGAGACCAGAGCAGATAAAAGCAGTAACACAAGGTATGCATGTGTCATGTCCCTATGGTTCTTGGATTATATGGCAGCTAGGTCATGCTTGCCTGCTAAATTCCTCTTGAAATCTGGGTAATTTATGGTTGGATGGGTTAGAGTTGGTTAAGTCTGCTCTGTGAAATGCTTTATTTTGATTGAATGTTGTCCTTAAAATTTGTCAAGTTCCCTTATTTTCTAAAGTTTGCCAGTAAAAGTTTGTTGCTTAACCTCTTGAAAATGTGGTTGCATTTTTTTTTGCCTGCCTCAGGATATAAAAAAACCCTATGGCCCTTTAAGGAACTCATTGGGTCAAGTCCACAGCTCTACACATAGGTAAAAGCAAAAGAATGATAATTGCAGGGAGAATTTAGTGAAAAAAATCATTGAGTTGTGCACTTTAATTATCCATGATCTCCTAAATGATAATGATTTCTTTTATCCTATTGTACTTCAAGGTGCTGAAAAAGGGCACACAGGCATTTTAAAGGGCCTGCTCTAAAATAGATCCAGTGTTAAATGGCACCATCCTCAGTGTAGAAAAAATGCTTAGCCCCAAGCTTTGTGTCAGGTAACCTGGGAGTTTGTGGCCTCATTTTCATGTCCTGTTGTATTCTGAATGATAATTTGTATAGTTTTTGCATTTTTCAGGTGATTTTTTCCTACCTTATCCTGGCAGCTGTAAGGCAGTCTAAACCTTAATAGAGTTGAAATGCACTAAAAGAATGTATTGAGAGTACATCAGAATAATTCTTTAAGTGTTATAAATATTGCATCTATTTATGAGTTCATTTGTTATACTTGGGAAGCGAATCTGCTAAGAGACTTTTTTGAGAAAGTTTTCTGTTTCCAGCACAGAAATACATTAGCTTAATGATTCCCATAACCTAACTTGATTTCCATTTCTATGTATTGGGTAAATGAGCAAATGCAAAGAATGAACTTACATTTGTCATATTTTTCCCACCATTAGCTTTTCAGATTATATTTAGAGTCTTGAATATATTGCATTTTTCGGATTTCTGTTTGGAATGTGTAGGGGGCAAAAAAATACGCTATGTCAATTCTCCATGGTCTTTTAAGAAAAAGATATTTATTTTAGGGATACAATGAAAAAATAAAAGTAATCCTGGAGAAAGGAGCAATACAAGAATGTGAGGAAAACTTTGATTACACATTTGTTTGTAGCTGCTTAGCATGCCAAGCTGGAGAATTTAAGAAAGTTTCTATTCCATGGTAATGGTCATCAGCTTGAGTTTTTAGACTTTGATTTGACATCAGATAAGAGTTTAAAGGTTTAGTTCTGCTTTTGGACATTGTAGTGTCAAATTTCAATTTAATTTTAGTTGCAAGGAGGTATATAAAACTTATCAGATTACCAAAACAAAAAGACTTAAATAATGAATATGTTTTTCCCTTAAGTAATAGCAAGAAATAGGAAACTAAATATCTAAATAGACTAAAGACTGAAATTCGTGGTTTTATTAATTGCTCCCAGAAGCACTAGCAAAATAGTTTGATTTTGATGACGTTGTTTCTGTAATAGGATATTGTTCAATGAAGATAATCTCTCTCTGGTCCTAAAGTGACAATAATAATTTAATTCACATAGACTTACGGGATATAACAGTTTATATGCATATACACACACGCACACACATATACATACATACACACAAAACTTTAGTGCAATTATTCTTTAAAGGAGCTGGACTGATGTCCCACAGTCTCTCTTCTCTTGGACTGGGAGTAGAAAACCATATGTAATGCTTAAGTAGGATTGTAGATAGCAATAAGCAATGAATACAATTTATAGTTCCACTTCTTACAGATTTTTTTTATTATTAGCATACAATACACTGCTAATAATGTGCAGCTATATGAACCTAACAGTCTGTCATCTGAAGAAGATTATTGGCGTGTCCTCTACCTGAAGAAAGTGATTCTCCTCTGAATTATATTATTTTATTTATGCAATTTTAATAGTGCAGCATAAATAACTAATTACAAAGGATTAAATTTTTTGCTGCACTGCATTTTTAATATGATATTAATAAAAATTAATATTTTATGATAAACTTTAAAACAGGATGATCAATATGGTGTGTCTTCAGCAGATCATTGAGCTGGTCTGAAGAAGGTATACAGCCCCAAATCTTCTTTAAGATGCTATTCTTTGAAGATAAGTTAATTCTTTACTATACAAAAAAGAGTTGCCAAAAGTCATGTATAGATGTCAGGAAGGATCAGTTGCTCTGCTGAGATGTCACAGTACTGACAGCTTAAAACTGAGCAACATACTAATGGTACCCTTATTGCTACAAACCAATTGCTAAAGGATGAGGTCACCCTGTGAAGTCACTAATCACCAGTTACCGGCAATGTGTTGTTTATTTTTTACTCTGTAATATTTATCAGCCCTTTTGTCAGGTGTAAGCATCCACTGCCAAAACCTACAGACTGTGGCACGTGATGACTATGCCAAGGGACAGATCCAGACCTTCCAGACCCCTGCTGTATTTATTGATGTGTGCAATCCCTAAGAAATAAGTAGCTTTTCCAGCAGAAATCCGAGAGTGTAAAACAATTCCCAGAGAATTCACTACAGAGAAGCTTCTTTTTGCATGTGACTGAGAGCACTTAGGAACAAAGATATTTAATACAGACTAAATATGTTTAAAACTGCAAAATAATGAGGAGGTGATTGATCTTAATCATTAGCAAAAGGGGATTGTCAGCTGAGCAGCCGTTGGAGCTATGTGTCAGACTCTTCTCAGGCTGATGAGGTCACGATGCAGCAGATAGTAAGAGCTGCTTTTTTCCCTCGAACTCTTCAGGAATGAAAAATGGGCTGGTAAAGTTTTCAGTACCAGAAACATATTTAAATAAAATACTGCCTTTTAAACTTTTTCAACAAGACATAGTTTGCAGTCTCTGAGCAGCATTGATATATCTGAGTACCAAAGGAACCATTCAGTGTCTGTTCCCCAGTCTTTGTTAGTTGGGGAAGACAGAAGTCAGAGGGGCAAGTTACGTAATAAGATGACTTTTCTGTTTCAATATCTCAGTGAGTGCTGGTCAGCAGAAGGAAATACTAATTTTGTCTGCAGCTCCCATGTTCACTACCAAGCTGCAGAGAAACCTGTATCTAAATGCACACCACGGCCACACAGTATTGTTGTGAAGGGGATTGCTGAGGCATATCAAGTATCTGTTTCTGGTTCCAATTAAAACACACTTATTGCTTGCCTACTCTGAATAATGGAATACAAAATGTTAGAGGTGCCTGAGTCTCTATGTGCAATGTAATTTATACAGCCAGTCTGCAATATAAATCAGTATGAAAGCATATTATTAAATGAGAAATGCTGTTCTTTAAAGGAATCTCAGTAATAGGAAAGAAGTAAAATGTAGCTGTTCCGTGATGTCTCACAAATTATCAGTGACTCTAGATGCTTGCAGTATTCTGGACTTGCAAATAGTGATGAGATCTCTGACAAAAGAGCAGCAGAAGTTAGCCCCATGTGTGCAGCAGTTTGTGATGGTGAAGAATAATTGGAAATGTTACCTAAACACGGCTACAGCCCCGGTGCTCAAAAGTGCCTAACCTTTGGCTGAAGATCACATGCTCATGTGTGTGGTTTTCCAAAAAGAGGAATTTACTTCTTACATTTTGCTATTATTCATAACTGGATTTGTCTTTATATTACTGAGTTTTTCTGCTTTCCTTCTTCAACTCTCAAGATGACAGTTACACCTTTAATACCTGCATGTTGTATGGGGCTGGGGCCACATGCTAAACCTCCTCTGGGAAGCTCAACTCTTTGAAAAGGAGTCTTGTAGAGCATAATTGCAGTCTAGATTTTGTGCTTTCAAAAGGCCTCATCTCTGTCTTCTGGGAACTTGGCTTGATGCTGTAATTGAATCAAATAGACTCTTAATTAGTTAGACTTTATTCAGTATGGATGAGTTATTGAAAAATACTGACTTTCTCTGCATGTCAGTGTTGTGCATGAAACCAAAGCTACATATTTAAGTCACACTTTTATAATTTAAGTTTACACACACACACATTTGTACCTTCCCTGCTTCATTATTCTTGTAACAAGACCACCATGCATTGCATCAGTTCAACACAATGGCTCCAACAAGGACTTAAAATTACTGAATGATATATTCTTTTAGATCATGACCCAAGTGATGCATGCACCACTGCTATAAAATAATGGTTGTTTTACAATGCAATGTCTATAATTGTGGAGGAAAAATAGTATACATATGGTAGGTCACTCAGCTGCCTTCACATCCTTATAGCTAACTTTTCCTTTAGTACTACAGATCCTCATTCCTAATTCTACAGGATTTCATTCATGGCAAAACACAATATTATTCTAAAATAATTATGTTACTGTCTCTGAGCTTTTTTTGTCCTCCTACCAAGCAGATTCAACACATAAAATATTATGTAAAGGATTAAATATTGTCCCAGCTCAGATCAAGATTTAGCATCAAAAATCTCTGTCATGTTTTGGAGGTTTTGAGCTTTGTGTACTGTCTAAAGCTACAGCATCAGTTTTTGATGGTGACCTGAGTCCATGCACCTGAGAGTGTTTTACACTGGAAAAGAGTGGAGAAATCAAGAATTTTTAAGTCGTAGAGAATACATTTG
Source organism: Hafferia zeledoni (assembly GCA_035583235.1). Lineage (NCBI taxonomy): Eukaryota > Metazoa > Chordata > Aves > Passeriformes > Thamnophilidae > Hafferia > Hafferia zeledoni. The sequence goes on from JAWWEV010000115.1 coordinate 10,324,734, forward strand.
AAAAATATTGTTTTGGGTCTTTGGCTACTTGCTGTCTTTCTTTTAATATTTTGCCAGAATTCAGTGTAGTTCATTCACCCTTGATGGAGAGTTCTCCTCAGCATTATGATGTGAAGTATCACAAATGACTCATGTGCCTCATGAAAGAAAAAGACTGTTAAGTGTTCTTTAAACTCAAATTCTAACACAGTATTGCATTAATTTTTTATATCAGTGAATTTAGTTCATCCTCTGTTTATAAAATACTAACAAGTACTCACTTGATCCAAAAACATAGCTCTGAGCGCTGGCTGATATTTATTTGTGAATCCTAATTTCAGTGTCTTTTGTTTTTTCTTGTCTTCCATATGTGAGTGACTCCATTTTCATTTATTTAAGGAATTTAAGCAACATTTTAACCCTTACTAGTGTTTCAGAACAGTACCTAAAAGGGGCCTACAAGATTGGAGAGGGATTTTTTACAAGGACATGCAGTGCTGGAACAAGGAGGAATGGCCTTGAACTCAAAAAGGGCAGGTTTAGATTAGATAAAAGGAAAGATGTCTTTACCCTGAGGATGGTGAAGCACTGGAACAGGGTGCCCAGAGCTGTGGATGCCTCATCCCTGGAAGTGTTCAAGGCCTGGTTGAATGTGGGCCTGGTCCTGAGCAACCTGGTCTACTTGAAGGTGTCCCTGCCCATGGCAAGGGGCTTGGAACTGGCTGATCTTTAGGGTCCCTTCCAACCCAAACCATTCAGTGATTTTATTTTAATATGAAAAACTTCTAAGCCAAAACACTAAAATTTCAAGTAAGTGCATTTTGAAGCCTCACTCCCATAACCAAGTGAAGCTTGAACACAATAGACATGGAAAGACTATTTGAGAAATTACCTAGTATGAGGAAAGCCTGTTCTCACTAGTGGACTTGATGTGGTGCATTTCTTTTCCTTGAGAAAAGCTTTTGAAAGAATTAGGGTGGCTGGGATATTCTTTGATGAAATTTTCAGTTGCTTTTATCATTTCTGTAGTAGATGTGGATACTGAGTATGTATTGATCTCAAAAGAGACAAAGTGCTTATAAGTAAAGAGGTTTGCTAAGTGATCTCATTTCACTCAAATATTCTTGAGATTTACCTACTACTAATTGATAGGATTGCTTGTTCTTACAGTTAGTTTGGGAACTATCTTAAAAATGCTACCAAATTCTGGCCATCAGTCTAGGGATGGTGCCTGAATTTAATAAATAACCTGCCACTTTTGCAATTTTTCTGAAGGGAAAGAGGCTGCAGTAACCTTTTGTTTGAATTCATCCTGCTTCAACTAAGAGGGCTTATTTAGTGAGAAAATCAGCAAGGGGTCAGTGTGCTGCAGTTTGTTTTGCTTTTTAATTAATCATGTCCTCTGTGCCTAGCTCAGAGCACCTGGGGTCAGGCTGTGAGGGTATAGTGGGCTGACCCTGACCAGATGCCAGGTGCCCACCAAAGCTGCTCTCTCACTCCCCTCTGCAGCTGGACAGAGAAGAGAAAATATAATACAGGGTTCATGAGTTGAGATAAGGAGATCACTCTCTGATTACTGTCATGGGCAAAACAAACTCAAAATGAGGGTATTAATTAATTTTTTTGCTAACAGAATCAGAGCAGGATAATGAGAAGTAAAATAAATCTTAAAACACCTCCCTTTCATCACTTCCTCCTTCCCAATCTACCTCCCCCCTGCAGCTGTGCAGGAAGACAGGGAATGGGGGTTACAGTCAGTTCATCACAAGTTGTTTCTGCTACTGCTCAGGGAGGGGAGTACTTCCTCTGCTCCAGCATGGGGTACCTCCCCCGGGAGACAGTTATCCATGAACTTCTCCAACTTGAGTCCATCCCACGGGCAACAGTCCTTCACAAACTGCTGCAATGTGGGTCATTTTCCCATGGGGTGCAATCCTTCAGGCACAGGCTGCTTCAGCATGAGTTCCCCACAGGGCCACAGGTTCTGCTAGAAAAACCTGCTCTAGTGTGGACTCCTCTCTCCAGTCCAGGACCTTGCTCCAGAATGGGCCTCCCACAAAGGAGGTCATGTTCTCCTTCAGGCATCCACCTGCTCCAGTGTAGTCTTCTCCCATGGGCTTCAGGTGAATCTCTGCACTTGTCCTCCGTGGGCTGCAGCAGCACAGCTGCCTCACTATAGTCTGCACCACAGGCTGCAGGAGAACCTGAGATCTGGCACCTGGAGCACCTCCTCTCCCTTCTCCACTGACCTTGGTGTCTGCATAGTTGTTCACATGTTCTCACTTGGCTCTTCTCTGGCTGCAGTTTTCTTCTGCACAATAACTTTTTATCTTTCTTAAGTATGTTATCACAGAGATGTTACTATAATTTCTGACTGGCTCAGCCTTGGCCAGTGGTTGGTCTGTCCTGGAGCCAGCTGGCATTGGCTCTTCCAGACATGAGGGAAGCTTCTAGCAGCTTCTCACTAGAAGCCATCCCTGTAGCTCTTCTGCTACTAAAACCTGGCCACACAAACCTAATACAGAGGGACAGTGGGTTGCTTGAGGCAGTAGCTCATCTGCATCCCAAATGCTGCACAGGAATTCATGCATCTTGACAAAAAACAGAATGGGCTTTACCACATGTCCAATGAATTATATAAAAAGTTTGCAGTGAAGTAAAGACTCAGGATTTATTGTTAATTATTCTCCTTGCAAACTCCTGGAAAGTGCCTTTAAACATCCCTGAACATCATGTTCTGTCCTACTCTTAGCATGTGATACAGTGATTTAGGAAACAGAGACCTGATAACTTTACTAAAAATGTGCTTCCAAATCACTTCATAGGGTTATGGAGCAGATCATCCTGAGTGCGATCACACAGCACCTACAGGATGGACACGGGCTCAGTCCTACCGACCATGGATTTAGGAAGGCCAGATCCTGTCTGACCAACTTGATCTCCTTTTATGATCCGCCTGGTGGATGAGGGAAAGGCTGTGGATGTGGTCTATCAGGACCTCAGCAAAGCCTTTGACACTGTCTCCCACAGCATACTGCTGGAAAAACTGGCAGCTCATGGCTTGGACAGGGGCACTCTCTGCTGGGTTAAGAGCTGGCTGGATGGCAGGGCCTAGAGAGTGCTGGTGAACAGGGCTGTGTCCAGCTGGCAGCTGGTCAGTAGTGGTGTCCCCCAGGGATCAGTGTTGGGCCCAGCTTTGTTTAACATCTTTATAGATGATTTAGATGAGGGGATTGAGTCCATCATTAGCAAATTTGCAGACGACACTAAGTTGGAGGGAGTGTTGACCTGCTGGAAGGCAGGAGGGCTCTGCAGAGGGACCTGGATAGGCTGGACAGGTGGGTTGATTCCAGTGGGATGAAGTTCAACAAGGCCAAGGGTCGGGTCCTGCGCTTTGGCCACAGCAACCCCATGCAGCACTACAGGCTGGGCACAGAGTGACTGGAAAGCAGCCAGGTGGAAAAGGACCTGGGGGTTTGGATTGACAGGAGGCTGAACATGAGCCAGCAGTGTGCCCAGGTGGCCAAGAAGGGCAATGGGATCCTGGCTTGTATCAAGAATAGTGTGGCCAGCAGGACGAAGGATGTGATCCTTCCCCTGTACTCAGAGGTGGTGAGGCCACACTTTGAGTACTGTGTTCAGTTCTGGGCCCTTCAGTTCAGAAAAGATATTGAGGTGCTGGAGCAGGTCGAGAGAAGAGAACAATGAGGCTGGTGAAGGGGCTGGAGCACAAGTCCTATGAGGAAAGGCTGAGGGAGCTGGGGTTGTTTAGCCTGGAGAAGAGGAGGCTCAGGGATGACCTCATCACTCTCTAGAACTACCTGAAAGGGGGTTGTGGCCAGGTGGGGGTTGGTCTCTTCTCCCAGGCAACCAGCAGTAGAACAAGAGGGCATGGGCTTAAGCTCTTCCAGGGGAGGTTTAGGTTGGATATTAGAAAGAAATTCTTTACAGAGAGAGAGATCAGGCATTGGAATGGCCTGTGCAGAGAGGTGGTGGATTCACCTTCCCTGGAGGTTTTTAAACTGAGACTGGACATGGCACTTAGTGCCATGATCTAGCAATCAAAGTGGTGCTGGATTAAGGGTTGGACTTGATGATCTCAGAGGTCTCTTCCAACCCAACTGATTCTATGATTCTTTTCTATGAATTTTAACACTAGCCTAGATGTGCAAGATGGGGCCCAGTAAGTGGAGTAAGGTACATTTTTCACATGCATGTCTTGTGGTACAAAGAACAGCGCTTAAAAAGGTGGTGGTGACTCCACGGACCCTCTGAGTTGAATTGTAAAGCAATTGTATCACTTCCAACATCTCTCTAGTCTTCCACATATTCCATAGATGCTTGATATTGATCCTCAAATGCCACTACCCATTGGAGGGATTGATGTTAGATGCAGTGTTATGTGCCTTGAGGGATGAAAGTTCCCTGTAAAATAATAGGATATTTCTGGAATAGTTGGTCATTCTTTAATGGAAATATTGTCTAGTAGCTGCTGTGATTCCCTCTCCCCTGGGCACAGCCAAGGGGTCACAAAGGTGTCAGAGTATTTCTGAAAAAATACCACAGAAAACATTGATTAAGTTATCTTTGAGGCGAATAGACAGAAAAGGAATTCCAGTTTTATTCCAGAGTCACAATTTCAAATAACTTTTTATTCTGCTATCTAAAATTAAAATACCAGAAGAAGTAAATGAAAATACTTAATGTACTTAGGGATCTTTGGTTGTTTTATTTTTTATCAAGAGACTATTTAATCTGCTCTCCTGTATACAGCAGTCTTTTTTCTCTTGCCTCATCTTTCTCCAATATAATGTATTAGGCACATGGAGGTATAAGCATATAAAACTATTTTCATTTCATGTGGGCAGTAGTGAAGCTTGTAGGCATTTCAGTTGAGCCATTTAAAAATTTTATGAACATATTTTTGCTACACAAGAATAAAACCATTTTCTTTTGCTTTCTATGACTTCACCCAAAGAAACAATAAGAAAGCACAGTTTCCATCCAGCCTATTTAATTCTGATCATGCCTAAAAATCATAACAATAGCCCTAACTGCAAATGGTCATTCTACCAGATACACAAATAATTAAAAACTTGCTCTCCTCCTTCATTACACTTGATTTGTTTCCAGTAAGAGAGTAATTGAGGAAGTTTGAGCAAATTAATTCTTTGTATCTGTCCATTTAGATTAAATTTCTCAGACAATTGTAGGCAGGCAATGCCAGTAAAAAATAATGGTTAATTTGACCTTTTTGAAATGTAAGCACTATAAGTACCTGCCTTAAATAGGTTGGCTACTTTTCTTGACTTAATAAATCTAGTTTTCTTTCTTTATTTTATTGCTTGTTGTTTGTTTTCAGTTTTCTCCATCTGCTTCCCTAATATAATAAAATTGGAAAGGAAGCCAGATGACAGTCATATGGCAAGACAGGTCTGACACTAATGAAAATGAGTAGGCTTGGGTATTATTTAACTGTTGTAAAACAGATACCTTCACACTGTTTCATATGTTTTCACAGAGGTTACATTACAGATCATGTTTCTTACCAATGCACAGTGCTTTTGGCCTCTTCCTCGTGAAAATGTCCTCTCCCTTTGCAACTACAACAAACACGGAAAATTAAATTTAAGAATGTAATCAAGTAAACTCTGGAAGCATTATGTATATTAAAGCAACTCCTTTCTGAGTGTCTTGTTGCATTCTCTCTTCAGGGAGGAGCCCCCACAGAGAGCATCTGCTCAGGTGCACTTGCCTCAGGAGGGAATCGTCACCTCAGAAGGGAATCGCTGCCTCAGGGGCAGAAGCTCTGGGTTGCAGAGCTGCCACCCTCCTGTTGACAGCTGGAATTGCACTGTGGGAGTCCCTTCCTCCCTTGAGACACAAATACAGCTCTGCAGCCATGGTGCAAGGCAGGTAAGTAATAGAGGAGCAATAAAACAACATTTTTCAAAGTACTACATATGCCCAAACAATGCTCTTGTGCATCTGTGAGGAGATGAGTGGACATGGGGTGAGGTCAGCAATTCAAACATTGTTCAGAGGTATCACACCATGGGGTAAAAAAACAATAGTAACCTGCAAGAGGGAAACTTTTTTATTTAACAGATATTAGAAACCACCTCATAGGAAAAAGTTAGGAAATTAAATCCCTGGACTCATCATGGAGGCACATAAAGAGCACCTTATTAGCATCACAGAGGAGACAGTATGCACACTCTGAGATATAAAAGGAAAAAAAAGACAGAGAAAAGCGAGAGCCTGATTGTGTTCAAGAGATAAGATATAATATTTTATTGAAACTAAATTCTATCCTTTAGAAGCACACTTGGAATCAAAACAATTCTAATTAAATGGAAGGGACTTGGGGAGATAAAAGAAGCAAAGCTGAAATCTGAAGAACTAATATTCAAAGGTGCAAAGACAAGGAAGGACTGATTTAAGGTGATCAAAAGTAATCTGCTTGTGAGTAAAAATGTTGTATCTGTTAGACCACTAGAGTAGAGACAGGGCAGCTGAAACCCTGGCAGCCTGCAGAGTAGTGTATGAGTGTTTCTTTGCAGGCTGAGAGGGTCCTGCCTTCCCTGAGCCCAGAAGTTGTGGCATTTCACATGGGCAGTGACATTACAGATTGCAAGATGCCTGCAGGGCCCTGCAGTAGACAGTACATGGCTCAGTAGAGGTTAGCTACCTCAAAAGATTTTGAAATATTTGAAAGCTGAGAAACTTTGCTGCTCATGAAAGTACAATGAAAATTATCAGAATACAAATGTACTAATTACTGTATTGAAAAATTAAAACTCCAATAAGCATACAGAGGCAGGCTTGGTGACATGTAAAATTAAGTCTATTTTGAATACTGCATTAGTATAAGCAACAAACACTATCACAAAATAGAAAATTTGTGACACAGTCTGTGGGGGTCCAGTTCCTGGAAGGAGCTGGAGGCTCCTGGGAAGTTTACCTGCAAAACAACCACCCACAGGTACCACCCCCTGTAAGAGGGTCTCAGACTTTGTCATATATGTCCAGAGACGCAGCCTAAGCCAATGAGGTCAAAGGTGCTGGCCTCTAGGCGGAGTCAGAACAGAGGTCATATATGTGATTGTAATTTGAATAAAGTAGAGATTTTTCCCTGACATCGCATCGGTGTGGTATCTCCCCCTTTAAGCAGGCCGCGACAACAGTCTTTGGGAAAGGAAGGAATTTTTAGGTTTATGTTTGTTTACTCCTAAAATGTTGATTGCAGCTCATTCTCATTGCGCAGAATTGAGCATTGAAAATGCTTGGCAGAAGCCAGTGTCTTGTATATGTATAATCAGTTTTACTTGATTAAATTGATGTAGTTCTCCTGACATTCAACTTAAAATGCATAAACATAGCAAACTACCAAATTTAAGCTAGTTGCCTAGCTAAAGCCACAAATCCCTCCAAATTTACCAGGTTCATTGCGGGTTCTCTTATGTTTAACTGGTTCACAAAAATCCCAGACCTCCCTGCAGGGGATATTCCTGATGATTTCTACCTGGGGCATATGGTTGCATAAGATGAGACAGTATGGAAGGCTGTGTTTTTACTCAAGTGAAAGGGTAGATGTAGAGGATCTTGGGAGAGACAGAATGTGTCCAACTTATTTTCATTTGTGTCAATAATATACATGGGAGAGGATTATGATAGCTTAAAGAGGAATCTTGGGGTTATTGGCATTTATAAAAAACAAATATTTTTAAAAGTATTGTTAATTAGGGTGTGGAAAAAATATAGAAACTGATGTCATCATAAGAGAAAAATTCAGTAGGTATAAGGTCAGGTGGATGAAGATTAAAACTACTGATAGGAATGTTTCCATATCGCCTTTTTGTTTCAAACATAATTTGTTAGAATTAAGAAAAATATCATGCTAATTTAAAATATCAGTGATATTCCAGGGGAAATCACAAGTTATATCAGCTGTTTTTTAGATGTTGATCCTTTATTCTGACATAGGCAGGAATACCACTTCTTCTGTTCTTTCTTCATGCACACATGTGCACATCTATATACACACACACAAATGTTCTCTTAATTTTCTGGAAGAAAATATTTCAAGTGTGATGTAAAGTTCAGATTTCATTGAGTTATTGCCTTTAAAGCTCTCTCTGTCCTCTACAGAAATTAATCATAATTTTGAGAGTAAGTTGTGCTTTGAGTCATTACATTCTGCCTACCTCCAATTCCTCCAGTAGCTTCAGTTAATTAATAATTTCTGACTCTTTGTCTTGAATAACTGTATAGCATATCTATCTATAAAAAAGAAACTTCAATTATTTTTAACAAGAAACTTAGAAAAGGATTGGGATGCCTGAAAACTAAGCAAACTTCTCTTTTATCAAAATAGTGCACAAAAAAATATGGATTAGTTTATGTAAGTTACAAAATATTCCTGAATTTTTTAAAAGTAGATTTCCATACATTATTACTATATTAGATGCAAATTATATACTTGGTATCTTTATCAATAAATAATCATTGAGTTAGATCTATAAAGACAGTCAAGACATATCTGTGTTGTATTTGCTAACACCTGGATGACTGTGAACAAGTTAATTCCCTTGAATCATGTAGTGAATAAGGTACCTTGGGACTCACTTCCTGTTATAGGGAGCATTACTAAGAAAGATGAAATTTGCATTAAATGTTCATATTAATATTAATTTTTAAATATGCAGAGTACAGAAAAACAAGCCTGAAAGCCCACATCTGTCAAAAGGAGGGGGGTTTTTTAGATGTATTCATGTGTGATGAGATGCTATTGTTTTGGTCCATGTCTGGCGTTACCACCTGCTAGAGTCTGTTCTTTTCTTGCCAAATTATGGAAAACAAGAACTGGTAATTGAGACTATGGCCTTGAAGGAGGAACATCTTATATACACTGAAACTGTTTTATAGTTTGGCTGCTTGCTGACAGGCAGTCTAGGACCAGTCAAGGAGAAAAAGAAGAGGACGATTATGAAGTAACAACCACTGACTCCAAAAGAGAGACCCTCGAAATACACTGTGCAGGCACAGCGGGTTTTACAGTTACATGATGAGGGGAGGGACTGTAGGCCTCTGTCTGGGTGTGTAATGGCCACCTACACCCAGATAAGATGTCAAAGACAAAGTGTAGAAAAATAGATGGTTCCTGCTCCAGGTGGATGTATGTGCTGGCACCAAGGACAATGTTGCCTCCCACGGGGATGCCTGCTAAGCATGTTGAGCCTACTGAAGCCCAAGGATGCAGCAGATAGTCTTGCTGGGGATCTCGAGCACATTAGGGTTTGTATGTATGGTAACTTCAGGGTTGGTATGTACAGTAACTGTGAGTAACTTATGAGTGAGTGGGAGTTGTCTTGGATTTGTTTCTTTCCTTTTCTCAGTTTTGTCTTTTGTTTGCTATTTCTCTGCAATATACACTGCTTGAATTTTAAACGGTGTCTGGTTTCAGTCTGGAATCCTTCTGAACCCTCCCTGGAACAGTAGGAAATACATTGCAGAGTTTAATATTAATTTTGAGGCCTTCCATATTTTGTCCCCATTGGCAAGCCTGAAAAATTATTCTGGCAACTGAAATTCCAGCACTGTTCCTCCCTTTGTTTTTCTTTACATGTTGGTACACTTATTGTGCAGAAATATACTGATAGTGCTAATGAGATTTGTACCCCCAAGAATCTTAAGATAAAGAACCTGCACATTAAAGCAGGCGGAGTGCAACAGAATGAATTGGTGTAAATGAAGAGGCCACAGGAGGTATCAGAGAAAAAAGAAGTTTAACAGATGCCTTCAGGGACAAGGGGTAACCTAGAAAAAGCTTGATCCTTCTACCACTCCCATACCAAGATTTTTGGTGATACATTTTTGTCCCTGAACTGTAACTTGAGAATCAAGTAGCAGATAGACATGGAATGGCGCTGAGAGAAATGGTGTAGCTTGAAGGAGTTGACAATTTGGATATTAAATGCATTTTTTCTTTTGTATGACTGTAAAGCCTACCAAAATCCCAGAATCAAGTAGTGAAAATAGTTAAGGTTTTCATACCTCCAGAGCCATCTCAGTAGATTTCCCTACAGAAGAGAACAAATAAATCTTCATTAACAATGATGTTGAGAATGGAGCTCATTCTCTCTTGGATCTACTTGTTCCACAAAGCGGTTCAGAATAAAAAGTAGCAGCTGTGTGTTGCTTTTGTCATTCAAACCTACAATCCTGACATGAGCATGATGAGTAGGAAAATACACTTTTTACTTTGTGGGAGATCTCTTCCTGGACATTAACGTCATATTCTAAGTTTGTTATTAGAAAAATAAAACTTAAGTTCCTTCCTGCTCTTCTGTCATAGCTGCTTAACATATCTGGAGAAATCAATGCTGGATGGAGCAGATCCATGCTGTTCTGCTGGTTTTTAATATCTACATTTTGTAATATTATATGGAAGTAAATATAAACACAGGCATTATATTCTTCTGTTAGGAAAAGTCCAGCCACCTGCTCCACATGCGGGCAGTTTATACAGTTAAATAACTTCCTACAACATGAATAGTCTGTTGTTTCAGTTTAGCAGGCTTTAGAACCCACATTAAAGATACTCTCAGATCTTTCAGGGAAAAACAAAAAAGTAGAAATTACATTCAGTTAGATTGATTCTTTAGCTACACATTATATGGAATTTAGTATAACTCTTTTAGCACTTTTAGTGGCATTTTAGTGAAATACCTTTGTATTAGATTCCTGAAATATTGTTTAATCTTCCCCATCAAGGATTTCAATGGATAAAGATTTTAGCAAGAACATCTCATTTCTATAGAATGTACTTAGAAAACATAACAGGCACATGGTTTGATGTAACTGTAGTCAAAGCTGTTCAAATGCCCAGAAACCTCGAAATGATTCCAAGAAGGACAGAACATGCTGACAAAGATGGTGGCAGGAAAGAGGGGTCTTTGCGACCCTTGACTCAGTTTCAGGGAGGTCTAGGAGGACAGACAATATTGGGAAGTGGGTGTAAAAAGATGATGTAATGTTAGATGTTATCACATGAAACTATAGCACCACTGTAACTTGGTGTGCATACTTTCAAATGATTCTTACGCATTCAGCATGCTGTTAGTAGAGAAGGCTTTACTTTATAATACACAAAATGGAGTGTTAGAGGGTTCTTTCTGGCCCTTTTAGGTATTGAGATCAACACCCAAATGAGGTGTGTGTTTGACAATGGCTATTTTTTTGTTTTAAAAGGAGTCGTTAAATAACCCACCTCTCTTAACAGCTTTCTACATATTTTCTGACTTCAGGGAATCTTTATTTCTGGGTCTAGTTAGTCTTTCACAGTATTAGGCATACTAACATTGTGGTTAGTTTTTTAGTATTTTTTTTTCCTCTAAAGAGGAGGAATTTAAACCCACAGAGGTTCATTTTAACATTTCTTATTGAGTAACCAGGTAGCTGCTAGCCATTTCTTACTCTTCAGATAAGTCTTTTAATTTGCAGAAGGAATTGCTAATTTAGTTTTAATTGTTTAGGAAACAATTCCCCTCAAGGAATGCTATTTTTTTAATGGGTTTTAATGTGGAAATAACCTCAATTGTTAACTGTGATTTCTGTTTCTGAAGGTGTTGGCAAAGTCAGGCACATAAGCCTGTGGTGATATTTGTCACATTTTTTTTAAGTAAAGAATTCCACCGCTAGAGAGTTTTGCCATAAGAAATGAGATTTTCTATGATAATCTTTTGAATCTCCACTGCTTTTCTGGCATCAGATTGCAGGAATTCAGCCTGGCTTCCCTCATGAATTCCTTCTCATTCAGTGTTTGCTCTCGTTCTTCAGAGGGTCTTTCAGAATAGTCCTCTTGGTGCAGTTGGGAATAGAGTCCATTGCCCAGCTTCCCAAATTGGAATGAAAAAGGTGCTAGAACTTTTTTCTGTATGATGGAGTTCTAGTAGTTTTGGGAGGAACTCCAGTCAAACATGTTATGCAGTATTGAAAGCCGTCACCTTAGTTGCACTGGTATACGTGGTACCTATGAGAATTCTTATAATGACTATGTCTTTAAGCTGTAGGAAGTGAAACAAGTATCTGTAAAAAGCGTACTTACCCTGCAAATTTTCCTCCCCAATGGAGTTTTAATGCCACAAACAAGGTAAAACATACTGGAGTCACATAAAGTGGAACTTTTATTTATAGAATTTATTTTTCTGACACTGTTGTGAAATGCTCAAAAATCCAGATGGGCCTTATTCTTAAAACCAGAAGGCAGAATACTTCAATAGCATAAACTTGCAGTTTTCCCTTTTCCCTTTAGCACACAGTGTTCATCTATCTGTCTTTCTGAACATTCGTTACTTTTGCAGATTATACACCTGAAGTCCTTTTCTCCTCTGATGCACATTTGTAACTTCCAGTAGTACCAGCAAATCTTGAAGGGGAAATTAGTCTTTATGAGTCTTTAGAAACTCAAAACCTGTGTGTTTTGTCTATTTTCTTCCCAGTGCAAACCTTTGTTTTAGCTGTTTGAGGCAGACTTGTTGAAGATGCTACAACAGCTTGGAAGATTCATGTAAGATTCAAGGTTAGTTAGGCCAGACAGTTTCACAACACTCAACAAACTTATTGGCTTGTGGACTCCCTCATTAACTACATACTCTTATCACATAGTGGTTACTGCCAAAAGTCTCCTCAGTAATGTACATATGCCATATGTTTTAATATTACTTAAACTTTTTATATATATATATTTTTTTTAGTGATGCTGCAGCTAAATTCACTTATAACTCAAGTGTATATCTTTCCTTCTATGGAAATTAAATTCTTATAATCTCAGTGCCTTATTTGCAAAGGCCTATATTTGTAGAACCATGTATCTTCCTGAAGGGAATTGTATGAGCCCCTGGAGATGAGTAATAGCATCTCTTAATGAGACTTTTGAAATGTCTTTGTTACAGCATCAGCACAGTGGTGGATGTTTTGTAGTATAATAAGAAACAACATGCTTACTGCTAAGAGCTTGTCATTTTAACAAAGAAGCAGCAATCAGAAAAGGGACTGGTAGACACTGGCACTTGAAAATCAAGAGCTGAATGTTGTCTGCACTGAGGGCAAGAATGATGGAAAGAATGAACAAATACCAAACAGGAAAGAGTCCTCTTGTATATGCCAGTGTTATCTGCCGGTTCCTACTTAGCAGGCTGTGTTGGCATAGATTCATACATTATAGGTTTATGTACCTTCTCATTGCCTGCTTACATTTTCTTACATTGCCTACTGTTACATTTTCTTTGATCTTTATCTCAGTATTGTGTAAACATTCAACCTACACTTGCTTTATTATACTGGATCCCCATTTTTGTTCCTTTTCTTGTTCTAGATAAGTGATATTTCTCAGAAATTTAAATAATCCAAAAATAAAATGAAACAACAAAATTTTTTGCACTTAACTCCCATCATATGTAGTACATTTTCAGTACATGACAAAAATATGAATTTTCCATTTTATGACTTAGGTAGGACCCTTCTGGACCACAATAGGTCATGAAACCATATTTCTGCAATGCCTAGACAAGTGCACCTACATTATGCCTTACTGACCTTTTCCTTAATAGCTTCCAATTATGGAGCTGTCATAACAGCCCTACACAGCCAATTTCCATGTTTCACCATTCTGATGATTAGAGTCACCATAATTTCTTAAGCCCACTCCTAATAAACTGCATCTTTCCCTCCTTTCGTAGAAAAGTTCTGTGTTTGCTATAAATCCTTCTAACTTTTCTTCTATTTCTTCCCTCCACTCTGATTAGTCCTCTTGTTTTCTTCTCTATTATGTCAAATTGATCTGTTTGCTATTTGTACCACTCCGTGCAAAACTGCCTACACATCGAGGCCTCACCTGAGTGACAAAATAATAACTCTTAGGAGTTATGTGACATGGCATTAATGTACTCAGAGTTAAAGCTTGCTGCTTTGTCTGCACTGTCGAGTGGTTGATATGTAGGTATCCTCTTTGTGTTACAAACTTAGGTCTCATCTCTTTTTCTGTTACATGGCTGCATCCGTGGCTTGTATTTCTGTTTTCAATTTTTCTTTACTCTGTGTAGTGTTTCGAGCTTGTCTTTAATGAAATATATCCTGTAGATATAAATCTTTCTTTCCAAATTATGAGGTTCATTTTGGATTCTGATTGTTTCCCTCAGCTTGCTTGCATCCCCTTCTCCTTTTGCTGATTTTACAAGTAAATGCTTGTAAATGCTTAATCTAAGACATTAATGAAATATTAAATAGAATTTGATTGTCAGTGGATGGTGGCAGAGATAAGTAGGCGGTTCAGGGCCCAGAGATGTTGCATGATTTTCTGACTAGGACAGGGAACCATTACTTTGCTATTTCATTTTTTCTTCTTTTGTAGAGTACTGGAGAGAGTGGACTTGATGGTAGGGATGCAAAATTGCAAGACAGATTTTATGAAGGCTTTGCATCCCAAAATTGTTTTAAACTGCAGTAAATACCTTTGTCTTTATGTTATAGATGCAGAGGGCAAAGGCAGGCAGATGGTCAGTGACAAAGTTAGTGCTGGCAATGCATCTTCCCTCAGCAGTGCCAGGAGCTCCCTTCATTGGTCTGACACACAGAGACCACCCGGAGAGGGAGAAGCACAAAGAGAGAGTTTATTTGTAGTCAGGGGTTTATATGGACTTTGGAGGGATTCAAACCCACCAATAAGAGACAAGAGGAGAGCTTGGCTCTGGGCCAATGGGAGTAAGGAGATTTACATTCAGTAGGAGGGGGGTTCATGTAACAGACATGTCGCAGGCTTCCTCTGGACCCTGAGATAACAGGGTATTCTGGGAAGAAGAAGCAGTGACTTTGCAAGAAGACATTTTACCAGACATTGTGTACATTCAATCAACATTAAAAATATCAGTTGTTAAAGCATTATCATTGGCTTGTTGATCTTCATTACAAATCCATTTCTGACAGGACTTTCTCCATGCTGGATATTGTGAATCAATTCCTATAGGTCTGCCCTGCTTCTCATGGTGTCTGCCTTCCCTAAGTTTACATGTGCTCTGCAAAAAAGTTGGTATATACAGATGTATATTGAATAGGCATGTTCTCTACCTTGATTAGCATTATTAAAATGCCCATTAATTGGTTAGTGATGCTGACATTGCAAACAGCAGAAAGAGAAGGAATAAAAGGCAAATCATCTAGAATTATCACATGATCACATAAAACCCTTTAATTTTTTTCACTTCCTGTGGGAGAACGCCTGTCCTATGAGGACTGGAAGAAATACTACAAAAAATGGATTTATGAGGATGGCAATGGATTAGAACTGCCAGAGGTCTTAAAGGACATCAGAACTAGTGCTGTGGAATTTGGACTATTGTGGTTTAATTGTACAGTTTTCAGTTTTTACAGTTTTAATGTTACTCACTTTGTGGTTTTCCTTTCCTGATTCTCTTTTTTCCTATCCTCCATACTGCCTTCTTCCCCTTCAGACCTTTTCCCGCCTTTGCCCAGAACCCTGTCCCCTCACTGGTTGGTTTTCCCACCTTTGGCGATCGTCATCCCATTGCCTCCCCCGTTACCCTGGTTACGCACTCCATCCAACCCCATCCCAGTTCTGGAACCTTCCCCGCAGATCCCTATAAAAACCCAAGTTCCCGTCAATAAATTGCTTTTTGTGCCCTCATCACCAGTGTGTGTGGAGTGCGTTCAAAGCCTGTTGGTCAATGGCTGTCTCTTGGTGCCCAAACAGGGACCCTGGGCCGAGGCTTCTTCAGTGAAGAAGACTTACCAGATGTCTGTGGGCTCAGGCAGTAGAGTGGACTTGGCTCCCTGTTCAGATAGACATCCACAGCTAAGTGTGCCGGATTCTTCGACCCACCGCTGGACAAGGTAGGCCAGCAGCTGTGCAGTAGCGTCCCTCCTATGACAAACTTCTCATTTTCATTTCCATCATGGGTGTGGTCCTCTCCAAAAGAGAGCGAGAAAGCTATAGTTGCTTAAAAAATTTAATTTATTATCACAGCCACCTGATTGATAAACCTTCTCTCAAATTGCTGGTTAAGTGAATCTCAAAAAATAATTATGTTGTCCCCTATCATATCACTTATTTGGAAAAGGACAAGTTGGGACTTAAATTATGGCAAGCCTCGTGACATCTTGATCCCCTGGCATCGCAGGCAACCGTCACCTGGCGTTTGATTTTAAGCATCTTTGCCAAGCAAGAAAGGGAGAAATTAAGTGATTGTAAGGAAGGGACAGTCAGCAATTGTGGTCAAAGCACGTGAATGGCATCCAAAGCAGGAAAAGGGCTAGAACCAGTAATTCCAACATCGTCATCACCCCCACAAAATGGTGTTCTCGACCCACCCTCATCAACCCAACCAAGATGGGCGCTCTCGCTCCACCAGCCCTTCCTCACCTTCCCTACCATCACAAAATGGCTGTCAGAGTAATCTATCGCAAAATGGCAGCCAGCCATCTTTATCACAAAATAGAGACAATCATAACAACTTGCAAAATGGCATCAGCCACCCCTCCCTACAACAACATGTTGGCCCCCATCCTCAAGATGGTGGGCCAGCCTTGCAGGCCCCATCCACTTCTGGCCTCCTGGAAGTGGGAGCCTGCGAAGATGGCAGAGCTGTGAACTAGGCCTTACCAGAGTAGAAACCCACCAAATCCATTGGGCCCACCTTAAGCAATAGGCTGAGGAAGTGGACAATTTAAACTTGATTAAGGCTTTTCCAGTTTTTTTCCAGCCTAATGGTCCACCAGTCTCAGAGCCAATACTGTTTCCTGTGCTTAAGGATGCCAAAAAGACCATTGCTGAATATGGAGGGCTTAATTCCTTGTTCACTGTGTTTGTTCTTACTATGAATGATATTAAAGGGCTTGAGGGGGCCTTGCTGAGTAAGGTGCAGGCTTTGCTGTTTGAGGACAAGTGGAAAGCCCTCATCCACAAACATGCAGAAGAGGCCTTTTCCACCAAAGTGCCAGTTTTGGATTTGGTTAACGTCTTATTCAGAGAAGGGCCATACATTTCTAATCTAGCTCAAGCTAAGATCCCCCTAAATGAATTAAATATTTCTAAGAATTTGGCCCTTCAAGCTACTGCGGTTGTCACTGAGGCATCAGTATCAGCTCCATCTTTCACACAAATACAGCAGAAGCCTGCTGAGCCATTCCTAGATTTTGCTAGAAGCCATTTCCAAGCAAGTAAAGAACAAGGAGGCTCAGGACACTTTGTTTTTGGAATTGGCACTAGAACAGTCTAATGATAAATGCCAAAAAGTCCTTAAATCTCTCCAGGATCCCACCCCCATGGATATGATCAAGGCATGCTGCAATATAGGGCTGTATGCATCACTAACATCTCAGTTGGCTAAAGCTCACACACAATTAACATCTCAGTTGATGGAAGAAGTGGTTTTGAAACCATCGGGAAGTACATGCCATCACTGCAAGCAGACAGGGCACTTAAAAAGGGACTGTCTCCAGTCAAGAAAAAGAAACCTCAACTGTTCCACCTAGTCTATGCCCTCGGTGTAAAAAGGGATTACATTGGGTGAGTCTGACAATGGTTCTGGGAACATCCCTCCAGGGGTTGAGGCGTCTACACATTATCAGGGCTGTTACCCCACAGGAGGGAAAAACAAAGACAATTTATTGTTAAACCTTTCAGTGTAATATAGGGTTAGTATAACTAAGAGGCTGAGTTATGCTAAACAGTGGATGGGCCATCCTAACTAAGGGATTACCGTGTGTTAATCATGGCGAGAGCAAGTATCTAGAGCTAATCCATTATTCATGAACACAAGAGAAAGGGAAGCAATAGATGTTGCAAAACAGACTTTGGTACACAAGGAACACACAGAAACTGCAATTCTTGTCAAATGTAAAAGACAGGAGATGGGCTGATGTCTGCAAACTGCATTAAGTTGGGGAGGCTTCCTGCGCTCTAGTGTTCTGCAGTTTGTATTCCAACAGAAGAGTGTCTTTTATTCAGGAAGTCTCCCTTGTTCTGACTGACAATGATTTGAAGCTCTTTGAAATATGAAGTTTGTAGGCTATCCAGTTTTTATTTCTTCCAGAGGCAATAATATCCATTGCAAAAATGCAGCTTGCTCTGTCTTGTGGCTGATCTCATTCACTGGGACTCAGCTGCATATTCATGCTATTGTCCTTCCTCAAAAACTCCAGGATCTGGGTTTCTCTACACTCAGTCTCTCTGATGGGACATATTTCACTTCACCATGGTATTTTTAGACATGCTGCTTTAAAAATGTGCTCGCCTACTGACGCCTGATGAGTTTCAGCTGAGGGGGGAACATATGGTTTCCCAGTGACAGACACTGGATTTCCCTGGCCTAAGAGCAACCCAAACTGCTATTCCCATAAATAAGCCCAGGTGCCAAGTGAAAATCTAACAGTGATTTAATCCTGGTTAGTACTTTAGTTGAAAGAAAGCCTCCATTAAGTCTAAATGTACCTTTCTGACTCAATATTCTGATTTTCTGTACAGTTTTATATATAAACATCCATTAGAATTTTTCCCTCCTCTTTCCCACTCCCAATTTAATTTGCAGTTATCTTCTATAGTTGATGACACTTCTGGAGCTCTTAAAACAGCTTCGATGCTTATGCACTAAGGTATTTAGTAAATTTTTATAGCTGGGAGTCATTTAGCAAACAAGTTATGAAATTAACTTTCAACTTACCACACATATCAGCATAATTGCTGGGACAGATTCTGCAAAGCTAGGCAACAATTGCTCTCTGCAATAAATCTATATTTTTCACTGAATTACAGTAACACTTTATGGACTCAAGGGCATTTCTTTCCAGCAATAAAATATTTATTGACTCTCAACTTTGGGTGAACACGTACATTTTTGGTGACATTCTAATGGTAGATGATAATGATGATGATGATGCAGAAATCCTGGAAAAATGCTACATGCTGAGCTGTATGGAGGATGGGAGCTGTGAATAAAAAAGGGTGGGTTTATTACAAGCAAGTTGATTAAATGGAGCAAGAGTATTTCGTGGGCAAATTGAACAGATAGTGGAGGGTCACAAGCAGGTTGAGCAATTGGGATGTTGAGACACCAGCTCTTAAAATAAAAGCATTCCTCTTCCGCATTTAATCCTCAAAATTAAAAGGAAAACATCTAAACCCGTGAACGCCTGGGTGTTTAGCCTGCAGTTTATGGATAGTGCAGATCTTTGCACCTGGCTGTGCAGCCAATTTGATGAGAAAGACCCACTTAGCACTTTTCTGATGCAGGGATGTTTGTAGTGATTTAGTAGTTGTTGTGCCTCTCTCTGAATTGGATAAATGCATTTTCTGGAGGAAATGAGATAAGGTTTTCAAGATAACAAATACTACAAAAACCTTTGCAAGGCAAAAATGCCATGTAGAAATTATAGTCCAGAAATGGTCACAATAAAAATGAAGACTTTTTTTCCCTTTTAAAAATTCTAAATGAGAACAGCAGTAATTTATAAGTAAATAAGTAATTTCTGTTGTATTAAGCAACTGTGATACTTTTGATACAAAGACTAATATTGAATATTGATTAAAACATATAATTTTGTATTTTAGTTAATTCTGGAATACCAATCCATAACTGCAAATTTGAAACTTTTTTTCCAGGCAGGGGAATGGCTGTGATATTCATCTGTAAATTAATATCTTTCTCTGATTTGGAGGGGTAGAGCTCCTAGGATTTGAAGAATTCTGCTAAGAACTTTAAAGAAATCAGTAGTTTGGTCTTGGTATGTATCATGAATGATTGTTTTAAAGAATTCTCTAAGTGACCTTAAAACACTCATTGGCAAAAGTGTGATACCATTTGAGGTACTGTTTCCAGATTACAGCTGGAATCACACATGCTGCCTGAAACCTGCAGTTAGAGAGCCCTTATGATCCATTTGGCCAGATGAAAGATATCCCTGCTCACTGTGGAGGTGGTTGGAATTACAGGATGTATGAGGTCCCTTCCAAGCCAAACTATTCTGTGGTTCTACGACTAGTATTTAATTTTCTGTGAAATCCCAATGACCAAATTCCTGTTATTTAAAGATATTAAAAATTACTCATGGAGAGGAGAAAACAGCCTTTAGCTCTTAATCTTGCCATGGGCTAATCATTCACTTGCCTTGGTTTCTGGAGAAGTAGGTACTGCTTTTTGGAGATGTGAGCTGGCATCAGTTTTTCAGAGGCTGCTGTTGCACCTGTTGCCTGAATAAATTCCCACTGAATTATAAAGATGATGTTGCTGTAGTATATCTGCCAGGAGATATAATTTTCTGGCAGGACTTTCTGCCTGCCTGCCAGCTCCATATGGTAATGTGTTCTGATACTTGTTAAAAATCTGTGGTTGATCATAGTTTAGGGGCAACATTAAAAGCTTAATTCAGTTCAGGAGGACACATAGATCACTGTGAGGGGATTTCCATAAACATATTGCTCTAGGCATCTTGTCTCTCTTCCTATGGCCCCCCAGTCTCTCCCTCATCAGCTATTAACCTGTACAGGCAAACAGCCTGCGTATCTGGACATGTTCAAGGGAACAAATCTCAGCATAAAAGGCATAAAGGGATAAATGTTCACATTTAGAGTGTATGATTCAGAAGCAAATATTGGTCTTGTTGTTTCTGTCACGTCAAGTGCTGTCAAGTCAGATTCAGTGTTCTGTATACTTATTGAAAACATTAATTAATCCAAAGGAAAACTTGTTTCACACGGACAGGACTAATCAAAATGTTGCTATTTATGGCCTTGTTTATGAACAGTTGCATCATGGACCTGGTTTTGGTTGCCCTTTTTTAATATTTAGATGCTTTTTAATTAATTCATTGAAAGAAAACAGAAAGAGTGTTTAATCACTGCTATCCTAATTATCCTATAAAATAAAATGGCATTCCACTACAGATTCTAGCAGTGAGTGCACTGAAGACCTTCAGCATATTTCATTAGTTGAGTAAAATGTTTCTTTTTTGCAATTTAGATAAAGTGAAAACAATTAAGTGGAAAAGAACCTTTGACTAGCATGACAGCTTTTGCTTGATTTATATTTACATGAAAAATACTGTTTATAGACAGTCCAGAGGTATCTTCTATCCCACTGCCTTTTCTTTGCTAGTAGCTAGTACTGGATGCTTATGGCAATAGTATGGGGACAGGTGCAGAGCTGTATTTTTTCCTAGTTTTCATTCTCACTCTGAATTGCAGGAACTTTAGAAAAGTTATATATGCATTTTTAATAGCCTTAATAGACTTCCTGATACAGTTTTGAATTTATGCATTTTTATGCAAAACCAAAATTTCTAATCTGTCCCTTTATACTTCCAACATTTTGTGGCACTGATCCCACAATATAACATGTCTTTTCTGAAAAAAACTCTACCTGATTAATTCAGAATAAAATGTTGACACAAAAGCAAGTGGGTGTAAACTAGAATTAATGTATTTAAGGTTAGAAGTTAGAAGAACAGTCCTAGTAATTCCAGTCAGACTTTTATGTGCAGTATGAAGAAGGAACATGAGAAGTTGTCAGTACAATTATAAAATGCACTTTTAGGTAAACGAACTTAAAGACCCAGGTATTTTCCTACAAGAAGTTCCTTTCTCTCTAACTTTTAAGTCAGTGATGGTACGTCCTTCTTTCTGCAAAACGTAAAAACTTAGGGAGCACAGCTCTTGTCAACATTGATTACAGGTGTTATGAAGTCAAAAGACTTTGAGGAAAAAGGCTCTTAAAAAGCATTTTTAACTTGTAAAACAAGGACTGATCTATTGTTGCCATTAAGTCTCATATTTTGGAATGCCCTATAAATCTTGAAACTTGTGGAGACCTTTTAAGTAGGAAACCTGGCACCCTGGAAAATTGCTAGTTGAGTTTTAGTGTGTTCCCTTCAGTCTTTCATTGAGGACACAAGAACAAAGTTATAAGTTACCTGAGGGCATTTTATTTCCTGCCTCATCAGGATGAACTCTGCTGTATTTAGCCTTTCAATTGTCTAATCTGTAAACACTTCTTGCAAACTCTATAATTAAATGACAGGCTATGCTCTGGCTGGAAGTGATTGAAGATAACTCTTAATTGTAAAAGCACTCTTTTCAGTGGACTGTGTAAAATACATATGCAGATTAGAGGCAAATATAAACAACAATTAATGTGTGAATGCAAACAGTGAATTGATTTGGAAGGTGTGTGCAGAGCTCCTCTGCTTTTCTGAACCCTCATGCTCTCTGCCTGCTTTCAGGCTGGAGAACAGCTCTGTGGCCTCTACACCTGAGCAAAGGCTCTGAGGAGGTGGAGGATGGTGATTGAGTTTTTGATAATAGTAAGGTAACCCACAAACTAAAAGCATTCCCCACCTGACAGTTACCCAGCCAAATTCCGCCTCACAGACACATTCTGTCTTCTCTTATTCCCAGTTGCAATAAATCAAATGTTGGAATGATTCAGCAGAGCCAAGTTAACATTTCTTTGCAGGCTTGCAGCAACTGCTGAGCAGACTGAGCCTGCAAAAGCACCAGGTTATTATGTAGATGCAATGAGATTCTGACTTAAACCGAGATAAATTAAATTGAAATGAGTCCCTATAAAATTGACAGGTTGAAACTATTGATTTTTATGTTCTATTTTTTTACATGCTTTCCTACAGCATTTTCTGAGCTAGGTATGTTTTGTCTGTTCAGACTATTTATTTATTGGTTTACGAAGTGGTCTGCATTTTCAAAAAATTGCTTTGATTAAAAATCCTAGATAATTTCCTTCTATTTCAGGCTTTGAGCTGGGGTAAAAATGATTCATGCTGCACATTAACTTTGGTACTTCTGCAAGTGTGACTATGTATTGCTTTAGTAATTACCATGTTTTTCCAAGTTTAGTTTCCCTGGAATTGCTTACAGAAATGATTGAAACTTTATGTAAGTAATCATATGGTGAATATTTAAATGACACCTCCTTGAATAGCATCATGCTGTCAAATAGCTTTAAAGATGATTCTGTGCAACCTCAGCAAAAATGAGCAGTGCGTGTGATATTCTGGTTCTTGTGTGTGATATTTGGCAAATCAGTAGATTTTTGCTGAGTTAATTTTAAAAAATTTCTTATGCTTTCTTGGAAGTGCACAATCAGACATTAAACTTGTGTGTGAATAAAAACCTGTGTTGATTTTTGATTTATCTGTTGAAAATGCAAATCAAAATCAGAATTATGAAAAACTTATGTATTATAAATGTCTATTACACACTGAACAAGCAACATGTTGTCCTTTTTAGAGTATATGCCCCAACTCTCCAAGCTCACCTCGTGGAAAAAACCAAATTCTACACAGACCTGCACTGCCTCATCCAAAAGGTTCCTGAAGATAAGATCATGATCCTTGATGACTTTAATGCCAGATTAGGA
Organism: Hafferia zeledoni; assembly: GCA_035583235.1. NCBI lineage: Eukaryota > Metazoa > Chordata > Aves > Passeriformes > Thamnophilidae > Hafferia > Hafferia zeledoni. Next base: position 10,348,157 of record JAWWEV010000115.1, read on the forward strand.
AAGAACTCTGAAGCCTGGAAAGGAGTACTGGGCAAACATGGTGTTAGAAACTGCAACGACAATGGACGTCTCCTGCTAGAGTTTTGTGCAGAACGGCAGCTCACCATCACCAACGCTATCTTTTAGCAGAAAAACAGCCTGAAGACAACCTGGATGCATCCTCTTAGCAAGCACTGGCACCTCATTGACTATGTCTTAGTGCAACAGAGAGATGTTTGCGATGTCTGTCATACCTGAGTGATGCCTAGTGCAGAATGTCAGGCCACTGGCTTGTGCGTTGCAAACAGAGCTTTTGGAGAACTCCATAAAAGAGTCTGGTGCAATAAACACATGATGAAAAGTACAAAGATCAATGTCTACAGATCCATTGTACTGTCTACTCTTTTATATGGGTCTGAATCACGGGTCACCTACCACCACCACCTGCTACTCCTTCCATCAGCGCTGCCTGCATACAATCCTAAACATCCACTGATCTGATTACATGACGAATGTGTCTGTTCTTGAACAGGCAGTGGTCACCAGTATTGAGACCATGCTGATGAGAACACAGCTGCGCTGAGCAGGGCATGTCTGCAGGATGGAGGGTCATGCCTCCCTTAGACTGTGTTCTATGGTGAACTTGCCACCAGCTGCTGCAAGAGGGAGCCCCAAAGAGGAGATAGCAGGACTCCCAGAAACAATACCTCAGCCGTGGCCATATTGATTACCATCAATGGTCTACTCTGGCCTCCATCTGGGAGACATGGAGACACGCCATTCATAATGCTGCTGCTTCCTTTGACAACACAAACAGAATCAGCCTCGAGGAGACAACGCAGAAAGAGCTGTGCCTCTCCAATATTGCTTAAGGAGACTTTCCGCTGTGCCTTTTGTAACCGGACTTGCCTGTCCTGTATTGGCCTTTTTATCCACTAGCACACTTGCAGCAAGTGGGGGTAGAGCCCTTCCCAAATCTTCGTTCTCAAAGCCTAGACATGATGATGATGGTGATGAGTTATTGAATTCAGTTGATGTTCATGCTTCCTGCCCAGGCTTGGCTGCAACTCGTGAACCAATTCAGGTGAGTTAGGGGTGGGACAGGCTCATTAGCAGGGGATTTAAAAGCATCTCCAGGGAGCTCGAGCACATGGAGCAGGCAAACATGGGCCTAGCACAGTAATGAGGGCATGGCACAGCAGTTTGCAAGGCAGTTTGTGCAGGCGGGGCAAGCAGGAAGGGAACAGCCACCTTTGGTGGATTGTAGTTCCTTTTTATTTTTTTGGCCACCACAAGTAGAACCAGCAATGGTCTCTAAACAAGTGAAAGCCATTGCTGCTGCTACCAGGGAAAGTGTTCTAACCCAGACAGAACCTCCCAAGAAGGATGCAGCTGTTCAGGTCACTGGCTGCACAGAGTGTCTGAGCCTGGTGTTAGTACCAGAGGATGGTGCAAAGGATGCCTGCATATGGTGCGAGCAGGTGAATGATTTGCTGTGTTTAGTGGCAGAGCTCAAGAGGAAGAGGTAGAGAGGCTAAAAAGTGTTAGGGAGAGTGGAAGGGAAATAAACTGGTGGAGTCGCACCCTTTTGACCCCAATAGAAGTTCAGCAGGAGATGAAGAAGCCCTGCCCCTCCAGCAATCAGGCAGATGGAGCAAACCAAGTAGACTTGGAGGAATGGAACCAGGTCCCTGAGCACAGAAGTAAAAGAATCCCCAAAATCACATGGTGTGGCCTGGCCAGCAGCTGGTTGCAGATGGACATGAGAAGAAAGAGAATTACTTTCCAGTCAGCACTGAATAAGCAAAGTTAAATGTTATGCTATTGTTAAATATTGTGAGCCTATTACTATTATCAGTGGGATGGGGGATCAGGGACATGGTTACAGTGGCCACAGAGGGTGCAGACAGATTTCAAGGTGAGTATTGTAATTATCACGAGAGTACCAGCAGCTAATGCTCTTAGTAATGCAAGCACTGAGAAATTCAGCTCTACTGTAGTGCTAATAGTCTGTCCACCACTAACAAGAGCTGGCTCATTTTTTCAAGAGGTATGAGAGGACTCCATGTTTGGAATGTGCATCTGAGAAGGGATGCAATAAATTGCCCGGAAAATTAGGGTTATTTTCTGTTTTATGTATTTTCCCTCACAGAATTCTCCTGAGTGTTTTTTGATGGAATACACTGGCAAGGAAGAAGGTGCTTTGTTGATAGCATCAGAAAGGGAATCACCACTAGTGTGTCATCAGACCACTTGCTCCTAGGTTTCAAGGCATAGAGGGGTCTGATTACCTAATAGTTCCAATTTAGAAAGAGTATGCGAGCCTGTGTACATATTACGCAATAAGGGGAGATCTCCTGGTATTAGTTGTGTTATTTCTTGCAAGCGGCCAGGGCCAGGGAGGTCCTAGGAAAATGCTTGAACTGGTGTGAAGCATGAAGGAATGGCAACTACACTCAAGCAGCTGGAAATGATTAAAAGAGGAATAATTACCTTCTTCTATGAGATTTGCTGCCAAGTGGTTGTGATGGACTGAAATGTTGGTAATGTCTCAAACATTGTCAAAATCATACAAAGATATCTTGTCAAACTGCAAGAAACTGACTGTCTGCAATCACCGAAGCACCCCTCTCCCAATGCATCTTGACTGAAATTTGGACTGTGACTGGAAACTTGAGATAAGACTACTGTCTAATCATCTCAGGTCTGAAGAGAAGTAAACAAGGTCCAGGGGGTGGTGGAGGAGAAGGGTTTTGGCTGTGTGATGGTGAAATCTCTCCATATGAAACCAAAGGAGCAAACCCCCCACTCTGCAAAGACCATGTACACATAAGACATTCACATGACAGGCATCTAGAAGGGTTATAAACCATTAAAGATCCCCAGATTTTTCCGCCAACTAATTCCTGAGGCCTTCTACCACCAGAGGACTGCATGTGATCCACACGAGGTAACAAATCCAGAGCGTGTCCCAAGAGACTGCAAAGCTTCCCCCCCAACTCAGGGAAGGTGCCTGGACATCTCCTAAATGTGCATTAATGCATCGGATTTTATGTTTTGTGGGACCCTCACCACCAAGAAGACTAGAAGAACCAGACCAACAGGATGCTGCCAGGTTCCACAGTGGTGTTATGGTGATACATTTTCCATTTTATTCTCTCTCTGTCATTTTCTTTCTTTCCCCCCTTTGTTTTTTCTATTTCTTTCTATCTCTCTTTCTCTACCTTACAGTTAGCATTAAGTAAAACCCATACTAGGGACTTTAGTATGTGGTCTCATTTCTACCTTAATTAGGGAAGAGGCATTTCTAATAATTTTAATAACCAGATCATAACAGTGGTTTCCAGATGAGCTAATAATGTTGCAGTCTAAGTAGAGAATCTCCCTTATATCTTGCCTGCCACAGTGGGTGGACAAGATAACAGGCTAAGTTTGTGCTGTAGGGATTGTGGAAAGGTGAAAAATAATTCATCCATTTCATAAACTCTTGGAGCTAAAGCCAGCGATCAAAAATTGCACTGTTAGCATCACAAATGGCATAGAATGACTTCTTAAAGGCCCATTTGATGTGGTTTTGGCACTGCTACATTTCTAATTGAGAAATTTTTGAAGCTCTTGAAGCATTAGAGTTGTCAGCTGGACTAAATGACTTTAATGTTAGTACAGAGATGGCTTTACTCCCTTTTCTTAATAATAAAGTAATTTGTGTTTCTGTAATAGTTTGCTCAGATTCCATGCTGTTTCATATATTTTTTTTTTAGCTTTGTTGATATCCTCTGAGTTAGAGGTTGAGGATTTGCCATTTAAAAATGGTCCTTCCTACAATGTTAATAGAAGTTATCAATGAAATTACTGCATTGTTTTGAAAAAGTGTTTGTATCCTGGTCATTCTGGCTTGAAGAAAACAAAAGCCCTTACATTTCAACCATTGTTTACAGTTTTGTAAATTCATTCTTGTAATATATAGACTTCAAAAAATGTTATTGAAAATTAAACCATTATTTTCAATATGTTGAATACATTAATCAAACAATGACTCAGAAAACATTCCTTAATCTCAAATTTCAGAAATTATAATAAAATAAGGCACACCTCTTTTTTTTTAGTGAAAAATATTCCTTCATAATCATGTGTAATATTTCTTAAATAATTCAAGGGAATGTTCAAAATCAGATAATGTATGTTCTGGAAAATAAAACCTACACCTATGGTTTTTTCAAGTAAAACAATTATAAGAATATTTAGAAAAAGGGACATATTCTTACTGTCAGATTATTTTATTAGGGATTTAAAATTTTGGCATAATAAGGAGATTTGAACTAAGGATCCAAGATTTGAACCAAGGATCCAAGATTTGAACAAAATGAGAGTGCTATCAGTACCATCTACTTAAACATCAAATTCCACTTGGATAAAATTAATGGTAATGTTATCAAGTCTTTAAAATGTTTTCATCTGGTACAAGCATCAGCAGCTGAGGCATATTATAGCAGTGAAACACATACAAATAGGTTGATGATAGTTGGTCAAATGTGGTTGGTGAATTTCTTGCATATCTGAATTTTCAATGAAAAATACGGTGAATTTATTTTTATAATTTAAAAATAATTTTTCTTAATGTTGGGGAAAAAACCAACCAAACCAATCAACAAACATTTTGAATGATGAACAGCAAACCAAATATTTAACTTTGTATTAGATGGCTTGAGTAGAAATAGCTGAATTTGCTTCATTAATTCTGAAAGGTTTCTGTTGGATCACATAAACATTAAACTAAATCTGCTTGTGTTGCTGCAGTTATATATACTGCGGAAGACTTATTTATTATACTTTTTTTCCCAGATATGCAAAGATCCTCCCTAGATCTCTTATAAACATAAAAATACCTACTCTGACCAATTCTGCCAAACAGAAATCCTATGTTTTTTTCTGTGTTACTATAGATCAGGCTTTAAATACAGTAAAAACAAATAGGCAAACAAAAAAACAGGTTTGTGGGTTCACTAATTTTAATGTTTCCTGAGAAACCCAGGGAAATACCTGCTATAAGCCAAATAATAATATTTCTTGGAGAAAAGTGACAACTGGTATTATTACTTGTTTTCTGTTCTAGTAACACTAAAGAATAAAGGATTGGTGGTTGGGCCTACAGCCAGAAGAACCCATAAACACATGTTCACATACATGAATAGTCTCATCAAAATCAAAACATTTAATTTTTGTCTTCAAAATATGAGGGGTTTTATAATTGTCAGCTGCAGAACAGACTGATGAATTAGTCGCAGATTTACAATTTAATAAAAATCTCTTATTTCCCATATTAACATGAATAGGAATTTCTTCCAGTCTGAAATCTTTGACCAGTTCCTCCATGAGTGAGAGATCACCTGGTTGGTTTATGTAAATATCTAGACAGCTGTTCTGCCTGGGTTTGGTTTGCTTCTGTTTTTTTAACTGAATAGATGTATAATGTGTCAGTTCAGTTTTCAATCTACAGTACTTATGTATGGCCAGACTTCGCAAGCAAAGATTTGGGAAGGGCTCTCCTCACATGGATTTTTTTAGGTGAGGCCCCACTGTTTAAGTCCTAAGGGTCCATTTGCCATGGCCGAGTGAGCTTGGACAGTGACAGTGAAGTCCTCAGGACTGTTACAGCACCCGGTACTTACCGGGGCTGACTCTGCTGAGCATCCGAGATCTAATGGGATCGGATGGCAGGGAGGCATTGAACTGCCAGGGGACAGTTCCCACTGAGACTCGAATTCAGGTCCTTGGGATTTGGAGTCCAGAGTGCTCTCCTTTACACCACTGGACTGCCCTCTACAGTACTTAAGTATACGATAAGGAAATTGTTGTATTTTCAAGACTTCTTTGAATCTATGATTTAAGCCATTTATTTCAATTTTGGCCCCTTTTGGTCATCTCAGGTCACCTTTGATAACTCATGTTCTGAATTATCCCTCAACTGTTCACATACAGTGTTCTACATACTGGTGACAACTCTCTCCAGACAGGCTTTTCTCTGGTTAGGCCGTGAGGTAGTTGAAGTCTCCAGGCTTCCAAAAGAGGATAAAGCACTTTATAAATACAATTATCCTTGTCCTATGTAACTATGATTTGAAATATGATCCCACAGGTGCTAGGTGAATGTTGTAACCAGAGGGCTACTGGTAATTCTGGGGTGGTTTTCCATTTTTTTCATATTTTCTTAGCTTTTCAGATGGGGTAGGTAAATTGATATGGGTGGTCTAAGCAATTGAGCTATATATACCCTTAACTTCGAGAAAGTCTTCATAGCACAGTGTACTGAGTCTGCCTGTCACATGCCATCTTAGTCTCTTCATGCTGCCTATTTTCTGTGTGCTTCCCTGCTGGATAGGGCAGGCAAGTTGCCAACTCCATCCTGACACTACTTTTCAGAATGGGAGCTGTCTTGCCTTGCTATTTGTGGCTGTATTTCACACAGGTTTTAGAGGTGAGGGTACCCTAGGTAATGGCATGCTTGTAATGATAGGTTTTGCATGCCCAGATAAACAGCAAATTTATGATCGTGGCAGTAGGTGGGTCAAGACTTTGCACCTGTGTAACTAAAATTTAAAAATTAGGTAAGTAATTTGGATTTCCAAAATTCATAGGTCAAATCCTTCTGACTTTCCTATTTCCCGTTCAATTTTAAAGGAGGGAAGGTGTTAAGGTTCTACAAGTTCTTAATGCAGAAATATATGTAACACCTGTTAACTGCTTTTCTTAAAAAAATTGTCAAAAAGCTTTCTTCCCTTTCCAGTTCTTGTGATGTCTGTTGCTCCTGCAGCTTCTTCCCTCTCTCTCATGCTGCCACCTCCTGAAATCTTCAAGGTGCTCAGCTGCTCTGAGTCTTACAAAGTGAGCTGTGGTGTTCTCTGTTCTCCTTCTGAATGTTGTTGTTCTCTGTCAGTTTCTCTTTTTCATATATGCTGCTGTTCTGAAAAAGTCCTGACTTAACAGGCCTCCTCTTCCAGTCTACACACTGGGGCTGGACTCTCACACGTATCCTGAAATGAACTGCATACTCTCATTCCCAGGGCGGTCAAGGCATCTCACTTGTATGTGCCTTCTCTTACCCTCAGAAAAGGCTTGACCCACAGTGTCAAAGTAGTTGCTTGTTAATACTGTGATGCACTTCAGCTTTAAAGAAGGACATTTCAGTTAACAAAAACAGCAGCAGAAAAAAAAAAAAATTAGGAAAAAGGCCATGGAGGTAGAACCACTAAATGGAATTAGTATCGTTAAAATCCTATTACAACTGCTACTGAAAAGCAGTTCCAAGTTTTCAAATGTATTTGATATGCTGTAAGAGTATGCTCAAGTTGGTCAATTAAGATATGGAGGATTTTAACACTCTGCTTAGCATAAGGGGGAAAAAAAAATCTATGGTTGGGAAAGCTTGGATGGATTTAACACTGTTAGAAACCTGGCAATTCTCTCATTCAGACCAGGAGCTGTGCTCTCAAAGAAATCATCGAAAGAAGATGCCAGCTGGTGTACGCATTATCTTTGACTACTCTGCAAGTGTGCTCAGGTTCTTTGTTTTTCAGGCTTCTGTGTGAAGAGAATAATTGGATAGGAGAGGGGCATGCCAAAGGGTTTAGGATTAATTTTGCAGTGTGAGCCACATTCAATATGTTCAATACTCAGTGTCTTCCACTCAGGCGCTCAGCTTTGAAGATTAGAGATGATTTCATATTATCAATTTCCTTGCTTTTGATATTGAAAGAAAAAAGGCTCTTGCTTGGGCTTTAAAAACATCTTCTAACGGTACTTCAGAGAGAGCCATTCCAGCAGATGTCACTGTGGGCCCTGAATTACAGCGATCCCAGTTTTAGCAGTTGGTTGCTTTGTTGTCATACACCTGCTATCAATAAAGTTCAGCTATCTTTGTAATGATGCTACCAAATCACAGCTGGTTTGGTGTTGCTAATTTCAGCTCCTTGCAAAGCAACATGAGGATAAACACCTGCCAGTTTGTCTCTTGATCTCAGTAAAATACACCAAGCCTGGAGGCAGCATAGTTGTGATCAGCAGTGGCAGAATGCATGAGGATGAGCATCCCTGTGCAATCTGAGAGAGAGAGGCATGATTACTATGAGCCGGGTTATGAGCTGTCCTGAGTGAATGCATGCAATGCTACAGCAGAGAAGCAGTAGTTTTACTCTATGCTGTAGCAAAATATGGGTCCACAAATGTGGAACTTAAAAAACAAAACAAGGAAACTAACAAAGAAAATAACCCTTGAGAGTTTTCAGAATATCTTATTCAGGGATCCTGAAGTGAATTTCTAATATGATTTGGTTTATGCTGTGGATTTTCCTAGGACATTGCATAGGAATGCTGGATGCAGAATAAACCTGGCAGTATTTTGTGGGCTTTGAGCTTCCCTAAATAAGATAAGAATTCATAACCTGTGAGGCAAGACAGTAGAGTAGACAAGGATAAATCTCAAAGTAACAGAGTAGACAAGGCTGTAGAGAAGGAGAAGGAAGGAAGAAAGAGGAGCAGGAAATAAATGTAAAGAAGCTCCGATGAGGTAAGAAAACAAGAGATGCAAAAATATTTTGATACTAGAAATGCTAAATGCTGGTTTGACTACTACTTTTTAAAATTCAGGCACAGGCAGCAAGGCCTTTCTAATTCACCTTTCAGCTGATTTCTTCACAGTGGTATTCTTCACAGCCTTTTCCTCTATTGCAAAGGCACCAGTGAGAGACTGTGGGCTGGCAGCAGTCTTGACAGTTCTCCTTCCATCTTGCCCTGAACTCCACACATTTACAGCATTAATACTGCATTCAGATCAGATGTACTTTTGAAGAGGGGTTTCATTTTGCTATGTGAGGAAACAAATGGCATGGTTCATGCAAGATATTTCTGTTTATGGTGAAAACAGATCAATAGAGAAAATGGAAAGTTCTCATTCTTACTTGAATGTGAGAATTGATAGTTCAGTTCTGATGCTTTATCATATTTGCAAGTGTATGTCTTATATGGTCATGAGTGTGGTACTTCTCTGCAGCATTGTCTTCTTTTAATTATATTGATTTCAGATTGCAAAATCAGGAAACGTGAATGAGTAGAAAGGGAAATCCTCTTCTTGGATTTGGTAGATAAGAAAAAAGCAAAGGAATTTGTCATCTATCTGTTCTCCCTGTGCTTCTGAGCCTACAAATTACTCCCCATGAGTCTCAGAATTTGATTATTACAAGGCTTGAGTCAATATTGAGTGCCCTGTCAGAGCCCTACAATTTTCTCTTACAGATTTCTATAGTAGACCAATTTTTCCCCACTCTGTCTTGGTACTCTAGTCCCAGGAAAAGCTGTGGCCTTTGATGGAGTTTTCAGCTAAGTATTTTTTCATTTGTTGGGCCACCAAGTGATGCTTTTAAAGGTTGCTTTATTACTCATATGAATTCCAAGGAAAGGGCACTTATTTGAAGGAAGGAGTTTGACTATTTAGGGCGAAGAACATTGGTCTAAATGTGATAACTTTACAATTAATAAGTTGGCCTGCACAAGCTTGTTACAACAACTCAAGAAATGAGACCCAGAGTGAAGTTGTGTTGCGTTCATACACCTTTATTGAAGATCTGCCCCTGGAGAGTGAAATAAAAACATCTGAGTGGATAATGAGAACATTTTTGACCTCTCAGGGAAGCATATATTTTTATCTTCTGGAGGTTTAGATCTCTGGAAGAACAAGAAACAACTAATTAAACACTTTTACAAGTCAGTGACATAGGAAATCACATATGGTATATTTCTTCAGATGTTCTCACAACTGGCTATGCAGTCCTTGCATCTAATTGTTATAATATCACAAAAAGTATCATTGAGATTTATAATTGTTCAGCTGGACACAGAGTGTGTCCTTCAACATTAACTACGGATGGTTTCGTTATTACCTAAGTTTTTGCATACAGAGCTTTCTTTGTAGCTTTTGCTAGGCGTGTATTAAGATTTTCCTGTGAGGTAGAAATCTGTATATTGCATAGCTAAAAACAAGAAGTTTGATTTTGCAGCTACCTTTGGGCTTTCTACAGCACATGCCCAGAGGAGAATCATCTCTACTGGGAAAATTTCTTGCTTCACTAGGGTCTTCCTGGTAGAGAGATGTGCAGAGATGGGTAAGGGTGGTGTTTGCATGTATGGCTGTCCTGTACATATGAAAATCCTTAATGACCTCAAAAGAATGGCTGAAATTAAAGCTTTCTGGCAGCAGAATTTATGTGTGCACAGATTGCAGGTGGAATTGAGTGAAGAAGGTGAAATGATTTCCTGATTTGCCTTCTCCTCTATTTCTCTGTCATACAGCCCTATCAATATGCCATCTCACAACAGCCTGAACTGAGTCTGAAGAAATTCATTAAAGTACAGTGTGACTTGTGAGTTTGCTATATTGTAAAGGTCTATAAATATTCAACTTCATTTTTAGTGTTCCTAGTGACCAATTTCCTGTCAGTTTTACCTTGAAATTCATGGCCTTTATTGACTCTTTATGCTGATTATCGATAAGGGCATGAGAACAGAAGGCTTGTACTTTCATCCTTAACCATATTAGGCACTAGATGCTCTTAAAGTTTTCTTTTACCTTTTGAAAATATTCACAAATTTGATTTCCCTCCTCAGCAACTACCTCTAAGAAAAGCAAGGAAAAGAAATAATCAGTCTTTTGAAATCTATGGCCTGATTCTGCTCCTTCTAACTCAGCCACTTAATGACTGCAATAACATGTTATTACACCAGATTCTCAGCTGATCTAAATCAGCAAAGCTGCAGTGGCTTTAATGGAGAAGGGATGTTTTATAGCAGCTGGAGATGGGACTCAGGGTATTGCTTAGGCCAGACCTTTATCTAATTGTCTAATTTATGCCTTTGAAAGTGGGCTATGTACAAGGTGTCTGAGCTAATGGTGAAGAAGTAATCATAACACTTCAGTTTCCAGATTTTTCAGTGCTTGATTTCTCAACTGTGACGCTGCTTTGATGTTTTTTCAATACTACCAATCTCACCTAGCTGTTTTGTGGCTCCCAGTCCCACTATCTCAGATCCCTGTGCCATTGCTGGACTTGGCCTGCTCTAGAAGAGATCAGGACTCCTGTAGGGTGCCACATTTTCTTTTTAAAAGACACTGAGTTATGCTGATTTAGGCAATGTAATTGTAGGTGCTTTTCTCATGCACTTTGTCATAGAAACCTTAGCCAGATGTTCTCAAACAGAAAGCCTTTGAGCAAGAGGCAGTAGACTTGTCAGTAACACAGTGGCATGGGAAATGTTGCTGTAATTCAAGTTCACTCAGCTTTTCCTTTATAAATCTCTGTAACAGAGGCTTTGTATGTTAGTGCAGCCATTTTAATTATGTTGATTTTAAACTAGGTAATCAGATGGTTTTTTTTCAAAAGCATGCTTAAAATCATCAAAATTAATTCTTCGGAGTGGTGTAAAAATAAAAAGAATGATTTTTAAGCCTGACAGCTCAAGCTGTTTGAGAAGCTGGTAAGCTTAAGTGCAGAAGTGTGGAGACTTACACAATGGTAAAAAAACCCAGGTAATACTTGACTTTTTTTACATGAGCAGTGGACAACACTGCTGTCAAAATTAGAAAACAAAATAATTCTTTCTTTACCTGGAAAGTTAGCTCTGAGGTAAGTGGATTAGCAAGGGCTTACCTCAGTACCTCCTCTGATGAATCTGAGTAGGAGTTATTCTTGCATAAAACCAGCTTGATAGGGTGGGTGAAACATTGGCAAAATCATTTTTACTACTCAACCACTTGCAGCTTTTTACATTCTGCCTTACTGCTGTGACCAATGTATAGGGACCTCAAAAAAATCTGTTCTCCATGTCTTTTTGTCTTCTGAATCTCTCCTCCTTCAGTGTGGCTTTGCATAGAGTGAACTGATGATTTAAAATTTGGTGCATTGACTATGGTAATCTGACCTTGGACTAGCATGTATGGCATTACTAGCATGAGATAGAACTCTGGTGTGCAAAAGACATGTTGAAGATTTCACATGTCAGAATATGCAAGGCAGTCTGGAAATCCAATGCCCAGTTGGGCTTATTAAATAACACCACTTCATTAGCACTTCAGCTACATATGAGGTAAGACCCTCCTTTTGGACTCTAGCAGTCAGGACTTTCTGTTATGATAGCAACAAAAATAGGAAGAATTTGTTGTTTTCTTAGCACCTATATGTAACTTAGAACTGCCTTCAACTTTTCATGTGTTCTCTCAAGACATATCTTGTTGCTGAAACCATATGAAATGTTCTGAAATAAGTTTAAGTAGTAATGTTCTAAATTTTCCTTTTGCATGTTTATTAATAAGATTGTCACTAGTTTTATTGCAGCTAGTAGCTACTTTCTGCTGCTGATGTATGTTACTTTTTCCTTTGACAATTTATATGAATAAATCAATTTAACAGATTAGATAAATAAAAGATTTGTTTAGAATAAAAGCTCTCAATGAATTTTATTATCACCTTGGTACTTCTTAAGTCTAGTTGTTGAAACATAGATATGAAAATAAATTCCCTAGTAATGATAGATTTTAATCACACAAAGACTCTTCGTAAATACTTGCTTTGCTTTTAATTTGGAAGAAATTGAAGCATCAGCTCTTTGAGGTTCTGCCTTCTGTTACTCTTCCATCACCTAAGATTCAACATATAATAGTAGAAGGTAGGTATAAAAGCTACTTACTGCTTCTTTGAAATGATCACAGTGCTGGAGTTCTGTGCCCAGAAATTTAGGTGAAGCGTTATCCTTAAATGAAGGGGGAGCCTGCAGTGTGCAACCCACTTCCTACTTATTAAACCCTCCCTGTAACGACTGAGAAGCCTGATTGAGATCATGGTGGAAATCCTCACTGCTGTGCCATGTTAAATGGTTCATGATCTCCTCTCCAGATGCCAGTGAAAGATTTAATTATGTAGCAGCGATGGTAGCAATCATAAAGCAACATTCCTGAACACTGGTGTTAAAGAATTATTACAGTACTTAACTGTCTGTGTGTTAAAGAAGAGTTGATGCAAAAGTTCAGCAGTAGCTGGGTGGTTTGAAGAGCTGGCAAAGGAATGTGGGATGGTTCTCAGCTAAGTTCCATTTCCATGCTGCTTTGAGACAACACCAGACATAGAAATTACAAGAATAGGGCAGAGGAAGAAGGGGAATTGTCAGGTAACTTGGACGCTCAGAACTCTTTTAAGTTAGTTCCACTGGGTAAACAGACTGTATTTTAGATCTGAACTCTCTCAATTTTTAAAACTAAAGAAATTAACCTGAGTTTTTAGAAAATATTAAAAATACGTTGCATATATTTCATGTATTGATAGTGTCTATACTCCTATGGAATTACTATATGTGGATTTTTTTGACTTTCCATTGAAAAAATTGACTAAAACAAGGTGCTAAAAATGAATTCTTGGGAATACAAAAGAAGAAATTGCACTTTGTTTATGACTGAAGGAGGAGGCTATGTGCAAAACTGGTCCAAGAGAGGTTTTTAATTGCATTTTTTTTTCAAGTAGGGATGTTTCAAAGCTCTGACATTTACTACTGCAAGTGTATTACTCTCTACCATTCCTCCTTTTTTTTTTTTTTTTGTCATAAATACCAATACTTCCTGCTTTGGAAATCACATACCTCTTCAGTGATTGCTGTAGCTTTCATAAAAGAGCAGTGTTAAAGTAATATTTGCGCTGTTAGAGATTGTCCTGGCAGCTGTGGGCCTGGGACAATCTCTAACGAAAAAAAATAAATTCCATTGTCTCCATGAAACTGTACATATTTCATTCAAGATCAATGGGAGTCTACCATTTTGGTGTCTGTTACAACCTGTCCCAGGAGGGGATAGTAACCCACATTCTTGTTAATAAATCTCTTGGGGTGGATTAGAGTGAAACAACACTGAATAATCAGTCTTTTAAGCATTTATATGGAGGGTTTATTTTGGAATAATTTTGTTTCAAAGGTAAACAGGTATGTTGCTGTTTTGGGTGTTATCATCTATAGTAATATAGCAATATTAAAGCATAGTACTTAAGGAAATATATAAGGGAGAGAAAGAGATAGAAAGGACAAGGGTCCTAAGACATATATAGTCACCACCCACTGGATCCAACGTTGAAACTCAGTAGTCGCAGCTTTCATGTCTGTTGGTTGAAGTGCTGGTTCTGTCAAAGTGATGGTTTTGATCCACTGGGGCTGGGGGAAGCCCCCCTGCAAAAGACTTCATGAGTTACTATACACTTCAAGCTCAAGTGTACTTCCCCTAGGGCGGGGAATTTCACAATGGATAGTGCCATGGGACATGTCTTGGGACATGTCACGAGTCTATGGTGTCTCCTAAGACTCAGAATCGATTATGGTCTGCCATGGTCTGTTTTAGGGTGAGTTCGAAAGAATGCCAGAAAGAGAGACAGACACGCTGTTAAGAGATTAACAAACAGGCATTTTATTACCAAAAATTGCTAAGTAACAGGAGTTTTATGGTGGAAAAGGAGGAGGAAGCAAAAGGAAGGGACAAACCCCTCAAAAAAGCAATAAGCCCAAGCATGCAAACACCCCCCACTCACCAAGGAGGGTGCTAGCACTAACGTCTTACCAACACACACATTTAGATTTTTTTTTTTCTGAAGGAGGAAGCTGAGACCATGTGCGATAGCTGACTCACTGCAGTAACAGGTGTTCCCGTTGTTTTAAAATGCAAGGTTTTCCCGCGCGGCAAGCAAGCCAAAAACGTGCACCAGTCACCTGCCCTTAAAATACAGGTGGCCAGTGACGTCTGACTGAGTAGGTGGGTCCAATACCACCCAGGCTGAAGTCACCAGCTTCATCCATTTGTTATATAAAACTTTTCTCTCTGTGCATGTGCATGGGTATTGGAATGCCCTTGAGCATGTGCATAATTGCCCTGGGGTCTTCCTTAATTTGGGGTGGGGGGGGTGGGGGGGGTGTCAGCCTTCCTCTTCCTCAGTTTCTCCTTCAAATGATCTCTAATGGCAACTAGCCAATCAGAATAGACCAATTATTTTTAGTTCATAGCTAGCTCTGTCTTTAAGGGTGAAGTTTCTACTTTATCTCTTCTTGTTACTAGCAACAAGGTAGGAAATAATATAAACTTTGTCCAGATAGCTGGCCGAAACACAGACCAAAAATGTCAACAATTTTAATTTCTGCCATATGGTCCGACATTTGAGATGAATAGCCCAGGCCAGATACAAAATGTCTTCGAGGTTCCCAGAAGGGATTTTTACAGCAGTCATCATGTAAGGGAGGACACTGGCATGATAAGAATGATTATCCCATCTCACAGGATTTGCATCTTATTAGCCTCTCCCCTTATCTGAAAATCCAGTTTGTAGCTTCAGGTATGCATGCCCTTCTGCACCTGGGATAGTTGGACAATGGCACCCACTTATTTGATCTGAAGGTCCTTTTACTGTAGATGTATTCAGGGAGGGGTAAGCTTTGCTGGATGAACAGATGTTTCTTTTCAGTCTGCCACAGTGGACAAGTCTTTTGATGATCTTAGAATGTTTAAACCATTAACTATTCCAGTCTCTGACAGTGTCCAAGGGAAAAACACAGCTGCTACTTGAAGTTCAATAACATGCGAAACCACTATTTTTGAAAGCCTACAATCCACTTATTAAAAAGTGCAATTTTAGAGAATGTGAAAACAGTAATTATTTTGTTTGAATAGTTTTAGGGTTTTCAATCTGAACTCTTATGTTAAATATTCTTTGAAATTTTAGTCAGAAAAGAGCTGATGCAATAAGCGTGAATATTATTTGACAACACATTTATGTGTCAAACCGTATTAACAGATTTTGAATGAAACAAGTTCAAGTTTGATGGTGTATCCTGTGGTGTTCAAAAAAAACCAAAAAACAAACAACCACCTTTATGCTGTATAAGTGCAAAGTATTACTCCAGAGTATATTATTATACTGCGTTGCTCCTGTAGCTGTAACAGTGCTCTGTACAGCCCATAACTGTAAATGACTGAGAAAATACTCTACACAATAAGAATTGCACTGTGATTGTAATTAAGTGTTTCATTTCAGTAGAATATGGATTTCAACTGGATAATAGTCCCTATCAGCAACATAAATGCTAATTCATAGATGGGAAATTATAGAAAATAACCATCCAGGCAAAGTGGCAAACTGTTAGCTAGTCACAATGTTCAGTGTCACTGATGTTACTGCTATTGCATCTGACAATTCATGTAGAAATAATAACATAATAAGTAAGAGATGTCAGTGTGTCTTGGGTTGAACTGGCAAAAGGCCAACTGCCCAACACAGTGTCAGAGCTTCTCTTCCCCCTGCCAAGAAAAGGGAGGAAAGGAAAAAAACCTTCAAACTACATTTATGCTTAAACTAACTATATATATTTGTACAGAAAAGAGAAAATAAAGAGAAACTACAATATGGCACACACTTACAAAAGTTAGAAATAACAAGAAATAACTCACCACTCCCCATTGAAAACAGATTCCATCACTCTAGATCCATAAGCACCCTAAAAGACACCTAGCAAGAAACAGAAAGTATAACACCAAAATATTTCTACTTCCCTGAATTCAAACAAAAGGCAAGTGGCGGCAGCAGCAGCAGGGCCGACTCCAGCAAGACAGCAGCTGCGTGTCTTGCCTCTACTTCAGCCATGATGGAACTGAGTGAACACCTCCCACTCCTGTATTCATATTTCAGGTTTGTGTCATGTGATATGAAATATTTCTTTGGTTACTTAGGTAATACCTGTCTCTTCTAATCTACATAGATTCTCTGAGTCTGCTAATTTGAGGCCTAGCTAGAACTACCACAACTTTCACCCCTTATTTTGTACTAAATGGCGTCAAATTCATATTCTATAAGTCTCTGTCTATCTATTTCTGTGCTTAAACAGTCTGTTCTTTTCAGAGCTGTCTTCCACCCCTCCGTATTGTAGGCAATAGTCCATTAGGATGGGGTAGATAGTTCAGATAGGAAAAGCAGTTCATCATTGGATACTAACACCGCTTCAGCTCAGGTCTTCTTCACCCTATGGTTCATGTCCTGCAACACGCAACTTGGAAAGCAAGTTATTTTGTTTTCTCAAGGTTAAATGTCCTTGGGGTACACATTGGGATCATCTCAACCCCACACTGGTGTTATAGGCACCTGAGACGTTGGCTAGATAAATCAGCGTTTATTTTATTTTATAAGGAAAGAAAAAAAAGGTTAGTAATTTTATTTATTAAAATTATTGGCAAGTGATATCAAGGTCTAGCTCTTTCAGCTCAGGCCGTAGTGATTTTCAGCTCTTTGAGAAGGCAAGGAGG
>JAWWEV010000115.1:10369843-10386943 GCA_035583235.1 Hafferia zeledoni
TTCTTTTCAGTTTTTTTTTCCCTTTGCTGGGAAGGCTCTGGGGAGAGGGAGGAGACAGTCCAGGATTGGTAAAAAAAACTGGGCCAAACCTGAGACATTGTCTCAAAGTCAATCTATTGGGGGGGATGATGCTGATGCAGATGCCTGAGGGGAGGTGGCTCCCAGAATGGCTCCTAGAAGATATCACAAAGGGAGGCTGTGCTATTGCTTAACACTCCACTCTATGTTAATCTTATCAGTTTGAAAGCCTTTGTCCTCGGCCAGGAACATCTCTCCAGGGGGGCTGAGATGTCTCCCTGAACCCATCAGGCCTTATCAGAGTCATCACCCTACAAGTTTGTAACAATAATGTGTGTGAGCGTTGAATGAATATATCATTGTATCCAGAATGATATTACTGTCCTGACAGCAGTGAAATTTTATACAAGGTCAGTGATCAGCAGTCAGTTGAGTTCTCAAAGGTTTATTGTTGAGTAGTCCTATATGTTTATTCATGATATGGACTTTTTTGAGCTGGGATGATGGGCTTTTGAGTTTGGATAGTTTTGATGATAGTGAGAAGATTCATGCAAGAGGCTCCAGCTTCTCTCATGTATTGAGACTGCAAAAGGAGAGATTTGACTTGTAATAAATTGTTCCACTCACTGACTAATAAAATGAATCTTTAACAGAATGACTGGAAAATGGGTGTTTAATCCTACAGGCCCAGTGCTTGCCTGCGTACAGGTATGACATATGACTGAAGGTGATTTATAAAGAAGTTAGAAGCACATCAGAGGGGACAGGATCTGGACAATCAAAGACTGCTATACATTCTGATTTACCTGTATTTCAGTAAACTTGATAAATAGCAGGAAGTTTGTTCATTTATGGAGGAACTTACTGCTTTGTTTTCCGAGACTTACTTAGACTTGTAACAAATTTGATCTAACATTTGAAGAGGAGACCTAGAGCAAAGCCCACAGAACTCTCCTGGCAGAAAACTGCCATCTTGAAACTTTTAGGTTGCAAGACACACTTTTGGGAAGTGATTATTTTTATGCCATGTCTACCCTTATTTCATAATAAGTTACTATGCATCAGGTACATTCTTTCTGCTCTATCAGATGCCTTTGTGATGACTAAAACCAGGGCTAAAGCACTGAAAGGTGGCTGAGTCAAGTGAGCTTGAACTGAAGAACTTTTAGGAACATAGCTCTTGCTTTCAGCTGAGAATTGGGCCAATGGCAATGAGGCAGTTAAGTGACTAATTGTGAAGATTAAGGAATTCATGGGATTTTCAAAATCAGTACTGTTCTACTGCTAGGTTTAAGTACCTTTAAGAAACAGGCCCTGGTCCTGAAATTTGCATCTAGGTGCCTAACTGACATGGGAATCAATGGAGTCTGAACATAAGCATGGATAACAATGCATGCCTACTCTTGGATTCTGGGTTCTTTTTCTCTCCCCAGTGTCATGAGAAAAGGAGGGGCAGAAATGTAAATATTTCTTATCCCACTCCTGTATTAATATAGTTATTGGCTATTAGCACCCTCAGAGCAATCAAAGCTTTATGAACCCAGCCCTGCCTATCAACCCATAGACAGAACACAGGCTGGAAAGATTTTTGACCTTCCTGTGAGGACCACACTTTAGCCAAGGAGAACTTATTAACTGTAAGCATCCCAGAACAACAAAGCTTTATGTAACCCAGATCAGTCTGTCTGTGTCTCACTTAAAGAGACAACACTGGACAGCACACTGCCTGGAAAGGTCTTTGATACTCAATTTATGGGCCACACTTAATAGCAAGAGAAATAACTTTCTCTGTATCAGCTCCTGAAATAACTTTATTAATACAAGTATGTGACAATGACTATATGGTTTGCTTAGTTGATGATGGCATTTAGCTGCACCATTGTATTTCATTGATAACAAAAAACCCCAAAAGAAACTGGCACAAAACACATTCTACAGGCAACTCCAGCAGTATACCCCCCATGACAAACTTAACTAACAGATTACTAACCAGAAACACAACAACTCAAAACCACTTTTAAACACACTCAGTAATCCAAAGCAAAAGCAACAGGAAGAATATAGCCACTTCCCACTAACACATATATACCTGGTGATTCATAGCAAATTGTAATTAGTAAGGCACAGGAAAACAGAGAAGAATTGGTTGCTCATCCCTGCAATGTCTGATGGGGTGGGGGGAGACAGGATAGCTTGTAGGTTGCCCTCCCAGAGGTGGTGGAAGTTTTCTCCTCGGTTTTTGTTCATGTCCAACCTCTTTTTATACCCTTTTTTTCTTTAGGTAGGTTGAGTGATTATAGTCAATATTTTAGGGGTGATAGACAGATGCCTGAGGGGTGGCTCCTTGGGTCTCCACAGGGTGGGCAAAGAAGGGCCATGTCATTTTCATAACACTCCATTCTTTGGTAAGCCCATCAATATGACTTAAGCACTTTCAGGGAGACACTGGAGTCTCTTTGTCCCCTGACAATGGTTCCTGACAACATCCCTTCAGGGGCTGAGGTGTTCCCCTTAAACCATCAAGAGGTTATCAGGGCTATCACCCCGTACCCAGTTATTGCTATTAAAACTGTGCAGCTTAAAAATACAAATAGCTCTCTGAATGTTTGCAGGGTGTTGATATGAGATGTTTTAGGCTACATGAGACATCTAACTTGTGTGTTCTGAGTAGCTCATAAAAGTGTTAACAAAAATTTAAATGCTTAACTCAGTCCATTGATTCACATTAGCTGGTTATAAACAAAATAGGCTGGTGAAGACAGTTGCCCTTTCTACTGCATTCCCTGGGTAATTAGTCTTATCATGGAGTACAGCAGATATTCACCCAAACTTTAATCTTCATACCTTGCAGAACTTTTGATTTCCAAATGTGTAATTGGTGCTTCCATTTTAGCAGTTAGATGCTAAGTTAGACGCTAAGATCCTTGTGGCAATCCTTGCTGAATTTTCAAGGACACTGAGCATCTGCCACTTTTTCTTTGGAAACTGACTGTAAACACTTATTGCTCAAAAGCTGTTGCCTGCACATGGCACAATGTTGTATGGGGTAACATGAAGGAAAGGTAGATTTATGCATCGGTGTTCTTTTGTAACATACAATTCCTTTTTGGGGTGTTACTGAAGTATTTGACTTCATGTGGCATAATGAGAAGGAAAAACAGTTTTCAGGCTTTCCCTGTTATGTGAAAATGACCATTGGATGTCAGACAGGCTTGATTAAAAGAAATTAGACAATCTCTAGTGCAAAAGAAGCCAAAAAATTGCTTTATAATGTTCTTTGGTAATTAAAACCAACAGAGAGAAATACAAAATGTATTAGAATATGTTTTTCTTCAATTAAAATTGTGGTGCTACAACGTGTAATAGAAATTCATTTATGGTAGTATCTAGATAATGTATTGGATCTGTAGCAAGTGATGACTACAGGCACCGCTGGTGTAAATTGTTGAAGTTTTACTGATTTCATGGTGCTGACTCAGATGGCATGAGCTGACAAGATAGAGAAAACTGGTCTGGAATTGTATTTGATTTTGAAAAGGAAATAATCCAAGAAGAAAACACTGAATATGAGCTGATGATTAGACAAAATGTTTAGATTATGGATTTGGTGTTGTGGAGGGTCTGGATATATATATATATTTAATTCTGGAACTTTGAGGAGAGAGGGATCAATACTTTGAATCCTTTATTTGAACAGATGACTAATCAGTTTTTAGGGTCGAACTAAAAACTCATGTTTTCATGAGAACATTCATTGTAAAACATGAGAACGTTCATTGTAAAACAAGCATGAGAGGTAGGAGAGTAGGCTTGGCATAAAAGGATATAGAGAGAAAGATTCCTTGGTTAGCAAGGTACTAATGGAGGGTACTAGCTGATAAGCAAATGGAATAGGAAATCCTTGTTATGAGCTTAAACATGACTTTGTGATGGAGGCCTGGAAGAGGTGCCTGACTCAGTGTTGAAATCCACAGCATCAGGTGGGAAAACAGCAAACTGTTGCCTTTTGTCATGTATAAATCAGAAGCAAATGATCTTGAAAATGTAAAATTGAATCCCGACAATAGAAATGTGGTGTAATAGTTCATAGTGTTGGCAGCAAATCACCACATAGTTGTTAAAGAAAGCATTTATCTTAGGTTTGTCTCTGATATATAGGGAATTGTCCTCTACTAGCACTGGAGGTGTCTTGTGGAACACATTTTAGCAGCACCGATGTCTTTGTGGCTTAGGAAAAGGATTTGGAAAAGTTACTTAACTTTCAAAACAGTCAGTTCAACTTTGGATTTTTTAAATTTTATTTTTTTTAAATAATCTTGTAACATTTGGAGAGGCAAAGTAATGCTAAGGTTAAAGGATAAATGGACTTCCAGTCAGTAAGTCTGTTATCCACACCAAGGGAATGGTTGATATGAGACTTGATTGATAAAGAGTTTAACAAGTGTAATACAATGAATGCTGACGTACATGGATCTGTAGGAAATCGATCTTAACAATTTAGACATCACTTTTTTTGATGTTCCTTGTTTTGTTGATAAAGGTATTGATTTAAAGTCTGTAATAAATATTGTCAGAGTCCAATATTGTCAGACCAGGTTCTTTTAGATATTCCAGGCATGGAGAGTGTAATTTTTAGTATCAAACTTACTTACTTGATGTTATATGTGATTTTTGATTTAGCAAAGTGATACAAAATATACTGAAAACACAATGCAAATGTAAATTATGTTTAGAGAAACATAATACTTGAAATACATTTGTTAATTTAAATAAATAAATCACAATACCAGTGTGATTCCCTTTACCAGTCTTAACATGCTTACTCTCAAGATGCTGGGCATCCTCAGTTGCTAGGAAGAAATACGAGAGCTGAAGCCAGCTCAAGCCTGTTGCTCTGTTTGAAGGTGTTTTGTTAGTTTTGGTTTAGCCAGGTAGTCACTTTCTTCAAGGTCTGGCTTATTCAGGGAGTCCTTCACATCACCAGTTTGTCCACTCACCTGTAGATTGCTGTTTATCTCAATCAAAGACTGCATTCTCGTCCCCTTTTTGTTGAGATCACTACTGTGATCACACAAAGTTAGGTGTTTGTGTTATTCTGAGCTTCCTGGGCACATCACCCTTGCCTGTCTTCTTTGAGTGCTGTTCAGTTGTAGGGGTTCATTCAGAGACTCATGTCTCTGACTCCCACTCTTAGGGATTTAGTCAGTCACAGATGTCTGTAGGAGTTGGAATTCAATAGACCATGGTATTTTCATTAAGAAATAGTATTTCCATGGCTCATGCTAAAGAGAATAAAACAGGCAAATGTGTCTCAGAATATATTTGTAAACAGACAGTAGTTTTTACACATCTGTGTTTCTTGCTGGAGTGCCTAGAGGGACTACTTTTTAAAATACCATAGGGTATTTTATATTTTTGGGTTTTTTTCTGCAAGTAAAAATGCAAATTTAAGTCTGCAGACAGCTCCAGTTTTGGAGAACTGGGTCACGGGCAAGGAGAACAAGCTTTGAGTAAAGCTGAATTACTCAGTAAGGCAGATGCAAGGAGACAGTATTCAGTATGGCCACATGTAAAACCCAGGCTTGTAACAGGGAACACTGAACACACTTAAAGCATAGAAATCTCTACCCTGTAGCAAAAATTAATGGTACAGACCATCTGAAAAGGACTCTGGAGGCTAACATAACAGTTGGATTTAAGAGCAGATGAATATGAGACTGAAGTGGAGAAAGTCATGGTGCTTGTCATGTGGTAGGAAAATGCATGAGCAACTCATCCCTTGGTGTGTTCTCCATTGCCAGGAATTTTCATCAACAGTGGCTATTTCTATACCACCCCCCCACCCCCCCCCCCAGCCCCCCCACCTAGTTCTGATTAACTTGAGAAAATGTGGGTTTGTACACCTGCTGAGGCCCCACATCTCTCAGCAGTCAGACCTGCTGTGTGAAGGAAAACTGTTTCTCCCACTCTTTATTTGTGAAAGCAGTGGGCAAGGTAACACTTACAGTGTGGCTGCACTACAAAGCAAATAGAGTGTCCCACTATGTCTCCTGAGGGTGTGACTTAGCTATCAAAATGTCCATGATTTTTCTAATTTACTCCATGCTTGCAGTATGGAGATTTGGTAAGGTTTTGCACATTATTGTAGGGAAATCCTGGTTGTTATGCTGTTTCTCTGATGGATAATGTTTCCAGCATTGACTTCTTTCTGCTGTTCTACCACATCAGTCTGTTTTTATAAGTTGTTAGATGCCATATAGATATAAATTTTTTATCTAGTTGAAGAGCTGTGTCATGCCTTTTACAGAAAGTTGATGTTCTGCTTTCCCTCCTCCTTTTTCTGTTCTTCAAACTGCCTCCATCAAATTGCTGTCACTAAATTATGTTCAACCAAAATACCACTATTATTTGCTACAAGTTCTTTTCAATTTCTTGTTGCCAACTTATTTGGCAAAATCTCTAGTGTTACATGAAAAAACAATGCCTCATTATGATAATATTTGTAGCTTTAATATGAAGTTCTGCAAACATTCTAGGAGCGTAGGATTATTATCCTTGAAGCCTCTCTTGTTGTCACATGTGTGAACACTGAAGTGCATTTTAGTGAGCTTTAAAATCTGCTATGTTTTTCATGTACAAAGTTTATGAGAATCTTTTTGTCACTGTCACAATTATGTTCAGAATGAGTATGTGTGTATATATATGAATGAAGGCTGATAACGCTTGATAACTTCTAGGTTGCGATTTATATTCACATAAGTATATAATCACAGAAGTATCTGCACATGAATATATATCTGTGAGAATGGAATTTGTTAAATAAAGCATGCAGCAATCTGTAGCTGCAGGGACATAGCACTGCTATCTGATGAGCCTAATGGCTTCAGCAGTGTGTTTTGTTAACACTTTTGTTCTTTTCTGTAGTTCTTAAGAAACAAAACATGGCCATCTGATTTCACATCTTTCATGAGAGGAGTGTATTGATTTCTTTTTCTTTAGACTCTCTCTTTTCACAGATTTTGGACAGTTGATCAAAATACTGGTGAAAGCAGAATCTTTCAACTTTCTTATGTATCTCTTGGCACCTTATGCTAACCAAACCAACTCATCATGAGGAAATGCTTGTACATTATTGTACACTATATATATATATATATATATATATATAAGAATTACAACTTCTATCTATAAGCCCACAATATATATGTGTGTATATATGTAGAGATATATAAGTACATATATCTCTACATATACATATACACACATATATCTATATATAAATTGTTGTGAACTTTTCATGACTGGCATAAGGGACCAAGAAGAGTGAAGGTAAAGAGCTAGTTATTAGTTGGTCTTTTCTGGTCAGGTGGAAAGCTTATCTGCCTTTGTTCAGTGTGTGCGTTATCAAGAATGATTGAATAGGCATCTTTCCCATTTCAGTAAAGATATATAATAAAATCAAAATTCTTAATGTGGAAAAGACAATAATTATTAAAGTATAATTGACAAAAGGCTACATGAAGTACTCATTTAGAAATATAATGCTGTTTAAGTTAAGGTAGGCATCGTCTGCATGCAAATTTATGCTAGTTGACTACATGGGTTAAAGTGATTTAAATTGCTGTGGACAGAAAGGCTGCTCCTAATTGAATCTAGCTATACTGAAAATCGGACTTTAATGGACATAAGAGGTTCTACATACTTATTTGCAGCAATTTATCTTATGGAGTTTAAAATTTAGCAGAAGCAAACTGTAAAGTAGATGGCCTTTAATAGATTTGAACTACAAACATAGGAGTAGACTCTCAGCTGGTGATAATGCACCAGCTGAAGTTTCCACCACATTCATAGTGATATCTGCAGTCTGCTTCCTTTCCCAGGTAGGCTGTGCTACTTTTATTGAGAGCAGACACAGTGAGGGTAGGTGAATTCCCTGTGAACTCAAGATTTGCTTTCATACCTAAAGAGACTTAAATGCCATTTCAAAGCCATGTTTCAAATACTTCAGCATTGTGCTGCCTCCTAATGACAACAGATGAGCATGAGTGTATTTCCTGGTGGTTTGGGAACCCTTACATAATGACACTTTTTGACAGTAGCATTGGCAGTTACATGCATCTGCTCATATGAATAAGCAACCATGAAATCGGTTTGTTTAATCGAAAGCAACTCCCCAAATTCCAAACCAGCCATCCTTTTACAAACACAGAAAGTCTTTAACAGAAGGGAAGATGCATGTGTTTGTCTGATTTCCCGAATTCTGCATGCCTTGTAAACTTATGAAAAAGGATTTTTGTGTGTATATTTTCAGAGGTGTTAAGAAATGTAGCTGCATGACTGTGACCGTTGCTACTTTCCACAATAACTAGAAGAGTGATAGAAATTCTTATGTGTGCACTAAAATACTGACGCTGGTAACTTCTTACATGTAAGAGTCATCCTGTGGTGTCAGCAGAAGATCCTGTTGATACAGAAGACTGTCAGAGAGGGGCAGACTCTTAATGTTAGTAGTTTGCACATGTAAATGTGGAGAAAGATATCATAGAAGGGTTTTTTCTGTGTGGAGTTTTTGTTTCTTTCTTTGTTTTTAATGCAGGGAACATAGAACATCTAATTAGGTTTATACGGTGTTTGAGTATGCACAATATAAAATATAAATACTGTAAAGTCAGTAGATCATAAATTTTATAGAATAATATGTTCTTATACAGGCTCAGAATGACTGTTGAAGGCACCCACAATGATATTCCTCCACACAAAGGGAGGAGACATTGTGAGGGGAGCAGTTTAGGCAACTGCTCAAATGTTTCAATCAGTTAGTTAAGATTACAGCTGTCAGTTGCATAGTTTAAAAATACATTATTGGATCTGTAATGCTCTCCTTGTTTTTAATCATTTTCACCAAAGCAAATCCAACTCCAGAGGTTTGTCTGCTCTAACAATGCATTTGATACAAACTTCCATGAGGCATGAAGCAGGATGGGCAGCCAATTTGGAATTTATAATAATCCAGTCAAGGTTAAGATTGCCTTGTTCTTCTGGGATATTATAAAATTTGAACCATATGCACACACCTAAAAAAAATTAGTTATGGGTGGTTGCTGGAGTTTTATTATTCTAGGGAAGTCTTTCTTTAAATATGAGATACATGGGACTCCTATTATCAGGTAATGCATTAATTTCAGTGGTACATCTCTTTAGATTAATATTGGCACCAAAATTATTTGAGTGTTTGGAATAAAGTGGGATCCTAAGAGGGCAATTTGAAAGGCAGAGAATATAATTACTACTTTAGAGCCCATGACTACTGGTCATGAGATACTTGCAGCACCTCTCTTTAAAATATCTGGTTCACTGTGAAGAAGGTTACAAAAAGGTGCTTTAGCTGACTGATGTTGATAGTCTGCTTGCCATTTCTGAGTGATTTTAAATATATGCAATATATTATAAACTTTTTTTCTAAAAATATGTTTATTGGAAGCCTCATATTCCTTAAGCTGATGTATTTCCCTCATAAGTTCCAGTATAGGGCTACAGAAGAACCCACAAATCCTGGAGGAAGTTTAGAGCTGAATCAGTCAAATCAGACATAGCAAGGGAGAAAACAACAGTTTGAAGGATTTTGCATTCACTGTAATATTTTATGAGCATTCTTTTCATGGTCTCATGGTTTGTGATGTATGTACATACTGAGAAGTATGCCTGAAGGACTGGTTAATGTCATGATGTTTCTATTAATGGGACAAAAACATGAAACCTTTGATATACACTACATCTAAACCAAGCTATGAGTTGGTGAAACTCAGAATCATGTTTTCCTGATCAACTAGTACTTCCCATTCATTCTCCAGGAATGGAAAAAGTAGTGTTTGTTCACATCTACCATAAATCCAGGACATGGCTAGAGCATATCTACTTGAGATGCAACATCTGGGACTGGTCGTAGTCCTAATCCTGCAACCTATGATGAAAACTTCTATTGACTCCTAGAAGAGAAAGGATAAGGAAATTAACTTGGTGTTCATTGTTGGAAAGTACTGACCTCATTCTGGGTTCTCAGGCACCTGTTGGATTGTAAGATTTTTTGGACTATTTCAATATGTTACAAGATTCAGACAGTGAATTAGACAGAAGTTACTAGTGACACAATTAAAAGACAAGAAAGGAGAGAGCTGGAGGGACAGAGATCTAGGCAGCAAAATAAATAACCTGCTTGGGGACAAGCAGAAGGGAGTACGATGATGGTTAGGGAAGTGAAAATTTGTCTTCGTTGGTTTTGTTAACATAGCACAGACCAAATTATGGTGGAACACTGACAAAGAACTTTAAAAGGTGAGAGAGGGGAAAAAAAAGCGAGCGAGTCAGGACAAATATGGAGGAGAGTGCATCTGTCTATGAAAATCAGATACAAAAAGAGAAAATTAAACCTTAGATAGAATCAAAAAGTATTACTGAGTACTTGTTGCTTTTGAGCAAGTGCACTAATGAAGTGCTGTAGAGCATGAGAATGAGCTGATCATGGAGAGGGATAAAGTATAGGCAGGAGTCAGTGGGATTAATGCCTTAAGAAATTGTAGAAAGAAAACAGAAGATGGTTAGGAGTAGAAGAGACAAGATGAGTTATGAGATGAGGAATTCTGAAAGAAGTTGGTGCAGGTGTAGAGTTTCCCAGGAAGTGCCCAGCAGCTGCATGAGGAATGGGAGGCAATGGCAGCCAATGAAAAATAAAGTATGGCTTAAGGTCCTAGGTGTGTGTTTAGGTTCGTGTGTGATAAATTGCCTTCATTTGTCCAACCAACCTGTCCTGCAAAGGGCAGCACAGTCATTTTCTCTTGCTGTTAGCTCTACATTTCTCACTGGAGTGTCTCAGTGAAAGTGAGTCACTATGGCTTCTGCAAGGTCCCCAAACAACCAAATGATCAAATAGGTGTAGTCCACTTCCCACTAAAAACTGTAACAGGTCTTTGCACGTTTACTGTAATTTCTCTGTTTTATTTTCCCTTGGTGTTTTGTGATCTCTACAACAACGTAATTTTAGATATACAATAAATTGCTTGTAAATCTCTTCCCAGATTATCTAATGTCTTATACGTAATGATTTCTGACAATTCATGAGGATGTTTCCTCTTTCTTAATGATCTACATACGAAGTTAATGTATTTAAACAAGCAAACCTGGCCCAGGTAACTGGTTATCAGAAAGGTTTGTGCATCCTGGAATTGATGTGTGTTTGAATTTTGTGTTTTTTATTGGACTTCATATGCTAATTCAGAGACGAGTATCACAGAGCCTTGTGAAATTAGACCAAACTCTACACATACTATGTTTTTCCCATGTGTTCCCTGAAGAGTCTGTGTAACTCTGAGGAGTCCCTCTCCAGAAGGTGCCTTTAATATAAAGTCCCGGTGCACCAAATTTAAATAAAATCTTGCCTTTGTGCACATCAACCCTTGCTGACAGGAGCATTCCATAATATGCAGCTATTGTAGCAATATAGTCAGAGAGAAAACAACATAAAATTCATAAAAACAGTCAATAAAGAAAGTTAACAGTAATTTATTTTTCATATTGAAGTATATTATAGAAACTACAGCCTTTATATGTGCATTTTTTCAGAGTGAAGTAAGAACTTCTTTCCCAAGGGCCACCAAATTAACTGGCCACCAGACAAGAGTGTGTGTGCGCTCTGATGCAAAGAGGGATAGATGTAAAGCATTCAGGCTTCTGAGCCTCATAATCTTTGTTACCTCTTGTGAGATTAAAAGTTTGTTCTCGTCCCATAGGAAATGACACAGTGCAGCAGTATATACACAATATGATCAATATTCAGTATATTGTAAGGCAAGTTCAATTCCATTTCATAAAGCTCTCACTGTGTGTTGCCATAAGCAATAGAAACAATACATATAATAAATATTATCTAAAAGTAGTTTTGCATCCCCTTCAAATGGCAATGGGTATCCTGAATCTTGCTGATTCACTTAATAGTGTAAATACTGTAAGTTTTGATTACTTTTATTTTTTAGACAGAAAAGATTTAGAAAAATGGTAAGGTAAAGGATGAGACTTAATGTAGTATTGCTAACAGCATAAATATTGAGCATAATTCAATGAAATACTGTTTAACTCCATTTTTTGTGTTTGGTTTTTTTCAAAAACATCCTTTTCCATCCATAGGTGTTAGTAGAAACACCAGTGCCAAATTTTGTGCCAGGATATATACTTTGAAGAAATAGGGCTGATTGACTGGTGCTCAGATTGGTTCCTAGAAGTGGTTGCTCTTGATGGTAGAACAGAGGGTGTGCAAAGGCAATGCTTGTTTGTCTGGTGCAGTGGGAAGGATCTCTGTCTCAATGTGCCAGGTTAAGGGAGGCTTGAACTTAGTCCCTGGTGGTGGGAGCAGCCTACAACAAAAGCATGTGTGCTTTGAGGAGCAAAACAGCTCCTACTGTGTGCTGGGAGGATGCAAGTTCTAATTCACAAAGTGAACAAAATTATCAGTACTTAGAGTTAGAAGGGTCATGTATGGTGATTTCCAGACTTGACTGAAATTATTGTCAAAACCCACCCTTTAACTCAATTGTTCATTTCTTTCTAATGAAACTCAGAAAAAGAGGAAGGAAGAAGAGATAAATAGATGGGGATGATCATGCTTTCCTTCCCCGTTTCAGCTACCAGAGGGATCTGGAATCTTTTTCTTGTCTGTGGTAGATGATTTGCAGGAGGGATTGTATTTTTTTAACAGCCATGACTACCTGGCTGTTTTCTTCATGTTTCGAAGTACTTTTAATACAGTGGAGCACACTGGTGCATATGTGCTCTACAGCACTGTACTTTGCCAGCTGTGCAGGGGTGCCTGGGTAGCTCTATATTGCCTCTGAACCCACTGCCTGCAAGTACTCCTTCCATCTTATTCTACTGTTCTGTTCTTGAGATATGCCTTTTAAGTGACCTATTAGTATATGCATTTTATTTCTTTACCCTTCTAAATCTTAAGTGCTCAGATGCAAGTCCGTTTAAAGCAAACCTTATTTCTACAGTAGAGGCTAAATATTTTTCTTTGGGGATAATTTTTGCATCTTATTCCTGCTGAAGTCTATGAGAGACAACCCCATAACAGCAATGCACCTGTAGCAAATCAAAGGTCTTATGAATGCGTATCTGGTGCTGTCTTCAGTGCAACAGTACTTACCTGTATAGGTGAGAGCTTGATCTTACTGATGGAAACATGCTTGTTTATAATTAGAAATGAAGGCAGAGCAAGACCTAAAGAGTTAAAGTGCCTAGTTCTGCTAAGAGAAGAAAATTAGCTGAATTGCTCAAAGCATGTTCTGTCTGTTTTATGAAAGTAGTTTCTATTCTACTCACTAAACCAAAGTCTAACACAGTAGACTCCTAGGCCAAAAATTAAGTACACTCAGACCTCTGAAATAGGTATGAGAGCCCAGAGCCAAGATTTTGTAGAGTTAAAGCCAAGATTTTACAAGTTTGACAGGTCATGTCACTGAACAAAGAAAATGCAGGAGTCCAACAGTGATGAAAATGCTTCAATACCACCCAAGAGATGAAGTCAGGAGAGCACTACCCAAATTTCAAGCCAAAAGGAAAGCTCCACCCAAGATTTCACCTAGTCATTAATATGGAAAATAGAAGGTGTAACTATGAACTAAAACTGTATAAATGGCTTATTTTACACAAACAAGCCAGGCAAGTTTTTGCCCAGTATGAACTGGCTTGCCTCCAACATTCTTAATAAATACCTTTGCTGCTAAAAGAATAAAAACGTCGAGGCTTTTTCAGCTTCAGATTTGGCACCCCAGATGGGATGTGTCCACCTGGCTGCATAATCTGTCGGAGATTGGGAAACCTCTAGGCGTCACTAGGTGAGTTTTACCTAGGGGAACTCCCTATTCTCTGGTGGCTTTTTGCAAGGGTAGACAAGAACTCACTGCATTTTGACATATTTCCCTGTTCTGTGTAACCTGTTTTTAACCCACAAGACAACAAGAGACATCTTGTTGCTGGAAGTGAAGGGGGATGAGATACTGTCCCTGCACCTGCACCTGTTATGTAAATAATTCCTGGAATTTATAGGATCCTTTTTAATTGTCAGGAGGGGATGTAAAGGGGGTACTTTTGATTTAGATGATCAGTGGAACATAGAAGGGTGAGAAAGTAAGTATAATGTGCTGGGAAACCAGGCAGAGTAGTATGCAAAGTAACTGTATAACACTGGATAGTCTCTATTATCAAGGCCGTGTTCCTCTCTGACTTGGTCTCACAACCCAAGATAGATGCAAATACCCTTAGAACATAATGGTAAAGGTCATACAGGGGGGTGAGGAAGGTAATGATGGGAGGAGGATTATGTGAGCAGGGGTCGTACAACCCCTACCCAACAGGCAAGCATGCACAGACTGTTGCTACTTATTGAATTAATAGATGGTGTTTAGCTGCCTCTCCGGCATCACCTTATACTACGTACTAGCCCTATGTAGTATAATGGATAGCCAATAAATAAGGACACCAAGAGGAGCTGTGCAACGCCCATCCTTCCACCAAGACCGTGTTGTCTCCGTGGGGACGTCCACTAAGCATGGATGCCATCCAGCTTCTGCTGATCCTGGTAGTCCTGGCCTGTCTGCTCAAGTAAGCATTGGTGATAGGAAGCAACTGCTGAAGCATCAACTATATTTCGATTACATTGTATCAGTAGCTCTTCCCTTGCACACTCCTGTAGTCACTCCAGTATACTCCAAGATAACCAGAAACTGAGACATAATCCTGGTTCACATCAAGACAAAGGAAAGATGAATTTGATTTTGCAAAATGCATAAAGAAATGCCACAGCTACAGCAATGAAGTCACTAGTGAGAACAGGACAGAAGAATAGTCAGAAAAAAAGGTATAGAAATAGACTAAGACTAAGCAGTATAAGAAAATAAATTTGAGTGGTTCTCCCTTACATTGCCAACACATTGTCCTTGCATTAATTTTGCAATTAATATCACAAACACTCAAAACACTTTGAGAAAACACACAAATACAAAAAAAAAAAAAAGTACCTCAGCTATTCAGTATAATAAACTCTTATATACAAAGCGGCTTCCAGATTTTGTAACATTTAAGATATGTGGAATCAAATAGTTTAACTGAAGCAGCTGTGCAACAGTACTGAATTGAAAGTAAGCAATAAACAAAATCTGAAGATTTTTTTGGTGAAATTAGTTCAATTGTGACCTAGATTGCTATCAAAACTCGATTCAGCTGTGTACAGAAATGTGAAACACTTGAAGCAGTGTGTAGCTTGTAAACACTATTTCCCCTTAGCCTATTTGCATTTCTAGTACATTTATGCCTGCTTGTTCTGCTTCCATTTGGTATGAATACCAAATGAAGCATTTCTCCAGTTGCATCTATGTACATTTGCATGCTTCATTAAACTGTAAAGGCATTAATGACCAATACAGAGAATGATGTCATTAAACAGAGGAATAAAGAGATGGAGCTCTTTAAGAGATCACTAATGAAGCCAGGAGATAGGGGTATCAAACCTCAGGGAAAAATCACAATGATGCCTCATTTATTACTATATAAAAGTCCATGAGACATGGAAATAGTGTAGAAAATCAGTAGGATTGTAATACATATCTTGTTTGAAATCAGGGGGTATTTGTTAAACAGAGTATCTCCATTACAGCCTCTAGGAATCACTAGTCCCATGGGAGCTGGGCCATATGCAGCTAAAAATGATGTGCTGGATTTTCAGGCTCTGTGACCTCATGATACCTATTTATGTAGCTGTACTGAAGCTACCGTACCAATGTGCTGTCTCAGAGGATAACTGGATAGCGATGTTCTGCACAACAAGCAGCTTGTAGTTTCTTTTACTGTGTAGCTGTTTATACTCTCTATAATCTCTTAGTATATTGTAAATGCACAGTCCTCAAGTACAGTGTGCTGTAAGTTTTTATGAAGATAGGAATTAAATTTTTCAAAGTACTTAATTTCTATTTCCAAAGAAGGTGCTCACAGTAGTATGCATTGCACAACTCTGTCTTGTGTGGTAGGTTTTGGAAATGCCAAACCAAGTTGGACGTCTTTGTGCAAAACAGATTTTAATGAGTGAATGCTGGGAAGAGGGTTACCTGCTTAGTCGGGTCATTAAACCTGAGGAGAGGAAGGAGGGGGAGAGTGGCACAGTGGCATCAATCCTAAACCAGAAG
The DNA here is from genome assembly GCA_035583235.1 of Hafferia zeledoni. NCBI lineage: Eukaryota > Metazoa > Chordata > Aves > Passeriformes > Thamnophilidae > Hafferia > Hafferia zeledoni. Next base: position 10,386,088 of record JAWWEV010000115.1, read on the forward strand.
AGAGTGAGGTGAACAAGGAATTTAATTTCTCTTACAAACTTGGTGACCACCTGGCCCTCAGTTAGGGCCTTCATAAGAGCTGGGAAATCTCTTGCCACCATCACTGTACATAAGGATAGTTAATGGGTGTTATTTATTTCTTATGAGGTAGCACCGCAGGTGGCAGAGCCACCACCCAATTTTTCTATAGTGGCTGAAGAGCAAATACAGTTTGAAAGGGAAAAGAGACAAAAAACCCCTAGTTTTGTGAAATTTCTAATTCTGCTTTGCAAAATGTTGCATAGCAAGGCTGCTGGAAAAGTGAGAAAGTGCTGGAGTCACTTTGTTCTGGTACGTACTGTCTAGCAATTATAGAGAGCAGTGTTCCATGTATTAGAGGCCATACATTAAAGTAAGCTAGACACTTCAATAAGATGAAATGGTAAAGATCCAAGATTTTGTAGAGTTAAAGCCAAGATTTTACCAGTTTGACAGGTCATGTCATTGAACAAAGCAAAGGTGTAAGTCCAACAGTGATGAAGATGCTTCAAGACCACCCAAGGGATGAAGTCAGGAGACCACTACCCAAATTTCAAGTCAAAAGGAAAGCTCCATGTAAGATTTTGCCCAGTCATTAATATGGAAATTAGAAGGTGTTAAAGGCGGTCCCGTGGCGTAATGGAGAGCACTCCGGTCTCTGACTTCCAAGGTCACGAGTTCAAGTCTCAGTAGGGGATCGCCGCGGCAGTTAAATGCCTCCCTGCCATCCGATCCCGTCAGATCTCGGATGCTCACCAGGATCAGCCCTGGTTAGTACTGGGTGCTGTAGACAGTCCTAAGGACTTCACTGTCACTGTCCAAGCTTGCTCGGCCGTGG
>JAWWEV010000115.1:10387043-10401783 GCA_035583235.1 Hafferia zeledoni
TTAACTATGAACTTAAGACTATAAATGGCTCATTTTACACAAACAAGTTAGGCAAGTTTTTGCCCAGTATGAACTGGTTTGCATCCAACGTTGTCAATAAATACCTTTACTGCTAAAAGACAAAAAGCTTCTTAGCAGTTATTTATTTCAAAGCGTTTTTTGCTATCAGTCACCCAGAAAGTAGGGAACCTCAGATATGACTCCTTCCTCAATGAGTCTTTCCTTGAATACACATCTCCACAGAGAATCACACATCTCCCTCATCTGCCTAGAAGCAAGGCTAAGGAGTTGCATTCCTTCCTCCTACTACCTTTCCTGCTAAGCTGGAGTCACTGGGCAGCCATGGCATAATTTCATGGAGCCAAGGCCCCAGGAAGCCAAAGGAATTAGGTCCCTGTAGCTCAGTCATGAAGGTGGCAGCCCCCACTGCCTCTTGGCTGCTTGTGTAATTTAAGGAGCAGAGCCACTGCAAAAGCAGAATCCTGCACATTGCTCTGGGAAAGAAGAGAGAGACAGATTTCAAGTCTTACTGGCTGCTGCCACTTCTTCCTCCAACTTCATCTTTTCTGTGTGACCATGGGCAAAGTGGTAGTGGTATTCTTACTAGTTCTGTTGTGAGCAGCACCCATAGGAATCTGGAAGGTAATGGAAACTGCCAATTGTGGATCTCTGAAAAAGTGAACGAATAAAATGCATGAGCAAAGCTGCTGCTAGATAATGTAATTCAAGGACCAGAAGTAGCAGAATGCCTTAGCGTTGCTTGGACCACAGTGGAAGTGGCCCAAGCATTTTTGAATTGTGATGAAGAATGTCACTGTACAACACTGAGGACATCTGCCCTGTCCTACAGAATCTGGACATGCCCTTGGATTGTTCACTATCCTTTGAATGCTGCTATCCAAGCAATGAGACAGAGGTTTTTTGTGAATCTTACTTTTGAATGTATAACTCCAAATTTCTCCCAAGGCATATAAGACACCTATTTCTATCTCAGAATACATTTTGCTTTGCTTGTGTTACCTGGGTATGTAAACACATCTCAACCTCAGACCAGAATGAAACTCAGCAGGCAGTCTTCAGAGATGTGGGGTAGTCAATGCCCCATTCACTGATATAAATAATAAGAGAATAAGGATCTTTAGACAGGGCTAAGAGCTCTGTGAGTAGAAAGACTGGCAAGACCAGAGGGGGCATGAGACTTAAGAAAAAGGGAACCAGATGTTCAGCAAATCTTAGCTGATGCATCAAGGGATATGTACTCCACCCTGTGCTGGATGCTGGAAAGAATCTGTGTTGAAGATGAGAGGTAAATACCTACTTAATGACCCTATATTATAGTATCCTTATAATTTTATTTCAGCTTGCTATTTCACTCCCAATGCTGTTGCCTGTGTAATCCTTTAATGTGGTCAGAGCCAAATGTGCTTGGCAAGCAAGCAACAGTGTCTTGTAACCACAAAATTAAGAGACTGGAAAGGGATTGGCCTGAGGCCAGCACACTCTAAGGGTGCAGAGTAACCTGCTGTCATTACCTGGTGAGCAAACCAAAGACCAAAGGCCAGAGATCAACTTGAGTGCATTAAATGTAGAGCAGACTAGGTCCTGATGTGGGTATAGCAAACACTAGGAGCAGATTTGTGTTTAAGCAGATGTTCCTTAAATGCCTAAATCTGGAGCTCTACAAAGTGAGGCTGTCTGGAAGGTGAAGACTTCCCTTTTGATTTTTGAAACATAGAATCATTTAAGTCAGAAAAGACTTCTAAGACCATTGAGTCCAATGACTAACCCAGCACTGACAAGTCCACCACTAAACCATGTCCCTAAATGCCACATCTGCACATTATATTTACTTGTGTGTAAATTTTCATTGTCCCTGCAATGATTCTTCCAGAAGGTACATGAAGTAAAATTACTAGTACTTTTTCCTCACAAAAACAGCTTCTTCAGTACCTCTCCATGTGCTCTCAATTGGCATGGAAACATGATGCTGAAGCTCTGATAGCTAATCTGTAGAGGCCAGTGGTTCCAGCAAGACCCTCACCTCTTCTGTCTGTCTCCAGCTGCTCTGTTGTCTTCAGCTGAATTCTAATTTGAAACTGAGCACAAATTGGGGCAGTATTCAGAGATAAAGCAGACTTTGAGCTTTTAAATAATGAATACAGCAGTTGTAAAGAAAAAACAAGGGTAGTGGAGGAAACTATAATCTGAAATGTGGAATGCTATCTGATTTCCTCAGTAAAAATTACTTGGCTCCATCAGTGGCAGATTCTGCCCAATTTTCATACTTCTGTGGCAGCAGAACATACTGAGCAACATTTGCTTTTGATCTGCTTATGTGACCTGGTAATAATGATGCCTAGGTTAAGAATGACTGTCTGCCATTTGGATGAGACTACACTGGCATATTTATACTTTTTAAGACAAATGAGTTAGAAATTATTAAAAATTGTATTGACATGCTCTTATTGTGTTTATTAGGTCAATTTATTTGACTAAATATCTTTATCACATCTCATGGTAGAAACTTCTGTGAATGCTAGTCTCTGCTGCTAATGAACCTCCCTCAATACATATGCATAATATATATGTGTTTATAGGTACCTAGGCCCCCTAGGACCAGAAAAAGAAAATGATATAAAAATTATGGAGAACCTATTAAAGATTTCTCTTCACCATAACATTTTCCCTTGGTTGTTCTTTAACCTGCTGCATTCTATTTTTCCCCCCTGTGAAATAACAGTGAAGACCCGCTGGATAAAACCATTTTGTTCTGCTTTGCCTGGTGTCTTTTTCAATCATGTAATTTACATAAGATCTTCAGCATGCTTGTGTGAAGTTGTTGCCCAAATATTTTCAGCATAACTTTGTTTACATACTTCGTCACAGAGGTTCATTTAATGGGAAAACTTGAAGGATGTATCCCTCACATCTTTTATTGCTCTGCATGATTGACACAAGTCCACAAAACTGATGGTCATAGCATCAAAATGTCCCACAGTGGCACAAAGAACCTCTCATTTGGTTGGAATATTGTTTTAACATGTTGAAATGTATTTAAGAAATAATATGATTAGCCATGGATAATACTCTTGGCCTGATATGGTGACTAAATAGATGCTCAGCTTTCAACAAGTTTGCAGCCCTCTATTTAGCCTGACCTTTTCTCCTGGCAGAAAAGCCCAGTGGCACATTAGCATGTGTTCTGCTCATCAGAGTGAGAGGCAATTGCCATCCTGAAAAACATCAGATAGTCCACCCAGCACATGATCCGCTTTTCTTTTCCCTTGGCCTTCACCCACTATCACTGAATATCCTGAACAAATGCAGAAGAAAGTTGGCAATATTGTAGAACTATTGATCTCTGCATCTGGCACAATGTGTTTGGCACAAGCTAGCAGTTCAAGACTGAGTATTGTGCTTCTCTTTGTTTCCTTTTGTGTTGCATAAATATTTATGTCTTTAGTTCTGAATCTTCCATATAGTTGGAAGAATATAATGCTAGGGTGCCATAACTGAGGTTCAGAATGAGCCTCACATATAAAGTAGTAATAAAAGGATCATATATATTCAGAAAAAAATGAAGTCTTAAAGGCTAAATCTTGTTTTACAGCTCAGAGCATGTTTCTTAAATGTTCTAGCAAACCTTTTTTCTGTTCTTGCTCTTTGGTGGCATAGGGGTCAGTCAGGACAGGGAATTGGTGTGACTATGCCACAGGTAACAGCAGAGACAGAGTCCTGATTTTGTTAAATATGAATTAACTTCATTGGTCACAGTGAAGATGTTGCAAAACAACGTTAATATAATGAAATGAGTCCTGCAGTGTTCAGTAACTTAAAAAGAAAATATTGTTGACATAGCTGGAGCAGTAGGATAGGTCTATGCAGCCTTAGCCCTTCCTGCTATAGGTGATGCTCTTCATACTATCTTGTTCCATGCTTGCAGGCCTATTGCTGTTGCTCCTATGCATGACAGTGTTGGCTATCACCTTCTGCATCTTCTTTGGTGACACTGGAAACCACTGTAGATGTAAGAAAAGAGCTGGTATATATTAATAAGACAGGATACACGTTTCAGAAGGGAAAAGTGTGCAAAAAGTGTTTTTATGAGAACCAAAGCAGTCTTCTCAAAAATGAAGCAGTGTTTTGCTTCAAATTCCTGTCACAAAAGCTCTTCTAGAAATGCTAAGTGTGGCCATTGTTGAGGAAAACACTTAGTGGATGTAGCTGGATGTGCAGCTGTAGGATAATATTGTGTGTGCACAGACCAGGCCAAGGAGCAAGGGATACCGGGGCCCCTATGGAACAGTAAACAATATGAGGAATGTAGCAGTTGCTAAGGGGGAACAAGTAAACATGCTGATAGAAGGAATAGTTTTGAGGAGAACACTAATCCTAGAGTTTAGAGTTGTGTGCACACCCCATCTCTTGTCCAATTGTGTGATTGTACCATTGTTAAGTGTGTATTGTGTAAACAATAAATGAGAGCAGTTGACGGTACTTCTGTGAAGAGAGTGTCCTGACTCTGGTCGTCGTAGTCTGGAGGAGCTCAAAAACCGACAATTGGACTTTACCCCACACCTGTCCCCGCTACATGCAGCTGCACGCTGAGCTCTGGGTGATGGGAGATGGTTGGAGCCCCGGCAAGGGGCTGTGAATTGGCACTGACCCTTTGCACAACAAAGGGCATAGAGACCTGTGATACCAGCCAGGTGACCAGGCACTCAGAGACAGAGCAGGAGCTGATGGTTCAGCAGGAAGATGCCAGACAGTCGTTGGCACAGACTGTGAGGTGCATATGCTCAGGGGGTACTTAGTTAGGGATCCCCCCCAGGAGTCTTAAGATCTTTCTGTGTTACTGCTCAGTGATTAAATTGCTTTAAAGATCCAGACATCTGGGACTCTGATATGGCAAACCTGGGGTCAAACTAGAGAGGAAACCTTCTCTGACTGTGAGAGTGGGGTGTATAGGGAGCCAAGCAGGAGACCTGTGGATTTACTGGAGCTGGCCAGGGGGAAGGGACTTCTGTCACAGGAGTGACAGTCTGGGTGGTGGAAGTGTGGCGGTCAGAGTGGCTCCTGTATAGTCAGACAGAACAGTTTTAAGGGTCAGACTTGATGACCTCAGAGGTCTCTTCCAACACAGCTGATTCTGTAATTCCTTAACACCAATGTATTACTGAGGCATTAGTTTGTCTCCCATGTAAGTGCTGCCTGACTGAGCTACTGTAGCAACTGGCCAACGTATGCTTGAAATCCTAATGCTTTTTGGGTGCACTGGAACCTGTTTGCAGAAGACTGGAACTGCAGCACACTTGGCTCTAGATTATGGACTGCTTCCCCACAGTGTTCACTGATGCTCTATATTGTTAAGAATCCTTAGCAGAACCTACCAAAAATGGGAATATTTCAACTCTGCTTTTATTTTTTCCTCACATGAAGTAAAAACTGAGTTCACTGTTTACAGAGTGGGGTCTAATTCTGGTTTTACACCAGCATAAAGTTAGTAAAAAACTAAGTTAATTAAAATGAATGTTGTTGATTTAAAATAAGCTGCTAATAATGTAATAAACATAACTAGGTAAGAACTTATGATAGAAAGAGCATGGGTTTTAATTTGATCTTACATAACTGCAAAGCTCCTATCTGTGTAAATAATTCTGCAGATTTCAGTGCAAAATCACAAATAGTTGGTTAATCTGACCTTTCCAATCTGTGCTAATTGGCTTCCTGCTGCGAAGCAGACTATCCTCCCAGAATTATGTTCTCTCATTTGGAGAGTCTTGAGCCACTTCACTGAAAATAGAGGTCATGTCCTCAGTTTGCATATATTATCCAGCTACATTCAAGTTAATAGTTATCTCTGTTTTCTGACATGGGAGCATTCCCACATTGTCTCCTAAACACTTTGTATATATGGAAATAGTTAAAAGCAACTAAGTGGAATAACATGGTTTCAATATGTAATGAGGTAAATACGCTCAGTTGCTGTTACAATCTCCAGCATGATCTCTAACACCACATTATTCACTGCAGCGTTTGTTCTCAAACACCAGGGCTCCTGCTTTAGCAATGTGTTAATGCTTTATCAAGCCTTGAAGCTTAAAGGTTTTAAACATAATGCTGAAAACACCTTCACCCAAGGGGTGAATCAGAAACTTTGATACCCTGCTCTCCTCATCTCTGTAGAAATGAGAATCTTTCAAGATGCACTGTGTATACAAAGGCTTCTTATAATCCCTGCAAGCTGGGAGAAATTGACACCCCTTGTTATGAAATTAATCTTTCTTAAAAAAATAATATGGTGAATATAGAGCTCAGAGATAAAAAGTGAATTTCTGTATTTTTGCTGCAGTGCAGCTTTGAAGAATGAGCTGCATACTGAAGCAGTGGATACTTGAGACCAGTTAAGTTAATATTACCTCCTTCAGTTAATCTTACCTTTTAGCTGCATGTCCTTCAATGTATTTTCCATATTTTATTATTTGAATAATATACCTTAAAACAAATGGCTGAAAACAAACTAATGAATGAAAGCACTCTGAACTGATAGTTTCCCTAGTCCGCCAATAACCACATTAATTACTGTCTGGACAGCTAATACTATATTTCGTTAAATAGTGATGTTCTTTCCTTCTGTCTACATGAGCATCTCAAAGTGACACTTTCAAAAGTACATGAAGAAATAAAAGCCCTTTCTCCTTGGCTATCAACGTCTCTTTGCTTTAACTGCTTTTTAAAATTATTTGGAGAGAAGGGGAGAACAAAATATGCTTTCTCAGAATGGTAGCATGCCTTCTGTTTTTATTTTTGAGCTGCATTAGTGGTTTTAACCCTTAGGTCTTCCAGCTGTCCATATAGCTTAGAAGAAAAACTTATGGATTAGGTTTGTATGCCACATCTCATAAGGGCATTTTCTGTTCCTATGGCAAAGCTGCTATATCTTTCTCTGCAATTTAGTTTCTGCCTTTTTGGTATTAGTTGGGCAATGATGTGACAATGTGGCGATACTTGCTGTTCATTTTTATCTGTGTTATTTAGCTTGGGGTGACAGGTCCTTCTGCTGTCCCAACTAATTGCCAGACATCAGAAAATCTGGTGTGATGCCTAGGAGGAATAGAGAGATCTGACTCCTGACCCAGCTGCATGATTTATGAACTAGTTCATTTCTGCAGCTACAACTCTCATTTATTTACATCACCTTAGCAAGATAAGGGCTGAAAAGAAGAATGTTGTTGAAAAACTTGCAATGAACTTTTGGACTCTAGTAGTTTGCCATGTGCCAGACTGCAGCTGGAGTGTTATTTCCTTCAGGAAGTCACTGAATCTGTCCTTGATTCAGTTGTCAGGGATTAATTAATTTGTGTTTCAAAAATACTTTCAGATTGTCATCTGGATGGAGTCATAACAGTGCAAAGTGTAAACAGTCCTCCACAATCTATGGCTCAGCAAACTAAAGAAGCACTGAAGCACATACACAGCTGAACATTATCCGGATATTTCTAAATCACTTTATGTCCCTAGGGATTGTAATGCTGAAGTATAAATGTGGGTTTTTTCCTTTGAAATAAATTGAACAAAGTGAATACATTGTTTACTTGCAAGATGACTGTCTCTTTGATAGTGTTTATACCCACATTTTAAGTGTTGCAGGTGAAATGTAGTGCTGCATTATCTTCTAACATAGGACTTCTCACATGGCTTTTTTTCCGAAATAGAGTGCAAAAAAATTGTGCTTAACATACTGTTTGCAAGGTAAGTTTTCATCTCCTGGGTTAAAATTCTGATACAAAGCATCTTGATTGAATAGGAAAATATACAATTACTATTGTATATCATTCGTTCTCATGCCCAGTGCTATGCTTGCATGAGTAACAAAAATCTGTTGATTGCTGTCCTGTGGGGTTGGTTTTAAAAAACGATAGTCCAAATGTCAAAGTTCTCCTAAATGTTCTCTCTTTTAAGATCTAAATATTCACTATTGTCTTCTAACTAGGATTTTATTTCATTATCTGAAAAGAAATATTAAATCCAGAACACTTCTGTAATTCACAGTAAGTTTTAAGCAACTTAAACATATAGTTGGAAAGGAATGAATAGTTTGTAAAGAATAGCATTTAGAAGAATGTCCCTTTTAGCATTAGCAGTGTATTTGTCAGCAGACTGGTTTACTCAGGGGGTTTTTTTGTTGTTGTTGTTTTTTGTTTTGTTTTGTTGTTGTTGTTGCTGGGTTTTTTAGCAAATATTCTTGAATGTTTGCTCTATTGATTGTTGGTGAATATTCAGTGTTTGAGCTCTGTGCCTATGAGCTCTGTGCCTATAGACTATTGGTCAGAAGCATTTGATAATGTTTTTTTCTGCTCCTTAATTAGGCAAAGATGCAAGCATTCTGGCTCAAATAATTGTGTGGGTGAAGCTGAGGTTTGGTTGCCAGGAACACTCTTTCTTTGGCTTTTAAAATTTATCCAAAGCCTTGGTCAAAAAACCAAGGTGACTCAAACATTTTCTGAAAACTAACCAAAAGAGCTCAAGAAGGGCTAAAAAATGACTTAAAATGTTCAAAGAAATAGTTGTGGATATATTTCTTTCAGCATTTTCCTTGTTGCATTTAGACCAGAGAAGGTCACAGAGTATGTAGATTCAAATGATCATGTCTGTAAATAGCATTAAAGATTAGTGCCTGAACTTGGAGAACCAGTTCTGTTGAACATCATCCTTCAACTGTGACCCACAGAAATTCCACTGGGTTTGATCCTGCCAATTCCAGTGGGATTATGGGCAGTACTGCATTCTCCATGACTGAGCCTGTAACTATTTGGTGTCTGTGTGCTCTAGGCAGCAGCTGAGATACATCTGAAAAAGAAAGGATATGGTCTCAGTTTCCAACAGAGCCACCAAGATCTCTGTCATGCTGAAGGTTGGGAATATAGAATAGAGGAAAATTATTAACTAAGGTCTACTTAGAGCAAGAAATGCTGCACCATTCCTTATGGTCTGTGAAAGCCTCTAATGAAAAGTAGAAATCATTAGAGCTACCAAAAACACTGTTCAAACTCTGATCAGGTTCCTTTGCACTTGTCAGCTTTATCTTATAAGCTCAGTGTGGTTCATGCAGAGTGCCAGGGAGAAGAGCAAAAATTGTGCTTTTCAGCCATCAGCATGCTAGAAGATGTCAAGCTGTCAGGGTCTGACTGCAAGAGCCAGTGGAGCTGCTGAAGTCAGGTGGGCATGAGATAGCGTCTTTTCTCTCACCATTCCAAGTATGACCTCAGCTACCTGAGGCTCAGGTTTCAGACAGTCTGAGAAGGGTGGATGTCAATAAAATACTTTACACATTCAATGGTGCAAAGTGTTTGAGTTAGAGGGAAGGTCAGTTCATCCTAGCACAAGTTTTATGGACGTAATGTGTGTGTGCTATCTGCATATCAATATCTGGGTTCATAAAGTGATTGTACTGGGATTGATGAAAACTGAATTATTTATTCCACTTAATGCAGATCTTCATAAATTGTTTGGGAACTGTGAGAGTGTTTGTTCATACCTATTTGCCAAATGCTGAGGCTTGCAAAATATGTGATATTCTTTCAGGTCTTCCCTTTCACAGTGAAGTGAAAACAAATATCTAGTGAAAATAAATAATTTTGCTCTTGGAATCGTAGGTCTAGGACTCTCAATGTATTGATTAATCACCTCAATTGAGCTATTTGAAAACTTCAGGCAGGCAAATCACAATTTAATGAACTGCAAATAATAGTTTTCTTGAATAAAATCTTGATACATTTTTTAATTGGCATGCCGAGCAGCCCAGCTGGTTCATATGACACTCCTGTTGCTTTGCTTCCCTCAGCCTTCAGCAGTGGTCAATCTGTCCATAGTGGGTTTCTTTGTTGTCAGGACTCATCATTTTGGACTATTTTGAAAGTGTCTATCCACATGAACTCTGTTAAGGGAAAAAACAAATACAAGGGGGGAATAGTATGCTGCCAATCCCCTGCAGTGAACAGGGAGCAAGAAGGCTGATATATCCAGACAAACTGAGCTGCCTTGCAGAATAATAAGGAGATGGGTAGATTCCTTTTGCTACACATGATTCACTGCTAGAGTGGTTTCTATTTAATTTATTTAGCTATATTTGCTCTCAAGCACATCTGTGCTGCAGCCATTTTTCATCTCTTTATTTGCCAATATAAGGTGTATATATGACATTCCACTTGCTCAAACTGAGAGTAGCACTGAAAACTTTTCTTTCATGTAGCAGAATATATGATGTAATTTTTGCAGGTTCTTTAGTGAGACAGCTGTGGTGATCTAAGATTTCAAAACACACAGAGTACACAAGGGGACAGGTTGAAATTCTGCTCTTGGCCTTGAGCTTTGGTTTCATATGTTCTTGTCAGCTGTTTTTTTGCTGCCTTCCAGTTCTGAAGTTGCTGATACAAGGGGATCATGCCTCCTGTGGTCTCTCTGTGTTGCCTAAAATCAGCTCTTAAAGAAACCTCTAAAGGAATCAATTTGTGAGTTTTAGAAGCCAGGCATTCTTTATTATGACATGCTGCATGATCACAGCATAGCACATGCCCTTGGAATCAGTTTGCCAAAGTACACACAGAGGTATCTTCACTACAGCTTGTATGACTCCATTACAAAATTATTCATTTTTTGTTCCCCACCGTCCTGTTATATATTCATGACATTTCCCAACACCTATTAGCTTACACAAAAATCCTTACAAGGTCTCTGAGGGGCTTCATTGGATGTCCCTGGTGGTCATCTTTGTCTGGAGCCCCCAAAGTTCTAAATGACTGCCTTATGAACTTCTTTAACAGAAGATACATGGTTATTAAGTTAACTTGGTGTTGCTTCGCTGGCTGACTCAGTTCCCTTCTTTCTTTAGTTAGCTTGATTAGTCCCTTTAAATCACTTGGCTCAGCTACATGTAGCTCCTGTGGTACATTCTGCTACAGAAGGTATTTGTTCTTGTTACATCTCAAAACTCAGATATCATTTGTAGTGCCAAAAATTGCCAGACTTACCACAGAGAAAGAAGTGCAGACAAAAATAGAAAGACCAAACCCCCCCACCCCCAAACAAACCAAACCAAACTACAAAGCTTTGAGATTCTTATGTTTCCTCTAATATCACTTGTGGAGCTGGTGCAGTTCTTAAATAGGTCTTTCATGAGTCTTCAAGATTTTTTGCAGTGGTCCCTATAGAACATTGCAGAAGCCAGAATACTAGTTGCATACATTTGCCTTGATTTCAGTAAATGTTTATTTCATTTGCATTGTTCATGCTTCAGTTTGGCAGGGTATTGCTTCTGCCACAGGGCACATTGTGCAGTCATGGCCAGTTTTGGCCTACTGAGAGGGAAGCCCCTGGGTTTCTCTGGTAGCCCACCTGGGAGAAGGCTCACAAGTGGAGGTGAATCAGTTCTGTGAAATTAATGCTGAGATATTTAAAGCTAGTAGTAGTATGCCTCAACATAGTTAATGGGGAGGTTTGGAAAAGGCTTTTACATGAATGTAAGGGTGATTATTTTTCCTTTGACTTGTAAATAAGCTTGCATGTTGCTCTGGCTTACAACAAAGACATTCCTGATTCTCACTTGTTACATCTTATTATCTATTGTACTTTATATTACATTTCTTGAACTTTTAACTTTTTTCAAGAATGTAACTAATGTGCTTCTGGCAAGAATTTGACTATCATTATTATCATATTTTAAAGTAAGCTCTGTTCTCATCTTCTCATTTTTTCTTTAAATCTTTCTCTTTTTTCCTATGGAAAGAGAACATTAAGCTCAATTCCTAAAGGTTGTAACCTAGATACAGAGGGCACTCATTTATCCGCTGTTTGTCTGTTCAAAGCTCTAATCCTAAATATAAATACTCACCTTCTAGTTATTTGCATGCATGAAAGATAGTGAAAGCATCCACAAAAAGCTTCTTATTTTTTTTTTATTTTTTCTTTAACCACTTTTGTTTGGGAAGAACTCCGTGATACTGAGTCACCATGGAGTAGAAAAGGAATAAAATAATCCATGCTTTCTTTTTTGTCAGCAAGAAACAGTAACAGCTGGAAAAAATTTAATTCATTTAGAACAATTATGAACTGATTTTATATATTACTTATATATCATATACTGATTATACTACTGATTTATACTGGTTTATTTCTTCATTTTTTGAAATTTTTTTGTGCATGAAAAGTACATGTTGTTGTGGACTTCAATTTCTTAAGGTGCAACTCCCATTATTTTTGAGGCTTGGGCATCAGCAACATCAGGACTTGAAAAAGTCAAAACTGCCACAAATTAAAGAATTTTTTCTTTATTTAGGGATCAGCTTTTCTAAGAGAAAATTATTTCTTTAAAAGATTTTTTACAGATATCTCAGTGGTAAAGTGATGTAAAGAACTGGTTTACTTAACTTGTGGTAGATACACCTGAAAACAAATCTCTTTCTGGAGGTGCTTCTTCTGACAAATCTCAGCCTCATAGTCTAGGTTCACATTGGTCACAGACAGAAGTTGAAAGAATGGTCTTTTGACCCTGATGTGCTAGAGGCTAAAGAACCTATTAAGTGCTTTGTGAAATTGGTGCTAAATCTATAGGACATAGATTTAGTCTTGTGTCAACATGACTAATCCTGTGTGAACCATGATGCAGGGAACAGATTTCTGTGAGAAAGCATGAGGACTGTTACATTACAAAAGTATAAATTATAACACTACAATATATGTACTGTATAACAGTTAAGCCGTAAAGAAAGAGAACAAGGCCACCATGTAAGATAACCATGATACAGACAATGAAGCAAAAAACCACAGCACAGTTTGATTACTTAGAGAAAATCAATTAAAAATTTTGCAAGGATTGCTACTGCCATCTTGCTTTGGGAAAGCAATCAAAACACAGTCTCACTACTAAATGAGCAGCAGTCAGTTAGTTTAGACAGTGAGGAAGAAAAACATCTAAGTTGTTGTGCTGACTTTGGCTGGAATACAGTTAATTTTCTTCACATTAGCCAGTATGGGGCTGTGTTTAGGATTTGTGATGGAAACAGTGCTGACAATACAGGGATGTTGTCATTCTTGCTGAGAAGCACTTGCATAGTGTCAGGGTCTGTCAGGGTCTTTTCTCCTTCCATAGGGCCCCACCAGAGAGCAGGCTGGGGGTGCCCAAGTCATTGGTAGGGCACACAGCCAAGACAGCTGACCCCAACTGATCAGAGGGGTATCCCCAACATATAAAGCTGGGGGAAGACGAGGAAAGGGGGGAATGCTTGAATTAGGATGTTTGTCATGAATGATGGAGCCCTGCTGCCTTGGGGATGTCTGAACACCTTCTTGCCCATGGGAAATAATGAATGAATTCCTTGTTTTGCTTTGTTTGTGTATGTGGCTTTTGCTTTGCCTATTAAACTGTCTTTATGTTAACCCACAAGATTTCTCACTTTTACCCTTCTGATTCTCTCCCTCATTCCAACTCAGCAGAGGTGTGTGAGCAGCTCCATGTTGTTTAGTTGCCAACTGGGGTTAAACCACAACAATTTTCTCCACAGATAATTGTCAGAGACTGGATTTATATCTCACTGATTGATAGGTTGAATCAACCATTTTGTTTGGGTGTGGGTGTGGTGTGGGTGTGTGTAGGGGACAGTATCAGTGTTCACATGGTAAGGCTTGCAGCCAAGATGGCCACTGGGGTCAGCAGACACATGGCATGGAAGGCCACATGGGGTACCTGTCAATCAATAAGGCCCACCTGGTAGCCCACCCACACTAAAACCCCTGGAGCCTCTGATCTGCTGCAGCACCCATTGCTTCAGCCAGGGGGACAGCGAGTGGTCAGTGAACCAGATATCCTGCCTTGGGGAAGGGGTCACAGTAGGTAAAAGAGGCATACATGAAGTCTCCATCTTGCCTTGGCCTTCATCTGGCTGAGCCAGAATTTATTTTCCCATAGTAGCCCTCACAGTGCTGAGCTCTGCATTGGTAGCTAGAGGAGTGTTGATAATACACTGATGCTTTGGCTACTGCTGAGCACAGCACTGTAACATTCGTTCTTCATTCGAGGGTGAGATCCTGGGAGGGGACACAAGTGGACCCAGCTGACCCACATTGACCAAGAGGATAATCCATACCATATGACATCAACCCAGATATAAAAGCTGAGGCAAGGAGCAGGAACAGAGGCATTCATTGTCTCCAATGGCTGCCTGCTGGCAACCATTACACGTGCAGGAGCCCTGCTTCTCAGACAAGTGGCTGACCATTACTGCTTACGGGAAGTAGAGATCAACTGCTAGCTTCTGCTAGGGTGAGTTCTATAGTTGCTGGAAAAGTGAGGCTGAGGACCACAGAGAGTTCAGAAAAAGAGTATCTTTATTAACAGGAGTGACCGAATAGCAGGAACCCAAAGAGAAGGGAGAGAGAGAAGGATGGAGACTAAAGCACTAAGCCCAAATGCGTAAGCACTCCAGTCACCAGAGTTACTCATGTAAGGTTGTCTTACCAACTCAGAACACTCCCCCAAAGGCAGGGGCTACATCTTCTAAGCAATGGCAGTCAGCAGGCATTCCTGCTGTCTTTTTTGAGAAAGAACCACCAACGGCAAGAGCACGAGCCCTCTCATCTTTTATATTGAGCCTGCTGGAGATGTCTGCCTGGGGGGATGCGGCGGGGGGGGGGGGGGGGGGGGGGGGGGGGGGGGGGGGGGGGGGGGGGGGGGGGGGGGGGGGGG
>JAWWEV010000115.1:10404914-10438851 GCA_035583235.1 Hafferia zeledoni
CGTGATTATTTGAGGAGGAGGTCCCCTCCCCCTCTTGTGAGTAAACATCTTGGTTCTTTCCCCTCAAACCAAGACATCTTGATAAACCACTGTGATTTTGTCATTAATCTTCCATCTTACCACTTACCACTTCCATAAAACCTATAAGAGGTCAGCATTTACAAATGAAGTCCTTATTTTGTTTGAAGCTCCATGTGCTTATTTGAGAGCAGAAGGCAAATGATTTCTTTCAATCTTGTCCTGATTTCTTGTCTTCTTTCTTTGCACTAACTGCATCTCTTTGGAAATCTGCCAGTGAGCTCACTGAGGCAGTGCTTGTGACACACATGAAAGCTAAAGCATAACTAACAAGTACAATTTTGTGTACTAAGAGTATTTATTTTAAAATAAAATAAATGAACTTGCAAGGAAAGAAGCAGAGTGTATTGTGTAACTGGTGCAATTGAGAAATTCTTGGGGGGTACTGAATCTGCATGACACCAACTGCACAATAACCATATGGTTGTTTACTGTGTAAGAAAGGCCTTGCTTACCTGGCTGATGTTTTTGTGTTAGCCATTTGATTTGGTGTATGCACCCCTAAATGTTAACAAGATGTTTCTCACTCAGCTCTGTTGCTGTTAGACCCATTAGACTCAGCAATGAGAGGCAGCCTGGGTTGGGGGTAGAACATGAATTAGTGGAAATTCAAACACAGATGTTTGTGGGATGTTTTAGAAGAAACTAAAAAAATCTGAAATGGAGGCAACACAATATAATATTCCAGTTGTGTTTGTGGGTTTTGTGTGATTTGGTACAGGTTAGAGGCTTTGTGATAATGGGCTGGGAAATGGGCAGTGGTATTTCTGAAAAGACATCAGTCCTAAAACTCTCTGCGTGGAAAGAAGTCATGTCAAACTTATGAGCTCTGCTGATGTTTTTTCATTTCATTAAGTCTTGATTCACACCCATGGAACCTTATAAATACTTGTTAATTTTTGCTTGACCCCACATGTGTGTGGCTATGGCAACAGAGCAAACCATATTTTCTTAGTCCTTTTTACTCTCCCACTAGCATTTCTACTCCAGAGTAGGAGCAGTCCTCTCCTCTCATGTGTAGTTTCTTGCCTTTTTGATGAGATGCTGTCTTAGTTTGAGGGAAACCAAACTGTTTATCAAGACCAGAGGAGAGGATTCCTCCTCAATAACTACGTCACTCCTTAGTAAATTTAAGAGAAGGAACTTTAATTAGAAAATGGATCTGAGAAGGGTAAGTGTTCTTAACTACTGTATACATATAGATAAATATGTATATGTGTAACCAAAACTAGGACAAAAAAACAACTACCCCATGCCTGCAATGAGAAAACAAATCAGAATTAAACAAGACAAAACAAAAAGCTTTAGAGAAAAGTTTGCCTCTGCTCTTTCACTGGTGCAACTATATTTGTAGACAACAGGGGGTGGTGCCACACTTCAGCTGGCAGCGAAGTGACCGGCTTCTTTCTCCGGCAAGGCAAGATGAAACAAAGTGGATCGCCTATTTCTTTGAATCACTTACGTGGCGAGATGGAGGCTGAAGGGGAGGATAGGGTGAAGCTGTCTGGCAGGTGACACTGAATCTCTCTTGCAGATAGAAAAAACTCCTCCTCTCTTGGGTCACTGCTGCGTCTCAGCAGGCAGTGAAAGTGACTCAGCGAGGCTCACTTGCAAAGGGAAGTCTCTCCTTCTCTCTTGGGTTGCTGCTGCGGCGGGGTGGGCGGGCGACAACGCTGTGGGTGGTGGTGGAGCTGGAGCGGCATCTGGGCCCACAATGCCGAACCATAAGGACAGCAATGGCAAGAAAAACCAGCTCACCACCAGCAGCAGTGATGAGCAGGAGAATGGCCTCTCTCCGACGAACAGCACACAGCCACACAGCGTTCAGCGAGAGCTGTGGAAGTCCCCCAAAAACAAAAGAACCATGGCAACCCTGTTTCCCTGCCACACCTTCCCCCAGTCTGCCCCCACCCAAAACCATCAAGCAGGAATTCAGAGCAGTTGGCCACTTCTTTTGTTAACTAATGGCACAAGGAGTTGGGCATTTAGTCTTCGAATTCTGTAGTTGCAGTGAGAGAATTTCTTTAATATCCCAAAACTACAACAGATGTACAAGAGAGTACCTGTAGCTTACTTTCTACACTCTGTGCGATGAAAATGTTTATACATTTTTCCACAATGGTGTGCTTTTATAGTGTGATAGGCAACACCAGACAGCTCTTTTGTGACAAAATCCTGGCTGGAGTCAGGTCGTCCTTACCTTAATATAGTGAGGTGAAATTAATATATCGTCTTCTCAACCGCAGTTGACCTCAGCTAGCTATGTTAAGGTGATAGCTATATATCTGTTTTTCTTACAATATGTTCTGGCTAAATCAGGTTAGTTGTCATGCTGTCAAATAGCCAACTTTTTCTCTGGCAATGAAAATATAAACTCAGTGCACTGACAGTGGAAAAACTCCATCAGATGGAGCGAGAGTGGTGAAGGTAGAAGCTTGTGTGCTTAAGAACCAAGTAGAAAGTGTCCCATTTGATTGTATGTTGAAGGATGGATGGGTTTTGTGAGGTTTTTATTTCCTTTTTTCCTTCTTTTTTTTTTTTCTCTTTCATTTTTTCTTGTCATTTTCATTGGAGCTGATTCTGGTTTCATGAATGTTTTCTTGTGATGTCTATTTATGTATTTATTTGTTGGGATATCCTGACAGGTGTTATGCATGAGAACAGACCCTACCTGGATGATTTGGTTCATGATTCTTGAGAAATTACATACCAAAAATTCTTTAGTAGACATTTGCCTGACATCTTTATCTCCTGAAAAGGGTCCAAAACACTCTCCTCTGTGTCTGCATAAGTTTCTTATACATAAATTTAACCTCTTTCTGGAAGAAATTCCTTTTTTTTGTTTTGCATCTGTACAATACCTACTACTGCAACCTGCTAATCTCTGGTTAGAACAGTAAAATACTGTAGCAGTAGTCCTAATGGTTATAAATATAATAATGAGCTGTAAGGAGAATAAACAATTCTTCTAAATTTTCCCATTTTAGAGGATGCTGAATAGAAGGAAATGTCTATTTGGCTAAACCTTGTAACTCTTTAGCATGTTGGTACCATTCTTTCTTGGATCAACTTTTCAGTGTTTTGTTTAAAGCTTATGCTTTAAATTCAGTAGCTATAAGCAATTGTGATCATAGGTCTCATGATGCTTAGTAAATTTAACAGCAACAGGATAGATCATGATTGTTTTGTTCTGTGCGCATTTTACAATAGCAGCAGTGACTCATGGTAAACCTAAGGCACTGATGGCATGAGTGCTGCATACATCTTAAGTAAGATTGGGTGGAGGTTATGTTTGCAGGCAAACAAGGGCTGAGATTAAGAACTGTATGTGTGCCTTTAAGGTGGAATTTCTTTATCATTTTGGGGTTTTGTTGTTTTTTTCCATCTTGAAATAATTGCACAAGGTCATTTGAGTAATCTGTTACACAGTGAGGAACTGAGTGCAGATCTTCAAGTCTTATGTATGTGTATGGCCAGATTTCACAAATGAAGATTTGGGAAGGGCTCTCCCCACATGGGTGTGCCCTTCGAGCCTGCACAGTGGATTTTTTAGGTAAGGCACAGCGTGCACAGAACTGGTCCCCTTGTTTAAGTCCTAAGGGTCCATTTGCCATGGGTGAGCAAGCTTGGACAAAGACAGTGAAGTCCTCGGGACTGTCACAGCACCTGGTACTAACTGAGGGCTGACCCTGCTGAGCATCCGAGATGTGACGGGATGGGATGGCAGGGAGGCATTTAACTGCCAGGGGACGGTCCCCACTGAGACTCGAACTCAGGTCCTTGGGATTCAGAGTCCAGAGTGCTCTCCTTTACACCACAGGACTTATGTATCTGTTTGAATAAAAGACAGTATTTTTAGTTGATGCTCACTGTTTATTTGGGAATGATCTTTCTTAATTCCTTCTCTCCTTTCAGTGTTGTTTTCTGTATTGAAAATGTAATTAATAGTGCAGTAAGATTATACATTTTAGAGCAGCAGTTAAATAACAAAGGAAGAAAAATTTTACAAAACAACTGTTTTCTAAAAAAGAAATGATTTTTTTTTGCAATGGCGTAAAAAAACCCCAACCAACCAAAAAAACCCCAAAACAAAACAAACCCAAAACCAAAAAAACTTTTCCATATTAAGCAAGTACAAAATAGACTGGGATTAAGGGAACATAAAACAAATTGTTTGCATATTGTAACAGCACAAAGCACCTATTGAAATTCGTACCTAACACCTGAATGCAATATCAAAAATATGACTTAAAATGTGACATTTTTAAACAAATAAAAATAATTATTTTGGAGTTCACTTGACTTCAGTTATAGGTTAAGAAGCCATTTTTAGAAAGTCATTCTCATTTAACTGCTTTTGCATATTACAGATTCTTACCTGAGAGAAAAAAAAGTATAATGAATCTTGCTGGTGATCTAATGAGTAAGAGTGAGATAGTTGGCAGATGGCTTACAGATATCATTCGGAAAGATCTTATACTGGCAAATTACAACAGTGTTTAATCAGCACTTTGCAAAATGATTTGCACTTAGTACAGAAATTCTTTTTCTTTCTCTCTCTTTTTTTTTTTTTTCCTTTTAGACTATTATTGAGAGCTACTGGTGAGCATATGCAGCTACCTTACAGAGACTGTAAGAAAAGAGAAAATTGGTGTTTTGTTATCTTAGTGGATGACTTTATTTGGTTATATTGATGCAGAAGAGACTATACAGTTTAGAGGAAAGATGCCATAAGGAATAGCAGGAAGACAAGTGGAAAGATATTAATTCAAAAAACCATAGCAAATAAATGATGGCAGGAAAGGTCATAAGCTCAATAAGGAACTAGTCTTTCTATAGGTAATGGAAGATTTTGAGGAAGAGGTAGTGAAATACCTTAAAAGTGAAGGAGGAAAATTAGTTTATGACTTTTGTGATAGATATAGGAGTCCATAGAGGAATATAAAGTGAAAAATCCAGTGTAGTTGTAGTGTTAGGTAGAAATATGATCCCTCCTACGGTGTTTGGGATGGCTATCAATGGGTGGAAGCTTCTTTTTAAAGACAGATTAAATGATTTTACAGCAAGAAAGATGGAAGTGAGAATGTGAAAGTAGATTTTAGTAGCCTGACAGTAGCTAGACAGGAATGTTTATCACTAAAAAATGATACACAAAGTAGCTCTACAGAACTGGGATGTGGTCTCAAAATTGAAGATGAGACAGGGTTTTATCATTCTGAACAATGAGCAAAATGATGAGTTATAATGATCAAAAAAAGAGAACGGGCCTGTGGAAAGCAGGGACCAGGAACTCTTTTTAGCTTTACTTGTGCTTCAGTTCATGGCCAAGAATCTCTGATGAACTGGCCAATACATGAATTTCCTAGGAGACAAATATGAGGTACACACAAGACCTTGAGGTGATGGCAAGGTGAAGATATCTGCATTTCTGATCTCATGTTACTGTGGGCTCTGCTACAGATGGAGAACTGACTCCTCACTAAAACAAAAGGAGTTAGATGGATTTGCTTATGGATAATATGAGTAAAGAGAACAAGAAAATAAAATCAAAGAAACCAGAAGAGCTGATATGATAAAATGTGAAAGTGGGAGAGCAACTTTTTATACACACCAATAGTGATAGGACAAGGGGGAATGGTTTTAAACCTCTGCTGTGAGGCCATTTGAGGCACTGAAACAGATTGCTCAGAGAAGTTGTGGATGCCCCACCCCTGGAAGTGTTCAAGGCCAGGTTGGATGGGGCTTTGAGCAACCTGGTTTAGTGGGAGGTGTCCCAGTTCATGGCAGAGGGGTTGACACTCAGTGATCTTTAAGGTTCTTTACAACCCAAGCCTTTCTACTATTCTGTGAAAATTGAGTTCTCATTAAAAAATCAAAATTATGAAGCAGCAATTAGAGATTGGTAAATCCTGAAGAGATAAAGTGGGCAAGAAAAACAGCAACTAGGTAAAAAAGGGATTCTTGATAGTCATTATCAACAGTGTACTTAAGCATCTCAGGAGTAAATGGTCAATGTGACAAAGGAATGTGACAAAAAGAGTCGTGAGGTCATGGGTATGGGACCAGCAAACATGCTTGCAATTTGAGGGGGAAAGTCAACATAGAGATGTTAAAAAGAGAGAAGAAACAAGTCTTAATCACTGGGACATAAGAAGGGATTAGAAAATAAATGGATCTGCAAAATTATGCGTCTTTTAGAGGAAGAGGAGGAGAAGAGGAAAGGAAGCAAATAAGGAAGGGAGAGATAATAACACATTGTGTCACTGCTCCCTCACCCAGCTTTTGTGCAAAAGCAGGAGTTGGCGTGGGAAGGTGAGTCAGTCTGAGGAGCCAGCAGCGGTGAGAAGTTTGCGAAGACTGTAGAATGTGCAACAGGATCCCAAAGTGACAGTGACCACCTTGGAAAAGACCAAAATGGCTTGTAAATTAAATAGCTATGTTTTATTATAATGTAAACTAGAAGAAAAACTTTGAAAATAGAGAAAACTTCAGCTGAGACAGATAAAAAGTGTTTATAAACGAAAATGACACTTTCTGCACTGCTCTTGCACCTCTCAGCCTTCTCCACCCAAGCAGGCTGGATGCTTTGTTCTCACCAGACTGCACGCTTCATCCCAGAATGTTAACCTCATCCCTTTATGCTCTGATTAAACATAAATATTTACATGGAATGACAACAAAGAAGTTCTCACTCATGGCAACATGGGATTTAGTTCAAGTGAAAAAAAAAATTTTCTTAATGAATCAAATGCTGTGAGGATAAATCTATAGTAGACACCTGATCTTTCTTCCTTCAGAAGTTTTAAAGAGTTAGGAAGGGCATTGTGGATTAGCTGGGATTGTCAGATTAGCAAGTGAAGGAAACAAGAAGACAAGTGATAGGCCAATATAGCTAGTTGAGACTGTCCTAGTTACAGGGATAAGAGGTGGAGTTCAGCACTATGTGGGTGTGACCAAACTGCCAAACTGTGTATTCTACACCCTCTGCATCATCTTTGGTGGACTATCTCTTTATGACCCGTGGCAGATGATTGCACGGACCCTTCGCAGTTGGGGTGCAACAAAGAATCAATCTGTTAATGGCTGTACATGAGTATTTATACCTCTCCCCAGAGACAGTTACATTAACATACATCGTGCACTATTACCCACCAGTCAGTTCCAGGTCCATCCAGGGAGCGTGCCTGGTTGGTGACTTCTTCTGCAGTAGTTTCACTTCCTTTTCAGGAACATGGTCTCCGCACTCTCCTTCTGCCTCCAACCGTGACACTGATGTCCAGCAGTCCCTTTACCAAATTAACCTTTCCTCTAGAATGACCTGCAGTTAGAAATGGAAAGTGGGCCATTTTTACTGCTGTGCTTACACAAGAGGGGGGGCAGGACCACAGTCAGGGCTGCATGGCCACTTGGCACTGGGAGAGCGAGCCTGTATTTGCACCACTGTCACAACTGCAGCTGCCACTGTCAGAGCAGTCATAACTGCAGCTGCCAAAGCTGCCACCATGGCTTGCAGCTACCATTTCACAGCCCGGCCAAGCTGCAAAACCCCCAAAACTCCAGTGGAGCTGAGTAGAGCACCGCCAGTGCTTGAGGCAGCCACACAGCAGGGAAGCAAGAGCCCCCTGCACCCATACTGCTGCTATGCCAGGACTCATACCAGTGTCTCAGCAGCATAAATCCTTTCAGACAAGATAGTCTTACAAGTTTTTCCTTTGCCCCTGTTCCCCATTGTTTTTGTCTGGCCGGGGGGGCATTAAACTGCAGAAACTTGTTTGCCTTTGTTGTCCCAGGCCACTTGGCACACAGAATGGGAATAGGACCCATTTCAGTTTTGCCTGCGTTGGTTTTGTGGGTAAACCATTTTTCTTTGTATTGTTTTATTTGCAAGTTTTACCTCAGTAAAATTGTCTCTAGTGTTTTTAACCTTTTACAGTCTTGTTTTCTTGGTTTTCCCTCTCTGTTATCATAAGGGGCCAGCTCAAGCAGTCTTAACTTTTCCCTGCTGTGAAAAAGGCCAGTTTTTAAAACCACCACAGAGACTAAAGAAGAAATAGTCATCATGTTGGAGAATCTGGCAGTGCTGGTGCACAGGAATTAGTGCCACTGATGGTGAGAGAGCCTAGGCGAAGGGTAGGCAGAGATATCGGCGTGGGGAATCACTGCTGCGAAAGACATGGACTTGGATGATCTTTGTGGATCCCTTCCAACTCAGGAAATTCTATGAAAAGAGATGACAGGAGGCAAGATCAGCGTGTCTTGACATGCTGCAGTAAGCAGAGTGGAAGTACTTAACTAGTGAGATGAGGAATTGTTCAGCTGTGTGTTGTGTGTGGGTCTCGAATGTGAGAGCTGAAGGCACCAAGAGTTTCTGGGAGTGGTGTGTGTGTGGTGGAACAGTATAATGGAGCAGAGAGAAAATCTGTTCTGCTCAGGAAAGGAAAAGGAAGAGGAAAGTGCTTGAGAAGTAAGTATTAACAGAGAAGCCAGGCAGACCTTCTATGGTATGTGTATGTGATGTGAGGTGGAAGGAGGGCTCTGTAAGGGAGACATGATTGATAAGAACTTTGATTCTATTCAAGTAAGAAGAGCAGTATTGGGTAAAGCTGAAATGTTTGTAGAGTGTTGGCCATCTGCTGCCAAATACCTGTATTGTACTACAAGACCTCACAAGTCTGCAGCCATGTTTACTTGTTATCTTCTACCATATTGTTATTTTCTATCATCTGTCTTGTCAGGGGGGGCACGCAGCTGGTGGGATGAATTTCAGCAGTAATGAAATCGATTTTGGAAAGAAATCTAGACCAAAGTGGATGATATGCCTCTGGTCAACATGTGTTTACACAGGCACCTGGTGCCTGAGCATTATTGGTGTCAAAAACACCTGGGGGAAGAACTGGCAGCTAACAAAGAGGAGGTGCACCTAGTTTGGGAGACTAGAAGGACCTTATGAAGAGCCACCTGAAAAGCTGTGTTGGGACAGCATGCATTAGAAGAGGAGACTGTTATTTAGCATGTTGGATTCAAATTACAGCAGTCGGTTTTCAACTAGAGGTTCAATAAGTCAGATCGGTCCACTTCCACCCACCACAGCATGCACTCTGAGCACTGCATTTTAATACTCCTTTGTAGCTATAGTTATACCCACTCCCAAGATTAGGTCAGTTGGATTTACTGCTTACTGAGAGTGAAATCAACACTTGGAGATTGAATAATTTTTTTTTTTTTTTTCCAATTTTAAGGTCTATTGTGCACACCTTTTCTGCTGTTATTCTTAGCTGACTTTGGCATTTAGTGCCACTTTCAGAGAGCTGTCAGAGTAGAACACCCAGAGAGAAATCTCTCAGTTCTTCTCTTGTACTCAGGTCTTCTGCAATACCTTGGGCCATTCCCATCAATAAAAGCCAGCATCTCTTCAGCCATGTGTAGTACCTGTTGCTTAGCCTCTCCCTTGAATTCAAATAGGCAGGTTTGGTTTTATTTCTGGTCTGACTCCAGGACCACATTTAAATGGGATCTGCACTGCTATTTACAATGGTTTTACTTCGAGTTGTGAGTAGAAATAATGAGGGATCTGAAAATTACTTTTGGGTCCAAGGACCTGCAGGAAAGGCTTACAAGAATCTGAGTAATGTGGGATTCTTAGATACACTCTTGAGATTTACAGTGGGTTTTTTCCCCCTCATAAATTTAACAAAGTGATAAACTGTATATTTCTAAATGTTCGTCATTTTACATTAAATACATTGGACCACTGCAGCTCAACAGTAAATTATCATCTCTTTCTATAATTCTAGTCTCTGCTTGCAGGCAGTCCATTTGAAGGGGGCTGTCAGTGAACTGAAGTCATGATGTGGCTGGTCAAACTGGTTTCGTGTACATTTTATATTGATCTGATATTCCTGATTCATTACCAACCACCATAATAGCCTTTGTGGACTGCAAAAAAAAAAAAAAAAAAGCGTGGGTTAAAATACATCATAGCCACACGCACTAAAACAAAAAACTGTTGGTATTTAAAAAGAGTATGTGAATATAATGAAGCACAGTAGAAGTCAAACTGATGACTTCATTTCATTATATGAAGACTCAGTCAAAATACTTTAGTAGTTAAAAGGCATGAGAGAAGGTAATGTACCATGTTGGTACATTAAACCAATATTTACGTTGTTTCAATTTTTCTTACTAGGTTGTCAATTTTTGTAGTAATTCAGATTTGGAGGACTTCTGTGTCTTAGCAGGGAAGCAAATGATAGAAACACTCTTTGACTGGGGAGTGTTGCAGGTAAAAAATAGCATAAATTGTGGGTGGGAAGTGACCATTCAAAGCTGAACTTTTCAGCACTCAAAGAGAAACCTGCTACTTATCAGCTGCAACCAATATGGGTTGGATTAAATTTGATAATCTGGATTAAACTGAAGTGGCATGGTCTGAATCCTTTAGTTTACACAGAGAGATGAAAGAGAACCACCATCATGAATGATAATCACTGGTTGAGTTTCTGAACTTAGACTGTTTAGATTGGGAAAAATGTCATTTTGGGTGTCAGGAAAGAAGAGGCCTGGAGGCCAAAAGAAAAGGTCCTGAAAGGAAGAAATGGCTTTAGGCAATAGGAGGATCTCTGGAAATAAGGAGGAAAGTGAAGAAGACCTAGAGATCAAACACATGCGTGGAGATGAATGGAGGGAGATGCCCAGGGACTTCGATTTGTAATGGCTGGGACAGTTTACTGCAAGCAATGAACAGTATGAATCAACATGACTTTCTGCCTGTCTTTTCCAGATCAGTATTGACAAGGGAAGGAAAATCAAGATCTAGTGGATTTAGTGCTGTGGTGGAGAGTAAGTAAGCACACATATAAAATAACCAAGTAGGGTAAAAGTATTAAGCATCTTTTTTGGTAAATAAACCCCAATATGCAAAAACACTAGAGGCTGTAGTTTAATATGTCTTGCAGGGACATAGAGAAACTGAAAAAATTAGATGGACTGATACGGGAATTCTGAACCTGAGTTTTCGTAGGGTAAGAGTAATCAAAGTACTGAGGGGCTCATGTATACAACCTCTTTCAAAATTCCCAGAGGACCATCTTTGTATACCACCACCTTCCTTACCAAACCCATTGACCAAAACAATGTACTGTGAAGTGAAAAGAGCACCTGCAAGTGTCACAATTCTATACTTGACAATAATAGCAGCAGCAGCATTATCTGCTTCTGATTTTCTTATCCATATTCAGTAGCAGAAGCAACTGATGTAGGCAATGTCTAGTAGCTGGCACAGTGTCTGCTGGGAGCCTTGCACCACCTTCCTTTTGCACAGATGACCCTGACAGTGTTTCAGCACTTCACATTGACTTGTGAAAGGCTCACACCTGGACCATACAAAAAGTATTATACAAAGCCTGGGATGTTAAACACTGGCACAAGTTTTGACTGTATGCAGACTTCAGAATTTCCTTTCTGCTTCTCTGCAGAAAAGCATAATGTATGAGAGAGAGTAAGAATTGCTTGTGATCAAATGTAGAAGTAAAGTAAACAAACTTTCACGGAGAGAAAGGACTTCACAGTACAAATCTGTAAGATTCAAAGTGAAGACATTTTATTCCACACAGCACAGTTTATATAGGGTTAGAGGTACGTCTTATTGGCTAAAAAGGTCTCACCCCAACACCCTAGAACTTCTAATTGGTTAAAAGCCTATATCTCACAAGTCCAATGTTTGTATTATCTCATCCTGATGTTTTCAGGTCCATGTCCGGAGATCAGCAGGGCAGTTGAGACGTTCTCATGAAAACATTTGCAAGGAGTGACCGTCACCTAACGGACAAACAGCAGTTGTGTGTCCTTGCTAAGCTGAAATATCTGCATGATTCTCACGAAGCTGAAGCAGTTTGGATTGCTCCGAAATTCACTTTCTGCAAGCAATCTCCCAACATAGAAGGAAATCTTAAAGCCATTTGCTTTCTTTTCAGCAGTCCCATCTCCCATCTGTATTATTCCATGATTAATGGAAAGTAATGCTTTTGACCTCTATGGCACTTTACCTGTTCTGAATGCCTGAATGAGGGAAGTCTCACATACATGAATGATATTTTATACATGAGAGCCTTGGGATTTCTTTTGCATTCTCATATTGTCAGTCTTCATGGTTTCTTCTTTTCAGTTGGCAAGAGCCACCCCACGTAACCCTTTTATGTGTTCTGATGTCATGCCACAAATATGTGGGTTGCATTATTTGTTTCTGTATTACTTCATTGTTTCTTATTGCTTGGTTATAATGCTCAAGAACCCTGATTAGTACTTAAATTACAAAGAGTAAAAGTACAGATTTGAGGACAGTTCCTAAAAGGGAGAAGGGAGGAAATTCTCTCCAAAAACCAGCTTAGACAAGAAGTGAAGAGATAAAGAAATAGAGTTACAGTTGCCACAGTCTAGACAGAGAGAGACCTTGAAAGGAATATTACTAGGAAATGGCAAAATATTCTTCAGCCTTAGAAACCAAACAAGCAATGACTGAATGATGTATAATGAAGGAGAAGGGAACATAATCCAAGCACACATAATAATTGAACTGAGTGGTTAGTCTTGGGAGTTAGCAGGTCTAGGATGTTGACTGTTGAGCAAAGGCAAGATGGCGAGCAGCTATGAGGTTATGGAAATAGAATTACTGCTTTCTGGATGAGAACTCAAAGAGCTTAATCCTATTAATTCAAGAGACCAACTAATTCCCATCACACAGTGTTGAAAGAAATTGCACATGAAATTGCAGGACTCCTGGTGAATATCTTTAATAAACCTCAAGGGAGAATGGACATGACTATAGAATAGCAATTGCAGTACCTTTATTTAAGAAGGGGAGAAGAAGTGATGTGGGAAAGGACAGGCCATTAATCTCACCTCAGCTGCATGCATTGCTTAGAACAAAGTTTGAAGGAAGGACTAATTAAGACATATGAGAAAATGGGCAATGGGATAAAGAGTGGCCTGGCTTTACCATAAGTAAGCTAAAGCAAAGGCAGGCACCTGGCTTCTCAAAAAGGTGCTCAAAAATTTGAAAGAGTGCTTCTAAGCTTCTGGTCTCTGGAAAATATTCTTAATTATCACTCCTTAATGGCTCAGACTTTACAGTGGCTTTGCTCAGCATTTCCCTCCAGGCTTAAGTTTCCTGCTGAATAAAATGGTCTTCAGCAGTCATTTAAAATAGAGTTGTGGTTTTCTCCCTACATACCAGACACCAAAAGCTAGATGTCATGTTGAGCCTTACTTTTGTATTGCAATAATTTATGTGATTGTTTCTGCAGTATTTTATCTTTAATGGTGATTATGTCTTTGTGTGCCTGTAGACAAGTGTCCTTGTTCTGAAAAAAGGACAGTGTGTACTGATCCAGACAGGATATCAGAGAGAAACAATGCGGTGTAATTATGCTTCAAAACAAAACCACAACAATCAATATTTTTAAATGCTTTTAGAGCAATCTTCAATCTGCATTATTATCAACAATTAGTTGGTCAAGAAATCAAAGTGAAGAGACCATTTTTCCATGAATGTTATGCAATGTATTTGTAGTATCTTAGAATTATTTAGAATATGTTCATACTAAGCCTACTTTTATGATTCTTGATGATGCTACACTTTTATTATAGTGTAGAAAAATACCTGGGAAAGTTGGGTTGTGTTGGGTGAGGTGCTGACTTGACCTGCTTCCACTCTCCAGTTCAGCTTAGATTTTTGTACAGTACAGGCACACACAGTGCCACTTAGGCTGGAGAATAGGTGACTGTAGTGGATGTCACTTCAAATCATACCTAATTTTCTGGTTTGTTTTTTTTTTTTTTTTAATTGCTAGATCTGCATTCAACAGTAACCATACACTGATAGAGATATGAAAAGTAAAGGAATTAAATGCTTCTTGAAAATTGGTGTAATCAGCAATACATGCTTAAAATGTGTTTACCTGTCAGTTTAAACTTTTTGCTCTGTATATAAATGATCCTTTCGCATTTGGAGCTATTTAGGATATTGCTTCATCAGAGAACTTTAATAGCAAGATCCTCATAGCCATTAAAGCTTTTTGTTCTGAAAACATTTATTATTAGCTCCAAGTTATCTTACAGGCCACCAAGAAACAGAATTGAAGTTGCTGCTCTTAGGTAAGGGAAAATGGCAGCAGTGACTTTCATCTACCATCTGCCTCATGGAGGCTTTCAGAAGGATTTGAAGTGATGCTCATTGGTCTTAGGTGGGCCTGGTTTTACTTCTGGCTCCTGCTGTCTGGAGATGAAGTATGTCAGAAAATGTTAGACACCAAGGAACTTGACTGGTACTGCCCAAAGGCTGTGTTAAGCCACAGAATTGTGTGTGCCTTGCTCAAAAAGGCTTGCAGTGAGGGAGAGTGGAACATGGCGTAAACACTAGCTTGTTCTAGGTGAAAGGCTACAGACATAGCAATTAAGCAATTTAAGGTTCCTGATCATGGAAGAATCTAGTAACGGTCAGAAAAGTTGCAATCTTCTTGAATCTCAGGCCATGGTAGGTAATTTTTCCTTTTTTGAATTTCAATCAAATGGTAGCAAATGTCTTTATATTTTATTGTCCCTTACAGTCTCCTGAAACATTTCTGCACTTCCTAAATTCAGATTTTGAGTTCCATCTGTCTTGCTGAGAATTTTTCTTGCTATCAAATGCCTGCAGGAAAAAAAAGAATATCCCAAATTTTAGCATTTAATGATTTCTGTCCATGATACAACCGTGGTACATGCTAGTTATATTTCTCCTGCCTTTTAGCCTCTCTGTTCTACCAGACCTCATTCTGCTCTTAAGATTGAATTTTGCTGATGAAGTAAAAGAATTAAAAAACAATAGGATATTCCCTTATCCCACAAATACAGAAGAGGACAGAATACATAGCAGTGCATGTATGTGAGAGCTTTAGAAAACAGTTCTTTTCCATATCTAGCACAGCTGACCATGTGCTACCAAATATTAATCCAAAAGGGCAGTATTTCTTTGTGTGCAGATGGTGCCTAAGAAAGAAAGGATAAGAGGAAGTGTAGAAAAGCAGTATGTCTCTAGAGTGCTGCAGGTGAATCAGGTGTTTACGGTTTGGGGAAAACCAGTGTGCTGTAGTAACTTTGGCAGTGCATTGCTGTTCCTTTTTTTTTCTTTAGGTAGGCATATTTAGAAAATTTGCTTCCTGGTAAAGTTTGTACATTCCAAATAACCTAAGCTAAGAAAATGTGTAATCACTCAGTCTGCATTGATTGATTTTTTTTTTGTATTATCATTATTAAACTTTAATTATATTAACCTCATAAGTCAGTTTCAACACTTTCATTAAATTCAGATTTATGAAGATCTCCGAGACTGATGTAAATTTGAGTGATTATTTGCTTGTCCTTTTCATTTTTACAATCCTTTTATTAAGTCTAGATTTTATTGTCTTTTTATGCTAGAAGTTTTCTTAAACAGACTGAAAGCTAGGTGAAAATTAGTGAGTCAAATCTTTGTAGATTTTCACATATGAATCAAATCTTGCCTTGAGCTAAATTCTGACCAGCTCTTAAGAAAAACAGAACAGTACCTACTGCTTTCTGTCACTGCACCCAATGCCTAGGATGATTGGCAGCAAAATTTAAAGCATATCATTATGTACTAATTAGGCAACATACATCCTGATAATCTGAACATTGCCTGGTGGCTTCTAAATTCATTCTGGCTTTAGAGATATTACTGATTTCAGAAATATTTGAAGAGCAATATATCAAGTATTTTAAGTGGAAAACGGGATGAAGATACAATATTACCTTTTGTGGTATGTTGACCCTGCACTGACAGGGTTGCTTGGCCACTTCACTCCCACCCCTGCAAGAGGTGAGATAGAATAGGAAGATAAAAAGTGAGAAAAATCATTGGACCAGATAAATGTAGTTAATTGGTGAAGGAAAGAGAAAAAATACAAGAAGTGATGCAAAGGCAAGCACTCAACACCTACTGGGCATCTACTCTGAAGGACAACCTGAAGAAGCAGATATTCATGTAGTACCTGTGGGGTGATGGGCTGATAAGCCTTAATGAGTTAAGGGAAATGCCTCAGCCCCCTGGAGGGCTGCTCCCAGCTGAGGACAAAGGCTTTCAAACTGATAAGATTAACAAAGGGTGGAGTGTTGTTTAAGAATGACAGGGCCCTCCTTTGTGATATCTTCTATGACTACTCAAGGGGCCACCACCCTCAGGCATCTGTATCACCCCCTCAGCATTGACTTAGTCACAGGAAACCACATGAAGAAAAAAAAGTTATAAAAAGTGTGGAGTTTAAACTCAAAGAGAGGGGGGAAAATGCCATGTCTCTGCGAGGGTAACTGCTGGCAGCCTGTCCTGCCTCCTTCTCTTGGAACAATGTAGAGGTGAGAACTATGTGTTTTCTATACTCTCCTAACTTTCTTACAAAGCTTACCAACATGTGTGTTGATAAGAAGCAGCTCTGTCCTTTCCTTTTGTTTTATGTTACAGAGAGAGTGGTGTGCAAGCTATTTTATTGCCCTATGTTATTGAAAGAGTGTCTAGATAAGTGTTTTAAGTGGCTGTGTTTCTAGTTGGTAGTTTTTTGTTGCTAGTTTCTGCCTGTCATGAAAATAAGATACCCAGCTGTATTGAAACTTAAGTTTGGCGTGCTTGTCTCTGTAAAATGTGTTTTGTGCTGGTTTCTTTGGGGTCTTTTATTATCAATTAAATACAATCTTGCAGCTAAACGTTATCACTGGCAAAGCAGAACCCACAATAACTGTCACATACTTGTATTAACAAATGTTATTTCGGGAGCTGTTGTGGGGAAAGTTCTTTTCTTGCTATTAAGTGTGGTCTCAGAGCAGAGGTTAGAAATCCTTCCAGCCTGTGTTCTATCCCTGTCAGTAGGCAGTGCTGGGTTCATAAGGCTCTAATTTTCTGGAGGTGCTTATTTAGCTGATGAGTTTTCCCTGGCTTAAGTGTGGCCTCAGAGCAGAGTTTAGAAATCCTTCCAACCTGTGTGCAGTCCATAGTCGATAGGCAGTGTTGGGAAACATAAGGCTCTAATTTTCTGGAGGCGCTTGTTGCTAATAATTTCTCCCTGGCTTAAGTGAGGTCCTCATAGGGGAGTAAAAAATCTTTCCAGCCTGTGTTCTGTCCAGAGTCATCAGGCAGTGCTGGGTTAATAAAGTTTTGATTATCCTGAGGGTGCTTATAGCTAGTAACTTTATATTAATACAAGTGGGATTAGAAGTCTTTGCATTTCTGCCCCTCCTCCCTTTCACATGACAGTACCCATCTGTGACTTTTTTGTCTCTTCAAGAATCTTTCCACTGTGTCACAAAACACATACTATATTTTTAAACATAGTGAGTAGTAAACAAGCCAAAATTGTACATTTTGTTTTCAGATTGTGACTTGACTTTACACAGTATTTCAGATGTGCTTATTTAAAAGATTCAGTCCTCCTCAACAAATCACACTCTGATACACTTCATAATGAACTTACTTTAATTGACTCTCTTTCTGCTCTGCTGTGAGACGGCTGGAAGAAAGTTTGAGACCCATTTATTCAAAACAGTCTAAACCTCCATGACACTCTGGTAAGATATGTGCATCTGTATACCACAGACACATCCACTTAACATTCTGAGTTTGTAACTGGGCATTAGCTTAATATTCAGCATGACTTTAGAGAAGATTATAATCTGAAAAATAAAGAGACATTCAAATAATCCATGTAGTTAGTTTAAAATTCAGTACTAGATTGATTTTTATTGAATTACAGCTTTGCATATGGTCTACAAACTAAACATGTGGAAAAAAGTATGCACAAATTAAACCACTGAAAACTAAAATAGGCTAATGACTGCTGCATGTTGATGTTTTTGTTTTGTAATGCTGATAACTTGTTGCTATAAAGATATGAAAAATGCAGACCTTTTTACACAGTAACTGAATTTATGTATTCTGTTTTTATTGTAAATGCTTAGGCATATAATAGTCTTTAGCTATTCACAAGAAAAACAAAAGGAATAATAGAGATCTCATTTCCTACTTTCATGAACACTGGAAATGAAGAGTAGCTTCTACGTGACAAGTAAAGTTTCCTAGCTATCAATTGAGAGAAATATTCCTGATGAACTATCATTTTCTCTTCTGATTTGTGTGTTGACTTACTGGTAAAGTTTCATGTAAAATAACCATTGGCATAATGTGGCCCATGCTAAGAATTGAGTGAAAGACAATGCACTCAAACAAATGTTTGTTTGAACTATTCCCAGTGGATGTAAGAAAGGAATGCTGTAGATGCAGTCTGGGCTATGAGTAAACATGGTTGAAATTGATGAGGTTAGAACTGTAATTAATATATCTAATTACTGGTAGGATATTTCTTTACAAAGAATAACTATACTGTGGCAAAAGCTACTGAATTTAAGCCATAAGGGAGATAAAATGATGAAAGTCAAGTTTGTCCTACAGTTGTAATTGTGCTATCAAGGGCATCTGGTGCACTTCCCTGGGTGGTCCAGGATCTCAGTGATGTGTCTACCTAGGTGTGACAATCAAGTGGTTTGAGAAAATGGATCACCTTGATTTCTGAATTGTAACTGCATTCTCCATAAATTATTTTACTATCATTTACAACAGATTTTCAGGCAGGAATTTCAAAAGATCCTGGAGGTTCCCTTAGGCAGCTCTTGCTGTGTCTAGATCGGTTTTGTGTCAGTGTGCTGGTGTTAAGATCAGAGTTCAGTGGAGAACCTGGCCATACTAGGGAGCCTGGTTGATTTCTCTTGCAGAACTGACCAAACTGGACATAGATGAGACAGAGTAGAAACTGTTCTTGCAAATGCAGAAATGGTCTTGTAGCACAGCCTTTTGTACATGGCTAAGATAGATAGGAGTAGCTTTGTGCACAGAGTAGGATAGTAAATAGTAATGCATCATGCATATGTTGGAGCAGTCAAATACAACCAGGCCAGACAGATACAAGAAATGAGCTGAAGATAAGTTTGAGTCTCCACCAGTTCATCTGAAGTCACAGCTGGAAGGACTTTAATAAAATAAGTCTCGTTGTCAGTTAGAGACCAGCTATTCAGGAGACTTGATTGCCCATGTTAGCATTACCCTATGCAAAATTCTCAATAATGTAGTTTTGGGGTTTTTTTTCCCAGATTCTCTGTCTATGGTTGCTTCTGTGACAGTACTCATTGGTATTGTGTCATAATCCATCACAATGAAGTGAGGGGTTTTTGCTGATGCTCAATGCTATATCACTTACAATTATTACCCATGATAGTATTGTCTGCTTGACTAACTGCAAGCCTAGCATCTGTGGAGGAATGACTATTTGTTGAATCCCCAGGATCTCAATGGCTACATTGAGACCAAATCACCTAATAGAATTTGCTGAATAGAAGTTACATTATTTCATTCTGAAAACCTTATTCCACCTTCCTTCAAGTTTTCTAGTGAGTAACACGGTTCAAGTCCTCAGCAAATGGTGATTAGTCTTTGAATGCTAACAAACTTCTACATGTGGGTGATGGACAGCTGGCAAAACAATTACAGAGAGGCCTATTTATTGCCGGACTCATTCTGCAAACAAAGCCAAAGTGGCATTAAAAAGGTGCTAAACAACAACAGAAAGTGGAAAGTGGATGGTAGAGCCAAAGGACTGCAAATTCAGAACAGACTGATGCATTTAAAAACTTGTCAAAGAAGTTGAACTAAATTCTTTCTTATGCTGTACTGCAAATTCTTTGTATGCTTCATGGCTAATGAAACAGGGAATGTTTGCTTATTCATAGAAATTAATTTATTTGAGTTACTGTTAATGACCCCTAAGGGGAAGTTTTCATTACTGGAGTAAAGATCATAATCAGTAAATACGAATGAGGAAAATTTGAGAGGAATTTTCAAATTGGACTAAAAATGGCATTCCTTGTTGCCAAGAGACAAATTATATTCAGAGATTTCCAGTTTCTCAATGCTGAAACTGTTATTAGTCATATGAACAGCATTCAGACAGAAAAATGGGAACTGATTAAGAATCTTCAGTAAATGTCTACACATGTATGGTTAATCCATGATCAAGGTACTGAACACGAGAAGTGCTCACATTAAAGAAAAATGATGTGGCTAGACAGTAAATGAAAGCAAGCTTAATACCTTGTTTCCCTGGCCAATTTATAGATATTAGCCATTTTAGACCAATCTATACTTTGCTTATTTCACTGCTTGCTTACTTAATATAAGTTCAGTTAAACACAACTAACTTCATGAACGCGCTGCTAATATATTGGCACTCCTTAGGGAAAAACAGGGGCCTAAAAGGATGTAAATAAAAACTTTAGTCCCAGTCTCCTGTTCCAGTTTTTCATGGTCTTATGCAGCATTATGTGAATGGACACCTGTGGTTTCTTCAAATGGGTTCTGGAGTCCTGTCACAGGGGAGAGAGAGGGAGAAGCAGGTCAGAAGGTTTTTCAACAGCAGCTGATAAAAGGAAAATATTCTGTATCTACAGGTCTAAATAATTTGCAATGAGCATTCCTGAGCCATTAACAGTGTTTTTTGAGAAAGTTTTCAAAATCACAACAAACTTCCCTGAAATGAAACAAGAAGTTTGCAACATTTCAATACGCTGAAAGAAACAATTCTTGGCCTATCAGTCTGGCAGCTGCCCTGGAAAAAAAGAGTGCTAGAAAAGTCTATTACTTATTGGGGTCACCCTTTATTGGGGTAATGTAGATTAGCTTAGCGGCAGTCAAGGAGTTTGATAGTGCAACTGTGTCTAAAATAAAGTTGAAGTCCTAGCAATTCTGGCAACAAATTTAGTCTCACAATAATGTAATTATTTTATATATTCTTCCCTTGTTGGGCTTTTATTCTATTTAAAGGAAGATAATATATTCCTCTTTTCTTTTGCCCAGTGTAAGAAGAAACTGGGAATAACAGAATGTTCTATTAAGTGAACTAATGGAGTAGCTCTTTCTGCTAAACTTGCCTGTTTGGAAATGCCATGTGCTGATTGTTAACTTTCAGTCTCTTTCATAATAATTTTAGGAAGTCAGGTAAGGTCCCTTCATTTTTTTTAGGAGACTTTCTTTGACTAGCAGGTTTTAATGGCAGGAATGGTTGCAAAGCAATGTATTTTCAATAAATACTGCAGATTTCTGGAAAGTAAATTTCAAAATCAAAATGGGAAATATTATTGCTGTCAAACTAGCTTAGGCACACTGTTGGACCTACTGAAATTAGTGTGCTGTTCTGTAGATGGAACAGATTCTGAGTTTTTAACAACACATATGGGAGTTCAGTGAAACTGCCAGTTTACACCAGCAAAAAACTTGACTACTAAGCCATAGCCATAGAGCCATCTGGGCATCATTACTTGAGATGTGCACAGTTTGTCCTTGGGGAAATGAGGAATTTAAATGCCAGAATAAATGTACTGTACTACAATTTAAAATACACATGTAACTGTTTTAACATTCTTATCTGTCGTTCCTTTTTGAAGATGCACAGCCCTGCAGTGACCAGTTTATTAGTGAACTTTTGTGAGAAACAGCTCTCAAAGGATTCCTAGCGCTCTGTGTCTTCCAATATTTCTCCAGTATTTCCCATGCAGGATTTTTACAGTCAGCCCTACATACTTCAGAAGGTAATAGTGTGACAATATGCTAATGAGGTAAAAAGAGTAGAAAGATACAGTGAGGAGATAACAGGAAAGGAACGAAAGAATTCTTATTTCTAAAGAACTTTTAAAGAGGAAGGGAAATAGATGAATTTGTAATTTTTGACTAGTAAATTTCAAATTTTTACATATATACTTTGAAAGGTTGGTAAATTACAATATTATAAAATTGTGAAGCCTATTCTTTTAACTGCCTTTCCACCCCAACCTCCATTAAGCTAAGTGTGGGAACAAGGCTAGGCAAGGTAAATAAAATTACTTTTCTTCCAATTCATATTTAGTGTATATATTTCAAGGTTAAGGGAAAATGAGAGTATTAGTGTTCTGCAGTATTTCATCTTGCACTGCTCTTTAGGCTCAAATTACTGAATCCTACTTTGATGAAGTTATGTAAGAAGAAATCAAACGATAAAAATGTGCTGAGAACCAACCTTAGAGAAATTGTATTTCAAGCTTAAATAAAGCAGTTTTCTCTTTCATATGTGTGCAAAATGTAAGATGTTGACAAAACTCTTGAAAGAATTCAAGGCAGAAGAAGGAACTACATTCCATTGGAAAACAGAATGGTTGGTATGTAATTTTTCTTTAGTTGCTTCCATTTGCCTCCACCTCTGATATTCAAAGTTTCCATGTGTTGTTAGACAAAAATTTTAGACCAGCTTATTGTCAATATATACAGCTTTCCCCAAAGTATAAGAAATTAATTCACATGCAATGTTTGCAAGCAATTTAGTGTTGCTGTGTGTGTATTCAGTATCTTACAAAATGCAGTTAATTTTTGAAATTGTTTATTTACTCATGTAGACATACCATAATTAAGCCAGTTCTGCTTTGAACTTGACACGTATCAGCTGGATGCTGATGTCTAATCCCTGGTAGCTGTACCCACTAGTTGCAGCAGGTGAAAGAGATGCATGAATACGTTACAGAAGTTTGAAGACTGGGAGGGAGAGTTTTTTACCATGCTTGTAGAAAACTATCACTCTGGCATTAAATGATGTGAAAACCACCATGTACTTCCTTTAGGTAACTCTCAAACTAAGAACGCTTCTTTTTCTTTCTCTCCCCCCCCCCCCCATAAGTGATGTGGAAAATTTTAGCCAGAGATTCTTTGTTCTGAACAGGATATCTTTAAAATACACAAGAAAAAGTATGGCAGAGGTAAAGAACTGTTATGACTAATTTAAGGGAAACTGGAGCTCAAAGATGTTAACTTTTTTCAAGATCAGACAGAAGGCTGAAACTGTGAATCAAGGAAATGACCTTAAGAGCAAGATGCTCCTTCTGGATTTGTTTCCTTAAATATTGGAAGGAAAATGCTTGTGATCTTCAGATCTGACATAGTAGGGATACATCTTTCTTTGCAAATCTCCATGGAAACTCACAGTACAGGTTGAAATGGAGTCTACAAAACCAAGGTAGTGCAGCTCTGGGCTGTTTAACAAAGAATTTTCTGCTTGGTAATGTTTCCTTAAAAAGTGGATGAGGAAGTGTGAGTAAAGGAAGTGTCTTTGTCAGGGATTAAAGCCAGAACCTGGGTCATTAGTGAAATGTTGTAGCAGCATGGCACCTCTCTTCTAGGGTTATCAGATTTTACAGGATGAAAATTAGGACAAATCCAGAAGAAAAATCACTGCCAGAGTAAAACAAATTTGCTTACCTCACCTACTGAATAGAACTGCATATGTAGTTTATTCCCCATTTTTCTGTATGCCCAGCTACCAGAAAAGGCAGAGGAAGTCTTGATTGATAGGCTTTTCATATGGGTACAGCATTTCCTATGCAGAATGAAAGTTCTGAAAATTTTGAAGGGTTGCCTGGCAAACCTTCAGCTTTATTCTGAAGTTCTGGGGCATAAATGACAGATTCAGCCTGTTCTGGGTGGAATGACAGAGAAAAAATGTTTTAGTTCTTTTATGTTTAAGATTTCAAGATGACATTAAGCGCTGTGGTCCTTTCTTTTCAGAGGCTGATGTTGGTTTTGTCTGTCCATACATGTCTTGACTTAATTATATTTAGGTCCCAAGAAATAGAGAATTGGCCTTATCTGTTTCAAACTGAGTGTTGAAACTTAATTTGTTTTGAGTTGATTTTTCTGCATTGTCAGTTCTGCCAAGATCCAAATATGTATATGTTGCTCACATATATAAGCTACATTTTTCACTTTTTTGTTGTTGTTGTGCTATTACCCTTATATTCTGATCATAATTAGCTGATAAAGTTTCACTTTAATGAGTACATTTTGATTTAATGTTTTGTAGGTCATTTAAGATATATAGATTTGTTATTTGCTAATTTTTATTTGCTTTCTATAAACTTACAGGTATGTTCTTTTACTGAGAAACATTAACTGTAAACGACAATTTACTTTCTGACATGTTCTTTTGTATTTTAAGTTATACCTACAAGTGCTCAGAACAGTAGTTTGGAATTTCCCCTCAAAGACAGAATTGATATTGATGCAGCGATTCTGCAGTCAACTGTGCATTAAATGCTTTATATTCCTAAATTTAAAATCCATACCTTCAAGTATTGTTTTTTTTGAGGAATGGGGT
This sequence comes from Hafferia zeledoni, assembly GCA_035583235.1. Classification (NCBI taxonomy): domain Eukaryota; kingdom Metazoa; phylum Chordata; class Aves; order Passeriformes; family Thamnophilidae; genus Hafferia; species Hafferia zeledoni. Next base: position 10,429,253 of record JAWWEV010000115.1, read on the forward strand.
CTTTGTACACACCAAAGAAGACACAAAGTAATAATGATCATATGTATAACATACATAATCTCTCTAGAAATTACAGAAATTACTCTCATTGTAGGAAGCCACTTAAAAACTTTTAAAGTCCTATACAGATTATTCTGAATTAATGAGATTTTAACTGAAATAGAAGTGACATCCTTACTAATGCTAAATGAAATCATGATCATTAGTCCAATACACTGAATAAGAGACTTTTCCATTGTAGTTTAAGAATATGGAACAGGCAAGACTCTTGATAATACAGTCACAAGTAGAAGAGCTGTACAAAAGCTGACTGTTCCCACTGTATACTGACGACATTGTGTCCAGGCACAGGCATAGTACCACTATGCCCAGCTAGCACATCAGTTAGACTTAAATGGTGCATCACTCCCTGCAAGGTTTGAGGCATAATTTATTGAGGGAAGCTCTTTTGAATTTTAAATGAGTAGATGATAGTCTTTCTTGTTTTAGGCACACAGACAGTGCAGTCAGGGAAAGGACCTACAGGGAGCAAGTGAGAGCAGGAGCTAAATTCAAGTGGCCTGAAATTCCTCTTTGGAAAGTCATCTCTTTCTATCAGCTATATGGTGAGTCCAGGAAGAGCAGTTCCTGAGTTTGACAGGTGAAAAGGAGTTGTGAAATACTCTTTTGCATCACGTGGCTAAAGCTAGAATTTCCATTGAAAACTCCCAGTGAGAGAACAAAGTCTTTCAACCCACTTTACTACTTCAAGTGAACCCACAGGCTGTGTTCAATAAGAAGTTACCAGGCTTCTGGCTTTAGACAAGAAACTGCTTTGACCTGCTGCATTCCTGTTAGGGTCCTCCTGGACTATGAAGGAGACAGAACCTGCTGAATGTGTCTGACTGAGCAATTCAGGACTTGCTGTCTCCTGCTCGGTGTGCTGTTGGTTAGGAAATGATTGAATTGTTCTGTGCTTGCCTTTGTACAGAACAGCTTGAAATTTGGCTTCTTATGTAGAAAAGGTTTATTTAAGAAGTCAAGAAATGTGAAATTTTTAAGTGGAAATTGTGATTTGCTTTTCTAAGGAATGCTTTTGGGAGCACAACATTATTAAGTGAGGAATATGTCAGAAAAAACCCCCAGAACCTAAACTCTTCTTAATGCCCAAACCTGTAGGCATTTGCTAGAAGTGCTTTCTAGCCTGTACAAAACCTTTTTCCTGTCTCCTCTCTCTGGTCTTCCTATCTCTTGAAACCTCTTATTCAACAGTTACTCATTTCCAATAGAGCTGCTCCGTTTGGAGCAGTTTCTTATTTTACTCTGTGGACTTCACAGTCCCCTTGTCTTTCCTCCTTCCACCCTTTTTCTTTATAGATTGGTTAGTGTGTTTTTGTCTAGCATTGCACCTGTTGATATTTCTCCTTATGGGACATTTCTTTGATTTTTTTTTTCTGACTTATTTTTGTGGTAACTTACCCAGAGAGGGAGTTGAAACAGATTAATTTTCCTGAAATATAGTTCTTGGAGGGATGCACCAGATAAAAGAGACTGTGAGAGGATCTCCATTACTGTGTTTATAGCTACCTGTCACTATTGATCATTAACTAATCTTGCTAGAAGTATGACTTCAATTTTCTTTTTTTCAATGTGGAATAAGCAGCATTGCCAACACACATTTTTCTCTGTCAGACATAATAGTAAGTGGCATGCAAAAGTTTGAAAGCCATCTCCTCATACTGCTGTTTAAAAAAGCTTTTTGAATGACTCAGTTGATGTCATGCTTACTAACACTGAAAAATTTGAATTTAACACTTGCATCTGATATAAAAGGCTTCAGAAAGAATATAAAATGGACAAAAGAATTCAGCTTTTTAAAATAAAAAAGAATTAGTGGGGAAAGGGAGATGCTTGCTTGTGAAGAGGCTTGAATTGCAGCTCCATTGCTTGAATTTAGCATACAATATATTGCTTATAAAACACCCTCACCGCTGCCCAACTGAGGAAGAAACCACCTTGTCTCTAGTTGGGTCAGGGTAGCAGTGAAGGCAGGCAGTTGGATGTTTTCTGAGGCAAGCAGTACCCCGGCTTTTCTACCAACCTGTACTAAAAACCTATACATCCTTAAGGGAAAACAGATGAAAATTAAATCAGAAGAACTAGTAAAATATGTGGAGAGACTTGAGATGCAAAAGAGGAACTTGAACTATAAAATATCTAAAAGCAAAGGGCAACATCTTAAAGTCCATGGGAGAAATAGGGTGTGTACATGTTTTGCCAGGGATAGCCATGAGGCTTTCTGTACTCTGAATGTCTCTTCTGGTTGGGGTCCATGGGACATTTATTTCTATGTTTCCAGTTCTTGATGTAGGAAAAATAGGCAGCCAGTGACCAGAAGTGGCAAAAGGACTGTGATCTTGTTGCTTAGGCAGACAGCTGTTCCCAGTACAGCGAATTAGAGGTTTGGCTACCTTACCCAAGGGTGGAAGAGCTGGGCTGTGGATGGGTGGTTGGCCTGTAGGGGGGATGCCACTTGGTATCCATTTACTGCACATCCCTTGGCTGTCTGGGTCTCCATCCCTCTCTGTCTTTCCCCCTGTGCCTCTCTGTACTGTGAGAGTAGTCCCCTGTTATATGGCAGGTTCCTTATCTCTTGTACAGTCATAAGGCCTTGAGCTGATGCTGCCTGGGCACATTAGAAGTTACTTGGTTTCCCAGATGCACTGAAGAACTGCTACAGGGAAATATTGTCTGAGCATTATTAGTGGCAGTGGTCTCCTTTGTAGGGCTGTCCACCACAACCCTCATGGGACTGGAGTACATTAGTGAGACATGATTAAGCACTGAAGGGAAAGCTGAGCTCTCAAGTGCTGGGGTGTTTACAGACAGTTTGCATTGATTTATCAAGATTTTAGCAAGTCAGTTACTCTAGTTGTGTGGTATTCCAAAGGTGAGTTATGACATATAAAATTCAGTAGGAAATACTGGAAGAATAAGATATTTTATCCAAGGAGAAGCAGATTGGAGATACTTCATTCCAAGAACTCTGGGAGCAAGAGGTTGCAGTGCTGACAGCTCCTGCCATCAGAAGTCTGTCTTGCAGGTTGCAGCAGGCTCCAGATAGTGCAGCTCTCTCTGTTTTTACAGTGATGCAGTTCATGTTTGAAAATCACAGAAAATCCTCTGTCCTTCCTCATATACTCCCTGCAGTTAGGGCTTTCCATGATTGGTTTCTGTGGGAACACTGACTTGGATTTTTGAGGCTCTGTGGGGAGAAGGTTAAGGTGTCATGCAGGTATGCAGGAGGCAAACCTACCCTTCATAGTTTCCTAGAGAAAGAGTTGCCCTATCTGCTTTGCTCTCTCTGTATGTAAAATAAAATGAAATCAGGAAATTTGGTGACTCTGGTAGACTCCAGGCAATGAAATGAAAATGATTTGGTAAATGCTAGTTCAGTAGCAGCATTTCAAGAAGATGATGCTCACTCTCAGTAAAAACATTCAGTTAACTCAGATGTCTGTTAACTCCTGCCTGTTCCTTCAGCTGGTATTTAGATGAGACATGCATATGCAGCAGCTGTGATCCAGCTGAGAGATGCCAGGTTCCAAAGTAAATGCCCCAGCTGCCTTCCAAAATTAATGTATAGAGGTAAAAGCAGTGTTAGCAATCTTTCCAGATGTATTTCAGTGCAGGGTAACATGTAAGAAAAATGCAGGTCATAGATTAGAAAATATATGTAAATGAAAATTAAACCCACCCTCACAAAGGAAATAATGTTGCAGGTGAACGAAAATATGAGAAGTTATATGGTTTGCCAGTATAAGACCTAAAGCTTGCAGAGACAAAACAAATTAGGTCAAACCATTGAAAGTCACAGTAGATGTAGAGGGTATTTCAAAAGGAGAGGTCCACCTGTAAATTTGGAGTAGGCAGTTTCTTTCCTATTACAAGAATAAATGAGGGAGAAAAGTGGCATGAGACCAAAAAGCACTTACAGATTATACAGAACAGATGAGGGAAAGACAGGCAAGACAGAAAACAGGATCAAAGGACACTAATGATAAAAAAGCTCTGCTTACTATTTCCCTATAAAGAAATACTGTGAGTCAGCAAAAGTTCAGTATATTAAAAGAAAATATCAAAAAGGACACACATTAGAAGCAAGGTACATATATTTCCTGCCCATCAGGGGATATAATAATAAAGGGATATGGGCAACATTCATACACAAATTTGTTATGGGCAGGTGCTTTTCACTTTCAAACTATGAATTTAAAAGACTTGAAGAGAGTAGCCTGAAAGAAGCTAAAGCAGCCAGTACATTAAGTGACAGTCTCATCACGGGGCTTGGTGGAGTCTTGTCTAGAGTTCTTTGAGTTCAGTTCTGTTCCTAACTAGTGTCCTATTGTCATTAAATCAAAATGTTTCATTTGTTTATTTTTTTCTTTTGTTTTTCTCTGAGGCAATGACAGAAATATTATTACTCTTGTCTACTTCTGGAAAGTAAAGCCACTTCTGACAAGCCCATTGATGAGGCAGGGGATGTACTATTGAACAACTAGTGAAAGGGAGCTTCAAATCATACTTTGAAAACAGAATTGAGGATATTGAACACTTGATTAAAATAATTAGTAAATTGCTTAGTATAATATTTAGCAAAAGTATTTAACAATTGCCATCCATTGGTCTCAGAGGACTTCACGTATAGTATTGATAGTCTCCTTATAGTACCCTTACTGCTGTTTTTGAAAGAACTGTTTGTGTCTGAGTCAGTGAGGGTATGTAGGGCTATGCCACAAATCCAGAAGAAAGCTGATAATATAACTCAAGCCTGAGATTTAGAAGAGAGAAATGAAACATTTCAGTCAAATCACAGTAGTTAGTACCATATATGTAGTCTAGAAGGAACATTGGTTTGGGGAAGTATTATCAATTACCTTATAGAATGGGGAAAGGAAAAAAACAATGTGACAATTCTTCCCTGAAATACAGATTTCAGCATTTTTACACCTCTCTCTGTCACAGGCCCTACAAGCAGTAGAGTACTTGTCATACAAGTGAATATGGCATGGCAGGAGAGAGGAAACTATTCAGAAAATTCATTGCACTGTTCCTTGAAATAAAATGTGTTTTCTAATACCTTGGGAGAGGTGCTTCAGGAACCAGACTTCATATGTAAAAAACCCTGTATGGGTTTTCTCTTTCCAGTATATGTATAGCAGAAATTGTCATGGAGCAGTCACTAACAGCAAGATGAGGAATTTATATTGCAAGGTACTAGGTCAGCTTCTCAGAGGGTGTCAGTTCGTGTAGAGTGGGATCTTGTCTCTCTTGTACTGAATCCCACTAATATTAAGATTTGCTGAAATGAGTAAAACTGGCTCCTTGTCAAACTGTTTGCTGAAAAGGTGTGATTCATCAATGGGTGTTTTCTTCAGAGACCCATTTCTTTGTGCTGCTTTTTCTCTGTGTATACCTTGAGGAATTTTTACAATATGAATATAATCATTGAACCTTCTGTCTTCATTACTTTCTGCTCAATTTATTGTAGCTGGCTTGCATTTTGCTACTATCCCAAATTTTTTCTTGCTCTTTATTTCTCATTGAATATGATATGGAATGAAAACAGCTTGAACTAGACCTAGAAATACAGAACTCCTTAGTAATTTTTCTGCTGTTTTATCTCTCAATTTTAGTGCAATTGGTCTCTTTCCTTTCATCCCTTATCAATGTTCTACTGCTCTTACATTTTATTTTCCATAACTGCTTAAATGAAGTTCTTTCTGATTTCCTGATTTTACTATGTCATTATCCTAGTAAATTCTGCAACTATTTTAGTGAACATGTTTCTGTTGAAGTAGTCAGAAGAGTATATTCCATTTTTACTATCTCTTTCCGTAGTCTTGAGAGAAATCTCCTCCTCTGTTTTCTAGATTAAGCCTAAGATTGTATCTTTATCATTCAAGTCTCCTATACTTAGGATTTTTGAAGGTTGAAAGTGCCTGAACTGCCAAATCACACAGAATAATTTTTATTTAATCATTCAGATTTATAAAAGCACATCCTGAAACTGAGAAGATTTTAGTAAATTAAAAATTTATTTTCATGTTTCTGTTGAATCATGTCCTCCAGTTTGTTGATCCACATTATGTGGCGATCCTTGAAAGACAGCTGTCTGTCTGATGCACCTTGCATGTTTTTAAGTGAAATGAAGCTTTCTGAATAAAAGTTTTAGTTTGGATGGAATTTAAAGATCTTGAAAATTTAGCTCAGTTTTAGCACTGTCAAAGGTGGCAGTAATGAAAACGAAGACAAAGATTTGGGAAATTATTTTAGTTAGTGGAGATGAGATAAAAATACGCAATTGTATGTATTTTGTACAATATCATATATACATTTAATACAATGTTATAACATGCATACTTTTTGAAGATGGAAAGGAGTTATATCCCCTTTTACATGCAAGTGCCATACAACGCAGTCTCATATATTACTGTGCCAAAATGATGGCTTTCCAGGAGTTATGCACTTGCAATAAAAGTAGTCCTTGCCAAGACTTACGTGGTGACCTCTGTTACAGTTTCAAAATCTTTCATGGAATTGGTTTTTGTTCCTTGCCAACACAGTGGTTCGGGGGTTGGGAGCCAGAACGAGATGGCTTGTTAAAGCACAGCTCTCTCACTACCTGCTTCTGAAGCCAGTTAACTGTCTAAAGCCTTAAGCTATAGCTAATAGCTCTGCATTCCAAGGCCAATGTGATGTCAGGGAAGAGGATTGGGGGAGGTGTTTTCTTTTTCTGGAGGGAGGACTTCACTCTTTCCCTGGCTTGGGAGGTGGTCAGAGAGAGGTCTCTTGGTGCTCATTTTTGCCGTTACACATTTGTTCTCCATCTGCTTGGGTGCCCGGCTGACACTTGCTGGAAGCACAGGGAGGGGGTGGTCCTTGATCGCCTCCTGGCTCCGTACATCCTGTGCTGTTCTCCTGAGAGAACAATCACCACTGCCTGGATTTGCTACTGACTCATTGAGGGGCCAGTGCCACCTGCAGAGGAGTTTCTAACCACCCCACGCCAGCACTTTTGGGGACCATTGCATTGCCCACTGGAAAGGTTTCAGCCCGTCCCTGTGGGCGCTATTCTCAGGTGTGCCTTGCCGAGGCCCGACAGCGCCCCCGGTGGCCCTGAGTGAGTCACTGCAGCCCCTGCCTCCTGAGGCGTGACAGCACCCCCTGCCTCAAGCGATAGCTGTGTCCCTTCTCTGTGCTGAAAACAGAAAAAGGGAAATTGCAGTGAGCCACCATGAGAACAAGAAAGAGGAAAATCAAGGAGGCCTGGGAATTGTCAAAATGACCTTGTATTGTTGCATCTAAAGTCTTTGATTTTCTGTCCAGGGACAGAGCTGTGCGCTCAGCTATACGTAGGGGTGCAAATGAATAGTGTGTATGCTGGCCGGTCTGTGTGTCTGTACCTGTGTTCTGCCTTGATTTGCTTAACCACTCTCAGCTGAAAGTGATTAGTATAAAAACCCTGTATCATTAACAATAAATGGATTTCTGTCCATCAAGCCTGGGTAAAAATAAAGAAGCTCTTCCCAATGATGTCGACAGCGTTCAACATGCTACACTGCAAAATAGAGCTGCCATTGATTTTTTGCTATTAGCACATGGCCATGGATGTGATGAATTTGATGAAATGTGTTGTATGGATTTAAAAGACCAATCTCAATCAATCCGTCAAGGATCTTAAGGAAGCTACCAAGAAAATTAAGCAGAACCACAGGCTCTTTGGGATTGAAGGCTGGTTGAATGGCTTAAGGTTGAGGGAGTGGGTTATGGGGTTGGTAAAGATGGGATTGATAGGTTTGTTTGTGATTTGTGTCATTTTACTTCTTGTATCATGTTTGTTTTCTTGTCTGCAAAGGGCCCTGCAGTGGATGATAAACATGGCCTGTCTTGTAGAAAAACAAAAAGGGGAATTGTGGGATTGGACTTAGCCACAGGTGGCTTTGACCTTGACAAGATCAAGCTGTACACTTAAGGAGAAAGCAACAAGATAAAAGGAAATAGAACCATAAGAAAACAGAATGTAAGCATGGAGTGTTGCAAGGTGTGAGTCAGCAGTCAGATATGAGACTGAACACGAGGATGTCAGCTGCTCACTAATCAAGAGATATGGAACGATGCGTGGACAGAGTAGTTATCCAATGAGATATAGACACATGGGTCGAGACAAGGACAAAAGGAGGCTGTGTAAAAATAAAGGAGCTCTTTTTTCTGCAAATAGGATCTGTCTCTTTTTTTTTGGCCACTACAACACAACACATATCTACCAAAATTTCTGGCTATTGCTATGTGGAGAGAAATGAAAGAATCTGGAGAAAGAGGCTTGTAATATCCACCCACTGCTTTAAAGCACTAGTTTCTGTGACTGAAACTGATTTATGAAGAACACAAGAGACTTTGTTCTCAGGAACAGAAAGGGAAAAGGCTATCAAAATATTGTTTCAAAATACCTGCATTAAGGTTCACCAGCATTTTAACTGGGATACTGTAAGAATTGTGTGAAATCTGTGCATAAACCAGCATCACACTGTTGAGTCCTGAATCCTGTTTCTTGAGGCTTCTGAGCCTTGCAGAAGGCTTTTAGAGCTTCTGCCTCAGAGAACATTAAACTGAATTTCCTTTCCTTCCCTCTCTGGCTGGGAAAAGCATGGATCCTAATAGTGGGAGAGGCTCTGAGATAGGGTGTCAGGGTTTTTATTTGGAGCATGAGAACTCTTTTATTTCTGCTTTACACTAGACATACATAAATGCTATTCCCTGAAAGAGATTATTGTGTCCAGTCTAATCACTGATGATACACTCATTTAATTTCTGCTGGTCAGAACAATATGGGGAATTAAAATCAGGCAAGTAATAGAAAATCACTGCAGATGTGTTAGCATAGAAATATTTATTGCTTCTGTGAAATGAATAGAACTTGCCACATGATCTGGTGAAATCAGAAAAATATATTTGAGCTAGGTTCTGTGCTTGAAGGAAAAGCAAATGGAGATAGGCCAGTTGACATTGCCTAAAGATCTGGCCCTGGGACAAGGCAACATAAAGGAAAAAATGTACATACTACAGCTAAACTAGTGATTGTTAAAGTGAGTACCGAGGGTAAGGAATAGTGCTTGTACTATAAAAGATATTTAATAGGGTTTTGAAATTTAACTGCACAGACTTATTGATAACACATTATTAGCCCAAGGTAATTTTTTATTATGGCCTAGTTGGTTAAAGAGCATTAAGATGTTGAGACAGGCATTTTAACAATCACCATTAAAAACAGGGCTAATGTAGCATTCCTTAAACAAACAATGGCTTTCAAGATACAAAGAAATTAATTGAAAGGGAAAAAAGTCCACCCTATTAAGATCCAGTTCTTTATAATGCATGTAATTATAATAAGCCACATATTTTGATGTAGGGCGGTCCCGTGGCGTAATGGAGAGCACTCCGGTCTCTGACTCCCAAGGTCACGAGTTCGAGTCTCAGTAGGGAACCGTCCGCGGCAGTTAAATGCCTCCCTGCCCATCCGATCCCGTCAGATCTCGGATGCTCAGCAGGGTCAGCCCCGG
>JAWWEV010000115.1:10440705-10459763 GCA_035583235.1 Hafferia zeledoni
TTTTTTTTTTTATTTTTTTTTTTTTTTTTTTAATAATCTGCTTTGCCCATGTGACTCTTTTTCTGGCTGCAGTGAGTCTGCAGTGAGGCAGACAGGTAAAGACCTGGGTGTAAGTAAAGCCCAAGCTTTCAGTCATAAAGGCAGTGAGAGTGCAATTTGCTCAGATCATTTAGTTATGAGAAGTTGTGTACAGCCCTCCTGTAGAATTTAGGTGAACATGCTCAACAGAAAGAAACTGACAGACTTTGTCACTGTATATTAAAATAAATCACCAATAAAAGCAGGTCAGGCATTGTGCAGGAACTGGAATGAGGTCATATATTCATGCTTCTGCCCCTTTTAATGATTTAGGGAATTTAGTTCTGTCAGTTTCTGGAAAACAGATACAAGACTCAGTCTTATTAAAGCCTACATCATGGCTGCTATGCAGTGCTAGCTAGGAAAATGATTTAGATGATACAAAAAAACCCAAAGGTAATATCACCAGCACAATAAGGTTAGACTTTTTATTTGTTTCTTTCTTGGCTGTTACTCTGGAGCTGGAATGAGACTGTGGTGTTTCACTTCACAGGAAGGTCAGAAAAAATGTCTGAAATTGTCCGGATGTGGAAATAGGGTTTTGACCCATCAAATTTTACAGCAGCTGAGCAGAACTCCTGAGAAAGGCTTTAAGTTTTGTAGAGGAGCTTTCCTCTGCCAAAACCACTAGGTAACTGGCTACCTTCAGTAAGAGTTCCTTGCAGATGAAAACAGAGGAAATAAAACCCCACAGAAAATGATATTCCTAAAATTTGACAACAATGCAAGAATATTAATAGGCAGCAGTTTGTTAGGGACACTCATTTCTGTGCCTTTGTTTCCACAAGGGTATTGTCTATAGTGCAGGCACTTAGAAGTTGCTTCTGTTTCTGTGGATTGATATTTCTGTCTTACTGTTCATTCAGTTGCTTTACATGAAGCGTAACAGTGGTGGGAAAGAGCTCCTTCCTTCTTCTGCAGTTTTGTACTGCTACTTCAGGTGGCTGAAATATCCTCACTGATATGTATGCAGAAATATCACTGATGTGTATGCAGAAATAGCTCTTTTTGAATGCATACAGGCATCTTTTTTCAGGGGTAATGCTGCATTTACTGTCTCACTGTTTTGATGTGTTTTGGTTTAAGTTTCAAAGTTATTTTATATTTTATGAAAGTATGTATTTATAAAAATACATGCATTTTTTCACAATTAAGTAGATTTTTATTACATTTATTGTCTAAAATGAGGTAGCATATAGCAGTTAATTCACTGAGCTTAGAACCCTGAAGACTTAGATGTTTAGGAAAGATGCTCCATTTCCTGAGCAGCTCAAAATCTAAGTGCCCCACAACAGATATAGTCTGGGGTGAGTGGAGAAAAGATAGTGTATAGAAATTTGACAGGGGTGGTACAATTATGGAGGATTGATGAAACATAAAGATCTATGATTAAGAAGCAGAAGAATTAATGTTTGTAATTAGATCCTCTGTTTGCAACTATCTTGATCTATTGCCAATCACTCATATACCTTCTTCCTATTGTTGCCCAGAGAAGTTGTGTATGCCCCATCCCTGCAAGTACTCAAGACCAGGTTGGATGGGGCCCTGAGCTACCTCGTCATCTGGAAGTTGTCCTTGCTCATGACAGAAGGGTTGGAACTAGATGGTCTTTAAGGTCCCTTCCAACCTAAACCATTCTATGATTCTATTCTATGTTCAGCTTGTTTTGTTGTATATCATGCCTGATTTCTCTGGCCTCTCATCAGATCACATCAGCCAATGGGGATTGATTGACTTGTGAACTGATTTTGTTAGTTGCATTTGAATGAGGCTGTAGTGATCATTCCCAAGCAGGTTTTATTCTTTGCCCTTTTTCTCTTGTGTGGTTGTTTTTGTGTTGTTTTTGGGTTTGTTTGTTTGTTTTTTCCCAAAAAAGAGGCTCTGAGAAGTGATGGCCTTCAAAACAGCTGGCAAATGCGCATGTTTGAAGTGAAGGGTCCAATATTTTGAGCTTTTCTTTATTACTAATATCACTATAATGCAAAGTGCTCTCCTGTTAAGTAGAGTGACAGTGTGCTTGCTGGGTACTTTTCTTCCTTTGGAAGCTGGGCTTCCAAACCTGTATGTCAAGAATACAAGATCTTCCTTGGCTTGGAAAAGTAGTCTATTTGTAGAGTACAGCACTGGGAGAACTATCATGGGTTTTGAGACACATACTGCAAACTTCAAGGAGGATCATTAACAAGGCTAAAGCAATCTGAGAAACTAATAACCAGAGCATTAGGTATGTGGATAGGTCATGTCTGAGTGTTTAAGAGACCCCCACAAGCATGAGCACACACGCTGCATGCAGGGAAGAGACAAAACTAGAAGTACTGGTTAGGTTTACAGTGGTCCTCACATTTAAAAATACTCTCTTGGAACAACTCGCTTTCTCTGTTACTGCTTCTTCCATATTTCTTTTTGGATGTGATCTGTGGTAGCAGAATATCCTGTCAGAACAGGTGACCTCTCAGTCTCTTTTCAGATGGAAAATGTCACGAAAGCAGGCCAAAAGACATCAACGTCAGACTATGCAGTTTGAAGCAGAGTTTTTAAAATGCAAACTGATGTCTCCCACTGAGTTTCTTATGGATTTCATGTAAGCGTATCCAGAATTCATTGTAAGATGGGACAGATTTCCATTGATCTACACCACCACAACTCTTTGGCTCAAGCAAGCAAACATTGTAAAATGCAATATTCACTCACTATAGTATGGTTGCTAAGAGATCTTGTTCATTAAAACATGTTCAAGCAAAACACTGTTAGCGTCCTGGAGGCACCAAGAAGCCTTTAATTGTCCAGACAAAACTTACCTGACACCCACCTCACACGCTCTACCTCCTCATTCCTGCAGGAGCTCTATTTAATCTGTGCTCTGTGTCTGAGCTGTGTTGTAGGTGTATTTGCTTATGTCTTCCTCCTGACTTGTTCTTTGGCTTTTCCAAGTTGTTGCCTTGTTTGTGCCTGAATTGTCCATGGGATGTTTTGCTACTGTTGTTCCTGTTTTCCTGGCTTTGTGCTATGGGATTGAGCCCTGCTGGTGAGGTTGCTGCTCAGCCCAAGTTGTGGCTGCCTTGAGCTTGCCTTCTCTCTTGAATCTCCTCTGTTCTTGCTACTGTCTCCAGGTAAGAAACTCCCCATGACTTCTCTAATTGCATGTATTTTCAATGGTGTTATTCCATTCTAAAGAACTACTATAAAATGCAGCAAACATTAAAGGGTTGTAACAGCTTAAAGGTTATCAAGCTAGGCTTGAGGGTCAAGTTATCTCCTCCAAAAAATAATGAATGTTATTTCTAACAAACTTCTAAGTGTTAAAAACCAGTATTTTATGTAAAGACCGTGCTAAGACAGCTTAAAGGGCTAGTTTGAAAATTGCTATGGCAACCCCTGCCTGCCCCGCTATTTGCTGATACTTACTTTTAGGAACTGGGAGTTTCATCATGTTTGAAATGCAAACACCAATCTTAATGCCTCATCATTATTGCTTTCTGTTATTATTATTGATTCTCTTAACTACTCTAGCCTAGTTACAGAATTATCTCAGCTGTGCTTTCCAAATGACAGCATTAGCCACCCAGCTTTGCAGAAGGGGAAGAGAAAAATAAGGGAAAAGGGGGTTTTTTGTGTTTTGGGAGATGGAGGAGTCTATCTGGTTCTGCAGAGACCCAGGAGCCCTCTGGGTGTCTTCCTGCAGCCATGCTGCTAAAGTAATCATGTTAAGCATCCACTGTTACATGAAGAAAATGGAACTGGCTTTGTGAGGCAGGGATACAAGGCATGCTCAGCTGAAGCATTTGTATTTTATCCATCTCTTGTTGCACTTCTCAAATTCCAAGACCAGACTCAGTGCACCCACGGGCAGGATGTAATAGAGGAATGAGATGGAATGGCTCCAAGCATAAGGTTTCGCATGGCCAGATTGATTGCTAGTAATGAAGAAGTGGAGTGGAGGATGTTTATTCCATTCACTGTAGCTTTTCCAAATGCAGGAGGGATTCCGCAGCTATTTTAGGCCCTGTAACAAATTTGGGGGTCCAACAGTGTCTCAAAATGCATGTTGTTTTCTTAGGTTGCCACCTTCTAATAATTTATTAGGTGGCAAATTTACTTGAAGTATTGTAGATATGCTTGCCACAAGCTTAATTTGTCATCCCACACTGATGACTCTGGGCTTTAAAACCTCTGCTATTCAGTAGTGACAAATCATGAAAACCTTTCAAGTAACTGCTTGCAGTTTGGAGATGCCCTGAACCAGCTGGAAAAGAAATCATCCACAAAACACTGTGTGCATGCTTAAGGCACCAAAATGGCAATTAAACAGCACATAGGTCTTGATGGATTTATTCTTTTTGTTTCATCATCTTTGTGTGAGATTCTGGCTTTTTGTTGTGTGGTGGTTTTGTTTGGTTTTGGTTTGGGAATGTTTTATCTTTTTTACGCAAAACCCAGTTATACACAGTTATCCTTCATATGTGATTTAGCAACGGATAGAGTTGACAAGCCAAATGATACTTGAAGTTTTTGTATTTTCACAAACACAGTGCCTAATCACAGCATTCAAATATCTGTTTATTTGGTTGCTTCAAACTGACATGTGACAGAAAGCAAAGTCTACGTGTAACCATTTACCAGTCTGCCACTGGGTCTAGTAAATGCTGTTTGAGCTTATATTCTCTTGCTGCCTTATTTTTGAGAGTTGCCAACCCCTGTGAAATCTGAAAGCTCAAGATAAAAAATTATGAAAGGGAATATCTAATTTCTTTACTCTAGCTGCTGTTCCATTGCCTCAATTAATCTACACTTACAAGTCCTTCAATTTATGGAAAATTATTGGAGTGGCAATGTGCACTCTGCATAGTCAAAAGGTGGATTTTAATAAATGTGTGCTATTTAGTACATACACATAGGCAGGCCTTTGAAATCCATCAAGATTGTCCAGTTTGAAGAAATTAGTGCATAATTAATGAAAAATGCTATCAGATCCTTTGCCTGTGGGCTATCATCTATATTTCCAGCAAATGTGAAGTTGGTATAAGAGTCTGGGTTCGAATTTCTTAACTAGCTAGTCCTTTAAACTGGCACTGCTTGCACAGTAGTATGATTTATCTCTGTAAAATATAAAAATTCATAGAAGAAAACAAATTGTTCAATAATATATTTTAATTCAAAATATAATTATTTATGTAATACCTGTAGTGGTACGAAGTGTCAGGATTGTATTTTGAACAATGTACCTTGGCTCAAATTCTGATTTCTGTTTGCTGAATCAAAATTGTAGCCTTGAAGAAAATGCAACTGTATGAAGGATTCAATCCAGGATGTTGTCCTTCTTACCAAGAGCTTGAGTCCAATAATAATGTATATCAAATTTGTAATTAGGTAATTTGTAATTAATAAAGCAATGATTGTTACAGTCATCATGGTGAGCTATCACTGCTACAAGCTGGACTTTGTTCTCTGGATGAACACTCTTTGCAGGTCTGTGTTCTAGCTTAGCCCTGTTCTGCCCAAGGAGAGTTGATTTTTTTTTTACATCTGGGACGCACTTAGTTGCTGTGGGGTCAGTATCTCACTGTACTAATACCTGGATAATGAGGTTTCCACAACTTTGTGGGACATATTCTGGATTGAATCACCTTGTATTTATTTGCATGCAGATATGTTTACTGAAACTAGTTCACCAGCATTGTATCCCACTCCTCTTGTAGAGAGAGGTGAAGGTGGGGAGGTGAATTTTAGAGGATCTCCTGAAAGTCATGAGATGCAGAAAACATGGAAGTGAGGGGGAAGAGGGCAGTTTTAGCTAAAGATACCTCATGGGGAGTGTGTGGACAAGTTTGTCTTGATTGCATATCAGATGAAGAAACACAGCTGACATTCACTTTGATTTAGTAAAGGACTGAAGATTATTTTCCCTGCTCAGAAAGTTTGATTGCTTCCACCTACTAGACTAATCATAATTTCTTTATCTGTACAGCATGAAATGCTGTACAGAAATGGTCAGACTGGCAAAGGAAGAGGAAGAAAGAGGTATTTACTTCTGTATGGCTATCAAAATTCTCTTTATGGGTGTATAATAAGTAAATACAGCTTAGATAGGTGTAAAATTTAAATAGCAATATGAATATATTGTAAAAATATATACATATATATAAAGAGAATCCATTTGTCATAGCCAGACAATTTTATTTACTGACATTTATTTTAAAAAGTGCAATTTTGTCCCCATATGATGTGTTTAAAACCTCTGCCTGTGGAACAGCTTGTACTAGTGCCGCCAGGCTAACTCAGCACCTGACAATCTTTCACTTCTATATCTCTTTTTCACTGTCTTAGTGTGAGGTTCTGGTTGATAGTTTTGCTGAGTCACTTCTTAATTGAAAAGAATGTACCTAATTGTTGAAAATCTGGAAACGAAACAAAGGGAGCCCTTCTGCTGATGGAAGCTGATGCCCAGTACTTCTGGCTGTGTCAATGACACTGTAGGGAGCCTGGTAGGGTGTCCCCCTTGCTGGCAGGTCTGGGGCCCAGACTTCCCCTGCCTGTCACTTAAAATTCCACGTAATTATTAGAGAGAGGTGTTGGTTTTAATCCTCAGGTTCAGTAGGAAGACTAATCAGGTAAAAGTGCTCTGGTGTTTTTTATCTGTAAACCCCTCTTACTGTCTCCACGGTGGGTTTGACACTTTTGCATTTGGGCTCTCTTCAGCAGCTGAGGGGTGGATCAAGGTGTTTTCCATAGCTAGTGGATCTGATTTCAATTAAAGCAACTGAATGAGAGTATAAATTTTGCATTACAGTATTTCTTAAGAAATGTTACTGTATAAATATATGCTTACAAAAGGCCCCAGTTGCAAATATTTAATGAATGATAGAGCCCATAAAAGTAAAGAGGGAGGAGAAAATGTCAAGCCAAGGCAACTTTCCATGACTAACATTACACTTCCTTCATTTCCCACTAGAATTACATAGACCACGAATACCTATGTAACCCGTTGTGTGATCTTGTTTTTATTGGTGTTTATCTGGAAAGCATAATTTTAACCCCCATTTCTCCTGTTCAGGTGCCTCAGGACATCAGTGGTTGAGCATCTTTTCCAGATTCACAGTGTGCAGCTGTTAATCAGTGGTGGTATGTGCCTGTACTTGATGTTTCTTCTATTTCAATCTGGTTTTTCCCAATATCTGTAACTGTCAGAGGGAAAGGGTCCCAGATGGGTTATTGTCTATTTGAAGGAGAGTCTGCCTTTACCTCTGTGCAAGGTCATCTCAGAGGATTAAATAAGGATTGCTCCACATTAAGCAGCTCTCCAAATTGTAAAATTGCTTTTCAATTTACCGGCTATTTGGAAAGCCTCTATTAGCTTGTAGAAACACATATTTTGCAAGTAGGAGAGGGAATTTTGTGCTACTGGTCTTGACCAAGAATTATGATTTGTTTCAAATTAGTATGCTTTCTCCCTAGCTTCTCTGACTCCTCTCCTGTGCCTTGCTTAGCCTGCCTTGTTTTCTTGTTGATTATAAAACTCAGCCAATATTATGCCCAAAGACAACACTGGCAAAGTATAATATTTTATGGTTTTAGTCAAAATTTAGTGGTTTTAACATCAGCCTTATAGGTCATTAAACTATTCAAGAGTTCAGAGCTTATATGAAAAAGGTGGTGACTTTCTTCTTGATTAAAAATGAACTATTTCAAACTTGGAAACTACTCCATAATTAAAAAATAAATCATATTATATATTCACCATGATATACTGATAATAATGGGAAACTGTTATTTTACTACCTTACATAGCAATAAAATGGCAATAATATTTTTGAGTTGGAAATAAAAAATATCCTTAAAATTCTCAGTGATAACCTCTGTAATGCCTATAAGCATCAGAATTACTTTTGTGTCTTTTGTCTCTTAATGCTTTTATTACCTTGACTGTCATATAGAAATAAGAAATTCTTTTCCATCGCATTTTAAATATTATTCTGTTATAAACCTTGGCTGTGCCATTAAATCTTCAGGAGGTATTAACTGCTTTTACAGTAACAGAATTTGCATTTGGGCATGCTGCAGCTATTAGTTCAAGATATTTGGGAGTTGGTTTTAATTCCATAATAGAATGTATTTGTCTCCTTCCTCAGTACTAGATATTGTTCAGCCTGCAAATGAGGTGATAGTGCAGAGCTGTATCAGTGCAATGCATTCAAGTGTGGCAGGACTACTAGTCTAACTAGCAGTTATTCTAAAGAAACTTCAAGGGCTGTTCAAAAGCATTTAGCCTTAGGTGTCTGAACTTGTTGGTCAGCCTTGTATGTATGCAAGAGGACTTACTGAGGGGAGTCCTCACTGATGTCTACAACTTCTTTGTGAGGGGAAAAGGAGGGGTAGGCACTGCTCTCTTCTCTGTGGTGAACAGTGACAGAATCTGAGGGAATGGTCTGAATTTGTGTCAGGGGAAGTTTAGGTTAGATATTAGAAAGAGGCTCTTCACCCAGAGCATGGCTGGGCACTGGAACAGGCTTCCCAGGGAAGTGGTCACAGCAGCAAGCCTGAGAGAGCTCAAGAAGGGTTTGCATGATACTCTCAGGCACATGGTGTGACCCTTGGGGATCACACTGTGCAGGGCTAAGGGCTGGACTTGATGATGCTTGTGGGTCCCTTCCAACTTGGCATATTCTGTGAAATATGCGTGATACAGTCAAATTGGAGAATATTGTTCTGAAATAATTTAAAGTGGGTACTATGAGAACCTGAACATTATTGTCGAGTAGAACTATCTGTGTACTGAAGTAGAGTAGGTATATGTAGGGAACAGGTTAAACTGTTGGAGGACTGCTGTGTGCCACACTATGTATGAAGTTAAAATGGAGGATGGAAACCAGACCTTGTTACGTTGCTGAAGACGAAAGTGAAACTACCTCAACAGAAGTGACTGACAATGCATGCTCATGGGAAGGACTTGGGGCTGATTGGAGGGAAAGGGACACATGATGTATGCTAATGACACCAGAATCAGGTGAGGATATAAATACACCTGTGTGTTGGCCAATAACTGATTCATCACTTAATCATGAGTGGTGGGTCTGTGTCACAATTTGCTATAGGTATATGGAATTTATTCAGCTAAATGAGGTTTTGGAATCAGGGGACTTTTTAGTGAAGATGATGCATGTCAGGAGAGATGACTCAATTCTGCATAGCAGAAAGTTTGGATAATAAGAATTCAGATAAACAAGTCCCTAATGCACTATGTATTGTATTTATATGTAAGCTTACCACATATTTATATGTATCTATTTTTACCATATATTTATATGTAAGCCTACCACATATTTTTAAATAACTGCAACTTGTACTAATTATTGAAATTACAAGTTTTCTGTATGAAAAAGGCATTTCCTTTAACATTTTCTTCTGTGTTCTGTTAGAAAGTCAGTATGATCAAAACTTATGAGATTTACGGATGGTTTGGTGAGCATGAGTAAAGTTCTACTAAATCCTAGATGCTCATTTCATTGTGGAATAAAGAACAAAGTAATACTTTGTCTAGGAGATGCGAGGCTGTTCATAAAACTTTCAATAATTAAGAGACACAAAAAGGATGAAGGAAATTGTACACAATAAATTGGGTTTTGTTTCAACTTTCTCTTTTTTCAAGTTTGTCTCAGTGTGTTATCCATTCTTTCAGTGTGCCTTTTCATTAGTAATGCCATGAAATTTCAACAGAACTAAATGGAAACTCCTAGCATGTCTCAAGCTCAAACCAGCTTCTTAAGTCTTCTGAATTTGGTCAAAATAATCTCTCTGAGAGGCTCCTCTGTACTCGTGAAGAAAAAAATCTGAATCTTGACTTATACGTGACGGATTATTATTATACTTATTATACAATTATTAAATTATTAAATTATTATAGTTTCACTGATAGCAGGGCTGCTGAAACATACTTGGAAGCTGAAAACTGAACTTACAGGAAGTAATGCAATGTTGTGATTGTATAAGCTTTTATATGTAAAAACCTGAAACATCATAGGTTTAACCTTTAGTTGTCTCTTCTAAAAAGGAATTCTTTTCCTGTTTGAAAGAAGTTTGTTTCTTATTTCCTTTTCTGTTTTCATTTTATAGCAGGGCAAGAAGAAAGTGTGCATCTGTGATGCAAGACAGTTCTGGTTTAGTAAAGGGCTGCTGAAGCAGCATGACATTTTTAATAAATTGGAGTTCTAGTCCGAGGGATATTTTACATAAGTCTTGATCATGGTGGCCTTAGAATAAAGTGAGTGTCAGATGCAATTACATTATTTTCCATCTAGTAGAATTATTTTATCTTGCTTTTACTGCAGCTTAATATTCAAGTAATTCTTTAGCTAAAATTTTATTTAGGAAGCTGTATGCTGTTCTCCAGGAAAACCAGAAAGCCTTAGGCCTTATTATAAACATAACAATTGATCTGTTCTGTGTTTTTGTGTTGTGTTTAATGTATACATAATGTAAAAAAGCTGAAAAATTATGGCCAGATTCTCCATGGGGGTATTCAATGCATTTTACACCCCAGCAATCCTTTAGGCTGATAGACAAATTCAAGGCCATAATAACCTTCTGACTGGTTACAGGAAACACCTCAACACCTGCAGGGGGTATTCCCAGAAACAATTTTCAGATGATAATGGGTTACAGAAGAAAGGACAAAGACATCCTAGTGGCTTCCCGAAAGTCCTCAACAAAATGAGATTCCCCAGCAACAGACTGATAGGATTAATGAAGTATGGAGTGTTATGGAAACAGCATGGTCTTTCTTCACAACATTCTGTGGGAACACAGGGAACCAACCTTTAGGCCTATGTCATCTGTCTATCACCCCAAAAATTATTATTGACCAAAGTCACTCAAAATGCCTAAGAAAAAAAAAAAGTTTAAAAAGAGATTGGACATGAGGAAAACTGGGAGAGAAGTTCCATCATCTCTGCGAGGGTAACCAATGAGCTGCCCTGTCTCCTCCTATGCCATCAGGCACTGAAGGGGTGAGCAGCCATTTACTCTGCTTTTCTATGCCTTATGCTTTCTACCTTATAGATGACTGTCTTTCACCTTTACCCTATAGATACCTTATGGACTAATTGTATTTTGCTACTAATTTTACCTTTCCCTACACCTTGTAACTCACCAGGTATATATCTTACTTTATGTTCTTTTCTTTTGTTATCCTATACTGTACTTTATTGCCAACTTGCTGTTCATGGTTTGCTTATTTTGGTCCCTTATTATAGTAAGTTAAAATGTGTGTTAGTGGAAAGCACCTGTATGCTTTCGTTTTTGCTTTGAGTTAGCGAATGTGTTTAGACTTTGTTCTACTCTTGGTAAATTAGTCTGTCATGGAGGGGGGATTCCTTCAGTTTTGTATTGAGGCTTAGGTTGTGCTGTTTTGTGCAGCATGCTTCTGGTTTTGGGGTTTTTGTTATTAGTCAAGTGCAATCATGCAGTTAAATGTTATAATCAGTGACACCAACCCTACAGTACTTGTCACATACTTGTATTAATAAAAGTTATTTTGTGAACTGCTAGAGTTAGTCTGGTTGGTTTCTGATGCTGGCAATGACACAACTTGTAGGAGAACTTTATGGACAAGGTTCTCCCTTGCTATTAAGTGCCATCCCCATATTAGGGTATCAAAAGTCCTGTCCATTGCAGTGAATCTCTCTAGCAAAGGGTCTCTTTAGGTGAGATGTGGACAGACTGTTTTGGGCTTTAAAAGGCTTTGATATTCTGGGGACACTTATAGCGAATAAAAAATACATTAATACAGGTGGGGCAAGAAATCTTTGCATTTCTGCCCCTTTTCACGTGACAACTCCTATTGCTCTAAGAAAGAAAGTCAGTATGGAGGTCCTCCCACAGCATGAGTTTGTTCCAGTAAAATAAAAAGCCTGCCCATGATATCAGCATCTGTATTGTATCTTCTTCCACTTCTTGCATGGGTTGCTTTGGCTCACTGATAATATTTCTCAATACTTCTTGTGCCTGTCCATTTTGTTACTGTTTAAAAATGAGGAAACAACATTACGCCTGTCTGAATCTAAGATTCACTCCCCAGCTACGTTGATTCTATTCCTATGTTGTGTAGTACCCCCATCCCTTTCAGTCATCTATAAACCTACACAAGGTAACACTTGGCATTTATCTGCTTGTTACTTAGGTAAATTTGATGCAGAATTTTTGGTCTACTTGTTATATTTAATGTGCTTCCTTGTTTTTACACCAAGACGCTTCTATAAAATTTCAGCACTCATTCAGAATAAGAATGGATGGGTTTAGATACTAATGCTAAAGTGTGTCTTTGGATCTCATCATCTAAATATTCACTGTCTTTTAAAGCTTTGAGCTTTAATTACAAATCAGCAGTGACATTGTTACTGATCTATGACTATAGAATGTAGCCAATTCTGAATTAAAATTAATTTCTATATAAATACTTTAAAAATAATCCCCTTAAACTGTTGGGTTTGCCATTGTAAAGATACCCAAAGTGTTTGTAGAGGACTTTATGTGCACACAATACTCTTTTCATACAGAAAATTTTCACATAATAGAAGGAAATCTTACAACAGTGTAGCCTTTTATGAGTAAAGACATTTTCTTGCATAAAACATAAATTTTTTGTTTTAAATGCCAAGTACTTTTCTATCTGGTTTATTTGTGGAATTTTTTTGCCAGCTAAAAATGTCAGCTGTTACATAAATATTTGTTCAGGCTTAGTGGCAAAGTGATGGAAATGTTTCAGGTACAGTACTTACTGATGGAAGAATTTGATTGAGGTCTATAGGTAAACTGATGATGAAAGGAGTTATTTCAATCCTAGCATGATTTCCAAAGGGATTTCAACTGCTTTCAGCCATAGCTATATAACATGGTATGTGCATAACATTTAACTTTGAAGATGCTTTATCTTTCAGTTTTGGTATTCTCAGTGGTATTTCTGCCCCTCGTAAGATGCTCAGGAATGTGTGTAGTTTCTAGGTTCTTTTGTTGAACAAGACTAGAAGTCTGGGAAATCCACGTGTGTTTCAATTGTAATGAGCAAGATTTTGATCTCTGACATGAGCTTTCTGCTTCGTTTATTGCTTTCATGTTTCAGTCTCCTATACACTATGAATTTGTGCCTGGTATTTTAAACCAAAATATCTCACTGGGAGGCATAAAAGGGACATAAAAGAAATGTCATTTTATTGCTTTGTACAAACTACATCTCTGATGGGCTTTGTTTAGCCATTCCCTTAAAGACAGCTTCATAATCAAAGGTAAAGGTTGATCTCTTCTGGTGTAAAGTTGTGGTACTGGGGTCCAGCATTTCAAGTGTTCTCTGCCTAGTTCAACCGCAAATTATTGGTTGCTTTTGATCAAAGAATTGGAACTATTTAACTCCTATATATATTGAGGACTGTAAATGTAAATTCAAGGTAGGTGTATGTGCCCAGCTACATAAAGAGATTAATGGACTGCCATAATGACTTGACTGCTGATAGGTATCAGATGTATGGTAACACCTCAAAACTACTAGGTCGCGTAATCTGCACATGTGGACTCAACCCTGTCTCCATCTTCCTAAATTATGAATTTGATTTTAAAAAAATAGTTGTTTTGTAAAGCAATATTTTAATATCTATATTTTCAGACTAACATTGTAACACAGCTTTCTTGTTGTCCATAAATACTGTGGAAATCAAAGGAAGCAGTGACAGTGTAGAATCTGAAATAAGATATTTCAAAACCGTAATGTTTCAGTATGTCTGTTATGCCAAGATATCTGACAGATTGTTTTGGTCTGTTAAAATGACAAATATAGCTCTGACTTAAGAGGCTCACCATTTTTTTTAAATTATCCAGTGGCTTAAAACTTTGAAAAAAAAATAATATGAAAGAATGATAGTACTAAAAGATCCCTAGGCCACAAGCATGTAGGAGGATTTCTTACACATATACTTCCTATTTATGAGTATCTTAATTATCTGAGAGGAGTTGCATGCTTGAGTCTGAATGCACTGTGAATTATTTTCTCTCATGCAAGTCAATTTTATGATCAACTGTCTGTTTTGTTGTTGTGGGTGGGAATGGAGGCTTTTGGATAAATTCTAGCAAATAAGCCCTACTGTTGAGGCACAAGGTGCAGAAAGGACTCCCTTGCCTTCTAAACTCTAAACTCGGAAATGCCTGGAGGCTCTAGACCTGATTGTGGGGAAAATGTAAAATAAAAGTTGGCATTAGTTTGGTAGATTGATCTGTCACTCCAGCCTTTTAAAGACCACCTTGGAAAAAGTCAAACAGATCAGCTGGTCTGGAGGAAGCAAGTGCTAAAAATCTGTAAGGAGACAGCTTTTACACAAACTTTTCCTAAAAGAAGTTTTATGAAATAAAATTATCATGTGATCTGAAGTAATAGGAAACAAATTAAAGAGAAGGCTATTGTAAGGTGAGAGTTTCTGAACTCACCCAGCATGAATTCATTTCTTGCTGACTCATATGAGCATTTTGTCTCCTTACATCTTATTCCTGGTTATTTTAGAATTTCTGTTCTTGAGAGAGTTAAGTTTCCTTTTTTCTTTATTTGTAATCTCTGCCAGTTTTGTTTTTCCCCTGATATTTCGAGTTAGGTCTTTATAAAAATTGTGGTTAGACTGCAACTTTACAGAAGTTTAAGGGTATTCTGATTTATGCTTCCTTGAGATATGTTACAGCAAAGCCAAATAACCACAAGAAGTATGTACTGAATGTGCTGAGTATTCCCACTTCAGGGATTAAAAGTCTTTTGAGTTCATTTATAGTAGATGCTGCAGTGTAACCACCTGGGGAATCATTTCAAGGCCTGATTAATAGTACAGACTTTTAGACTAGAATTTGTTACCTCTGTATCTTGCACAGTGTTCTGTAGTGGAAATGTTTCACAGCTTCTGACATCGATGTTTTTGTAAAAACCACAGCATTGATTCTGCTCTTGCTGGAGGATGTTGATAAACAAAAAATGCCACAAAAATAACTGCTAAGAGAAAGTTTTGCATTCTAATAGCAGCAAGGTATTTATTGACAACGTTGGAGGCAAGCCAGTTCATACTGGGCAAAAATTTGCCTAACTTGTTTGTGTAAAATAAGCCATTTATAGCCTTAAGTTCATAGTTAACACCCTCTAATTTCCATATTAATGACTGGGGGAAATCTTGGGTGGACCTTTCCTTTAGGCTTCGAATTTGGGTAGTGGTCTTCTGACTTCATCCCTCGGGGTGGTCTTGAACTGTCTTCATTGGTGTTGGACTTCTGCCTTTTCTTTGTTCAATGACATGACCTGTCAAACTTGTAAAACCTTGGCTCTAACTCTCCAGAACCTTGGATCTTTACCATTTCATCCTATTGAAATGTCTAGCTTAGTTTAATGTATGACTTCTAACTCATGGTACACTAACTTCTATAATTACTAGACAATTTGTACCAGAACAAACTGATTCAACACTCCATGCTGTTCAGTGGCTGTGCTGTGCAAACAACATTTTGCAAAGCAGTTATCAGAAATTTCACAAAACTAGGGTTTTTGGGTCTCTTCTCTTTCAATGTCCCAATTTTTGGATCAGCTTAGGTGTTGCAGATCCAATGGAAATGCACACTCTATAATGAGGGCTGGGTGTATCTGGAGCCTTCAGTTTGGCATAACCCTCAACACAAAGTAAATGTAGTACCTAAGCAAAACAGCAAAATCACATGGTGGCTTTTTGATAGCTTGGCTTATAAAAACCTACCCTTTGAATATGTGTATGCAGATGTCAAAGCTCTCTTCTGACATTTGGAGGATTAAACAATAGGTGAGATGGACATTGTCTTCCTCTTCCCTCCCTTTCAGAAACAGATAGTTTGACTTTGATAGACATACTTCTTGTGTCACTAAATCTGATCTGCTCAGTCCTGGGGAGAGGGATGCTTCGTTTCAAGTAGTGTTTCATTAAAACACTTGTTTCTGTCTCTGAGAAATCAAAGCTTCCTGTAAGAAATATGGTGTCAATCCAAGTTCAGTACTTTCAAGTTTTGGTCTCTGCTGAAGCATAGTGTTTTCTTAGTAGGAAAAGAAGGGATTTTCTCACAGATTTCAAAGAAGTTGTGACATTCTTCAGATTCATAATAGTTTCTCAGAAGTTCCAGCCTTAAGTTTTATAATACCAAATGTCTGAACTGAAAAACCACTCTGTTCCTGGTACGAATCATCGTTTTAGCATTTTACAGTTGCTACGGTTCATGTATGCTACAAGCTCTTGATTGCTAGGAGCATGTTTAGCTTTTCTATGCTCAGTCAGCACAAAAATTTTAGCTCAGCCTGTCCTAGTTTTAAATATTGTCTTTTGATTGAATTAATGAATTTTGCAGTAGCATTGTTGATATTAATGCATCTCAAACACATAAATGTAGAGGATCTGATTTTCCAGCAGGTGTTTGAGTAAGATGAGGAGTGAGGTTGATATTTTACTCTTCTAGTAATAGAACCAAGACATGCTATTTCATTGCAGGTTCAGTAGTAATTATGTACACTGGTGAATAGAGAAATAGAGCAAAATGTCCTGCTCCACACTTTTACTGTAACTTTGAGACTGAGCAAAATAACTAAAGTTTCTTTCTCATGAAGAGCATTGCAGATGATGTGACAAAATGTGCCTGGGGAATAAAGTTGTGACAAGATCCTATCTGTGAGGAAACCAGTGGAAATCAGGGTAGAGTGTCCCCCAGAGAGCTAACCAGTACAGCCCTGCTGGCTTCTGTAAGCATGAGGCAGTTCAGTAAGCCAGATGATCTGGTTCTAGGCTACTGAAATACCTTCTTAAAAGAATGATTCTTATTTTCTTTTTCCATGAGAATGCAATTGTTCTACTGAAATTTCTATTGGTTTGATGTCAGAAAACAAGGTCATTTTGAATAACTTTGGTATATAGTACCCCAAAGAGTCTGTTGTAATGAACCTGTGAGGCTTTTACATGCTTCCAGGGAAAACTTAATGACTGGAAGAATAATATGGTGGAGGAAGAGTGTTATTCCTTATCAAGACAAGTCAGGTGTTGCTGCTTCAGTGTTCAGCAGGGATGTTTCATGAGGCCACAGACTAATGCAAAGAGGTGCCTGAGCTAGTGGAGCTCTGCACTGTAGAAGTAGAGCAGCAGTGTGCTGCTACATGGAGAACTTTCTGTAGAGCTTGCTGGTTTTGGTGGGTATTTCTATGGCTCTGCTAATGCTGGTGCCTGAACTTCAACAATCTGCTGTGGGTGTGCAACAGGTCACTGTTACTGCTGAGGTCATGAAGATTTCCAGCACGGATTTAGGAGGAGCAGGTCCTGTCTGACCAACCTGATCTCATTTTACGACCAGGTGACCCACCTGGTGGATGAGGGTAAGGCTGTGTGTCACGTGAAAGGGAGGAGGGAGACAGAAATGCAAAGATTTCTAGTCTTAACTGTATTAATAAGAAATTATTAGCTATAAGAACTTCCAGACAATCAGATCCTTATGTCCCCAACACTGCCTATTGACTAACAGACAGCACATAGGTTGGAAGGGTTTCTGACCTCTGATATGAAGCCGCACTTAAGCCAGGGAGAACTTATCAGCTAAATAAGCGCTTCCAGAAAAATGAGAGCCTTATAAACCCAGCACTGCCTGCCGAACTGCTGGACAGAACACAGGCTGGATGGATTTCTAACCTCTGCTTTGAAGCCAACACTTAATAGCAAGAAAAGAACTTTCCCCACAACAGTTCCCAAAATAACATTTATTAATACAAGTATGTGACAGTTATTGTGGGTTTTGCTTCCCCAGTGATGAC
Organism: Hafferia zeledoni; assembly: GCA_035583235.1. Lineage (NCBI taxonomy): Eukaryota > Metazoa > Chordata > Aves > Passeriformes > Thamnophilidae > Hafferia > Hafferia zeledoni. The sequence goes on from JAWWEV010000115.1 coordinate 10,458,605, forward strand.
GTTTAGCTGCAAGATTGTATTTAATTGATAATAAAAGACCCCAAAAGAAACCAGCACAAAACACATTTTACAGACAAACACACTAAACTCAATTTACAATACAGCAATGTATCCCATTTTCACAACAGACAGAAACTAGCAACAAAGAACTACTAACTAGAAACACAGCCACCTAAAACACTTATCTAGACACACAATAACATAGAATAAAATATCTTGCACACCACTCTCTCTGTAACACAAATCAAAAGGAAAGAACAGAGTGGCTTCTTACCAACACATATGTTGAAAAAGAAACAGCACATTGCAAGAGAAAGCAATAACTAATATAAAGAACCAAATGTAAAGCAAGTCACTGTTATTAAGGTAGCAAAACACAGTTAGTAAAGGAGATGCTTATAAAGTAAGAATCAAAGTAGCTGTTAGCATAAGATAGAATGTATAAAGAAATGAACTTTGTAAGGAAGTAAAGTTAAGGAAGTAAAGTATAGAAAAATAGAAAGCACATGGTCTCCTTACCCCTACATTGTTCCAGGAGGTAGGAGGAGGCCAGACAAGCTGCTAGAAGTCATCCCAGCAGAGACATGGCATTTTCCCCTCTCTGTTGCGGTTTAAAACTGCATCTCTTTTTATACCTTTTTTTTTTTCTTCAGGTGGCTGTGTGACTAAAGTCAATCTTTTGGGGGGGTGAGGCAGATGCCTGAGGGTGGTGGCTCCTTGAGTGGTTATAGAAGATATCGCAAAGGGAGGCTGTGTCATTTTTTAACACTCTACCCTTTGTTAACCTTATCAGTTTGAAAGCCTTTGTCCTCTGATGGGAGTACCCCTCCAGGGGGCTGAGGCATTTCCCTGCATTCATCAAGGCTTAATCAGCCCATCACCCCACAGCTGTGGATGTGGTCTATCTAGACTTCAGCAAGGCCTTTGACACTGTCTCCCATAATATACTCCTGGAAAAGCTGGCAGTCCATGGCTTGGACAAATGTACCCTCTGCTGGGTTAGGAGCTGGCTGGAGGGCTGGGCCCAGAGAGTGCTGGTGAACAGAACTGCATCCATCTGGTGGCTGGTCACTAGTGGTGTCCCCCAGGGGTCAGTGTTGGGTCCAGTCCTGTTTAACATCTTTATTGATGATTTAGATGAGGGGATTGAGTCCATCAT
>JAWWEV010000115.1:10459863-10485399 GCA_035583235.1 Hafferia zeledoni
AGTTCTAGACAGTGATGAGGTCACCTCTGAGCCTCCTCTTCTCCAGGCTAAACAACCCCAGCTCCCTCAGCCTCTCCTCATAGGACTTGTGCTCCAGTCCCTTCACCAGCCTTGTTACTCTTCTCTGGACCCGCTCCAGCACCTCAATATGTTTCCTGAACTGAGGGGCCCAGAACTGAACACAATACTCAAGTTGTGGCCTCACCAACGCGGAGTACAATCATCCAGGTATAGTCCATCTATAGTCCATCTTTGAAGAAATTTGTTTAGCCACTTTCATCTGTCATTCACTCTTTCACTCTTAATTCTTTCACTCTTTTTTTTGTCAGACAAGTTCTTCAAATACATGCTTTCAAAACCTTCACCTTCATTACCTTGAGCTAGTAAGAGAAACTTAAGTGCTGTTCTATTTTGTAATGCAGCATATCTAACACTATTGATTAACAGTATCAGTTAAGAGTGCACTCAAAATTTTAGATTGCTCTGTCTATTTACTTAATATCATAATTTTCTCCTAAATTAACATTACTCTGCTTACTTAATATCTTATTTTTTTTACTAAATTAGCATTACTCTGCTTACCTAACTAATATCCTAATTTTTTAACAAATTAACATTACTCTATTTACTTAACTAACTTAATTTTCCAACAAATTAAAAACATTCCTGTAGGCAATGCCACAGGTACATTAAAAGACTTAAAAACCTTAACAGAAATATAACCACACCAAACAATAGTATTTCTATAAACTGGTTATGTTACATTAACATTCTACATCCATAAGAACAGATCCTAACAATTCTAATTGTAGTTCTTGTGTTACTTGTGTTAAATGTGCATAGATTTGGTCCCAGTTGTTCACATTAGTAACAGTGAGGGATTTCAGTTACATGAGTAACACCCCACTTGTCTAAAAACATTTTTGGTTCATTGTGCTATATAAGTAGGACCATTATCTGTTTTAATTTGCTTTTGTACTCCTAAAACTGCAAAAGCTCTTTGAAAATGCCTAATAGCTTCAGATGGAGATACATCAATTGCCAATTGGTGTTTTGGATTTGAATCTGAGGGATCAAATTGGAAGCATAAAGGTGCAGCTAAGCTGCTTATTAATTTCTTGAACTCTATTGAAATTTAAGGAAAGCTATCTTTTAAATTCTGATCATTGGCACACTGCAGTAACTGTGCCTGGGGGAGATCAAAGCATCATACCAAGCATTGGTGCAGAAAAACAATTCACTTTGAGCTATTAAAAGGAAAGCTTGTTGCATTTGCAAATGTCACTCAAATGTTCTGCTGACTAAGCTGGTTCAGTCAGGGGAATTGCTGTCTGTGTCCATCTCTGACTTCAACCTGTGGAGACAAAGCCAAAAACTTTTCTCCAAGTTATTAAATGCTCACAGTGCTATATTTCTTTTTTTACAAGAGATAGATTAGGAAGGGAAATTATTCAGGATGGCATTTCTTGCAGACTTTTCTTGTTGCTCTCTGCCTTGCTCCAAGAAGGGTGAGGGGCTTTGTCTCTTCATGATTGATTTCAGAGCTTTGGTCTTAGGGCTTGATGTGGTTGCATTCTGCTGTGCTGAAGACAGGTCTCAGCTGCTGTGTGTTGAATTTAATACCTGCTCCTTGCTGCATTGATAACAGTTAAGCTTTGACTCTGTCCGATGTTTCTTTGGACTACGATACCCAGAGATGCTTTATGAGAACTGATGCATGTGACAGGAAGTTAGATGACATGCAGAGATCTTCTCTGTGTGAGTGTGCCCCCTTCCTCCTGGAGGTAGTCCGTGCCATTTTGAAACATGCAGCAAAATATTTTCTCGTATCTGCGAAGTTGCAAATAAGCTGTAATAAATTTCTGAAGCTTCTCAGAGAGAAAAATGGAGCAAAACAGAACCAAAACAGCAGTGTGTGGTAACTCAGAGCTTTTTACAAGCTTAGAAGGTAATAAATCTGTTTTATAGTGGCAATAAAAAGCTATACTGTTCTCCTGCTCTCTTGACAGTGGAATTTGTTTTCTTAAGCCAAGCGGTATTTGCTTATCAAGTTACCTTGTTAGAGTTTTAAGTGCTAATTAATACAAGTTCAGCTACTAATGAGCTGCTTGATTTACTGTTGTTGCCTAGAGAGCTGTTTTGAAGTTAACTCCTTCTTTCCTGTTCAAAAACATTACGAAAAGTTAAGCTGATATTTCTTAGCTCGACAGAGAAAATTCTCAAGCAGCTCATTCTGTGACCCAGAATTATGCTCTTGAAGCCTGTGTCAGTATTTTTATTTTGATTTACTTACCTATTTCACTTCTGACCCATTACTTTACTTTTATCACTCTGTATTATAAACTTCTGTTTCTTCTGCTGTGCCATCATGTTTCTTAAAGGATTTCTTAGCAATCTTCACATTGCTCAAAATTCAGTGGCTTTTTTCAACCCCTTAAAAGCTTAAAGGGACTTAAGTCTCTAAATTAAAAACAGCTTATCTAAAAGCATTTGTCTGTGTACTTTAGGCATTCTTTTCCATGAAGATAAATACTAAGACTCTTCTATGAGAAGATGTCTCTTAGTGGCTCACTTGGGGGTCACAGGTGTCATGCATCTAGACGTCTCATTGATTTTCGCTCTTCATGTGACTTTTCTGTGATAACATCATGGTGAAAACACTGCTACACTGAGAAACACTGTCATTCTATGCATTTTTCCACCTCAGGCTTCTTAGGAGTTTATCTCCGTCATAAATCACACAGATCATCATTCACTAGTCAGTCGATATGTCAGGGGTCACCATTTATTGGGGTAAGGTAGATTTGCAGTGGTCAGAGGAGGCAGAGACAAACTCGGACAGCAGTCTGATCAGAAGGCTTACACCGAAGACAAAGGTCTTTACTTTTACTTACAGCTTTACTTTTATCTACTCTTGTATATAACATGCTAGCACACTATTGGTTAGTCATCTCATTTAACATACATGGAAACATTTTACTGGTTACAAGGTATCCCACATTCTACAGGTGGCTCCTGCTCCTTAAAGGTGCACTCATCAATTACCTGAGATATTAGGGGATCCACACACTGCCACTCCCCACAGTTGATCTCTGTCTGCTGGGCTGCCAAAAACATCCTTACCAGGCTGTGGTAGTAGGCCAGGAATTCACCTGGCTGTCATAGAATCATTGAATCATAGAATCACAGAATCAGTTGGGTTGGAAGAGACCTCTAAGATCATCAAGTCTAACCCCTGATCCAACCCCACTTTGATTGCTAGATCATGGCACTAAGTGCCACGTTCAGTCTCAGTTTAAAAACCTCGAGAATCCACCACCTCCCTGGGCAGCCCATTCCAATGCCTGACCACTTTCTCTGTAAAGAACTTTTTCCTGATATCCAACCTAAACCTCCGCTAACACAGCTTAAGCCCATGCCCTCTTGTCCTACTGTTGATTGCCCGAGAGAAGAGACAAATCCCCACCTGGCTACAACCTCCTTTCAGGTAGTTGTAAGAGGGATAAGGTCTCCCCTGAGCCTCCTCTTCTCCAGGCTAAACAACTCCAGCTCCCTCAGCCTTTCCCCATAGGACTTATGCTCAAGTCCTTTCACCAGCCTCGTTTCTCTTCTCTGGACCCACTCCAGTACCTCAATATCTTTCCTGAACTGAGGGGCCCAGAACTGAACACGATACTCAAGGTGTGGCCTCACCAGTGCTGAGTATAGGGGAAGGATCACTTCCCTGGTCCTGCTGGCCACACTATTTTTGATACAGGCCAGGATCCTGTTGGCCCTCTTGGCCACCTGGGCACTCTGCTGGCTCATGTTCAGACTCCTGTCAATCCAAACCCCCAGGTCCCTTTCTGCCTGGCTGCTCTCCAGCCACTCTGTGTCCAGCCTGTAGTGCTGCATGGGGTTGTTGTGGCCAAAGTGCAGGACCCGGCACCTGGCCTTGTTAAACCTCATCCCGTTGCAATCAGCCCATTTCTCCAGCCTATCAAGGTCCCTCTGCAGAGCCTTCCTGACTTCCAGTAGGTCAACACTCCCTTCCAACTTGGTGTCATCTGCAAACTTGCTAATGATGGACTCAATGCCCTCATCTAAATCAGCAATAAAGATGTTAAACAAAGCTGGGCCCAACACTGATCCCTGGGGGACACCACTGGTGACCAGCTGCCAGATGGACACAGTTCTGTTCACCAGCACTCTCTAGGCCCAGCCATCCAGCCAGCTCTTAACCCAGCAGAGAGTGCCCCTGTCATGTCACCTTGTTAGACTGCTGCGTGGAGGATGGCTAGATTGCTGTGTTCTGTCAAGCAGAACCAGTAAGAACATCAAGAGAAAGGGTGTTGACCCTTAGTCACAGGGAAAGATGATATGAAAAGAATGGGTAGAAAAATATGTGTCTATTCCAGATCCCCCCCTCTTTGGGTTTTTAGGTTTTGGGGTTTTTTGTGGAAATGATCTTTCATGTTTCCCTCTTTTTGGTCTTCTCTCCCATGACTTCTCTGGTTTACTAGTTTTCTGAAAATGCATCTCCTGCAATCCCATCTGTGACTGCTATCTTTGTTTTTCCCCAGCAAGGCTGTGATGCTTTGTAAGAGAAAGTGTTACTGAATGTGTTTCTGGCTACTGAATACTTATAAATAGAGGCTGTGCAGAATGTTGAGCTGCACAGTAGTGCTTAAATTGTACAAATTATGGCATGGCTAGAGATTCAAAGACATCATAGTGCCAGGTGTCCAGGATGCTTCTCATCTGTATAATTATTTGGTGAACAAGTGGCAAGTAACATGAACAGATCAGCCTGGCCATTTCAGACTTGTAACAGGAGGAAGTGCCTGCTGGTGTTTGCAGTGTCATTGCCACATTGGTGATGATAGTTGGGAACTTCAGGCCTTGTTCTTTTTTTTTTCTTTTTCCCTGGAGATACATCCATTCACTGGGCTTTATAGAAAATGGGATTTAACTGCTGAAGTATGGACTCAGTTTAGGTGAGGCATGCCTGTGGGCACGGTTTGTAGTCAAAGTTCTGCATCACCTCTCCCAGCTCATTATCACCTCCTCCCTGTCTTGTATCCACCCGTCCCCTGTCTCCTCTGTGTTTCCTGGAGGCCTTTTTTCCCCCAAATGTGTCATCACCAAGGGCTCATTAACCACAACATTGTTTATCCCCGGGCTGGGGATGGGCGAGCCCCCCATCCTCAGGGCACCCCTGAGATCAGAACAGTCCCAGATCACCCCCCCTGCACTGCCACAGCAGGACCCAAGGGAAACATGCCTGCGCTTGCCCTGCCGGTCCAAGACAGGCAGCCCAGTGTTTGGATTCTCCCTGCCGGTCCAAGACAGGCAGCCCAGTGTTTGGATTCTCCCTGCCAGCCCCGCCCCTCTCCCAATCCTATTGGCAACCATCCTCATCTATCCCCAAACCCTTGTTTTCTATTGGTTTTTACCCTCCGTTTCCCCTACTGGCTAGCTGAAGCACCTAAGACCCTTCCTGTTCCAGAGTTCTTACCCAATCCAGTCCCAGCTCTAGCACCTTCCTTGCCAAGACCTCATAAAAGCATCGTGTATTTTGCAATAAATGTCTTTTGCCTCTAGCCTCCGGACTGGAAACATCTCTTTTTTCTCTGCACCTCCTCAGCTCCAGAGGCAGGCAGGAGATCTCTCCCTTCCCCTCTATGCTGCATAGATGAGGTGGCAGCTGATAGTTGTGTCAGTACTTCGCCACCTTTGTATGCAACTGCATGTTAGCCACCTTAAGTGTCCTGAGTGCCACTTTTTCTCTATGGCTATATAAGGAAAGGTGGCTGCAGACCTCTAACAGGGGAAGTAGAAATTAAATGGTACTATTTTAAAAGTTTGGGGTTTTTTTAATTTTAGACAGCCTTGATCTCATTTGCAGTCTACCAGTAGCAGAGAACATTGTTGGCTTCTTTTTCAAAAGATGTTTGCCTACAAAGAGGTTTTGACTTACTCTTGCAGTGGATTTTTGCTAAGCAAAAAAAAAAAAAAAAAAAAAAAAAAAAAAAAAATCTTAGCCTGAATTAGTGTGCTGGTTTAAAGGTAAACCAGTGGGAGGAGTGAACCCAACTCAAGACAGGTTACGAGTCAGAGTTACAATTTACTAAAAAAATTTACAATAAATGCAATGGTATAAAATTAGTTTTAACCCACAAAATCCAGATGGATAGCCCAGCACCCTGGGACATGAACAGGATGGTGTTTGTTAGCTCCTGTGATGAGCACCACATTGCCTCCTTGAGTGCAAAGAAAAAGGAAATGAAAACCTGTTGGTGAGGATGATGGTCACAGTTCTGTCAAAGTAATGATTGCAGTCTTGTCGAGAGTGGCAGTGGCAGTAGCAGTCCTGTTGAGATTCTGGTCCTCCTCTGGATCTGATGAGTGGTACCCCAAGTTCCAAAACCTGAAGAATCTTTGAGGGCCCATTAGCAGACATGACCTCTCAGGCTGAGAGTGAAGGTGCTAGTGTCTCCCTGGAGGGGAGTTATCACATTGATGTGAACACAGAAACACTCCTGTCTCACAGGGTTCTTTAACACCCAGCTTGTAGTCTGAGGGGTCAGGTGTGCCCTGGACAGCTACTGCAAATGATCCATTATTGACAGTTCCTCAGAAATTATATAGAGGGTGTAGAATACACAGTTTTGGTTACACCCACATAGTGATAAACTAGTTCTTGCCCCTGTAACTAGGACGACCAGACATACTAAACTTGTGCATCCCAGTTCTACCCTGTGAGTGGATCAACTCAGCAAAGACACTTTCATTTGGCTGAAAGTAGTGTCCCTCTGTCACAACACATACTTGCACAGAGTTCTTGCATCTTAAAAACCTTTAAAAGCACAAAGAAAGCATTGTGTTGGTGTTTTGGGCAGTGGAACTTTCTTTTTGCTATCTAAGATCTTTACAATGCTTCTGTATTTGAAGCAGACAGGAAATAGGTAGGTGTGATATTTTCCCTGGTCAATACCACTAATGTTGACTGAAAGGGTACCAGTGAAACATTTCTTTAGTCCTTGCTCTGATTTCCCTTTTCTCTTTGTTCTCCTTTGTACACCTGGAGACAAAATGCTAGACCTCCAGTTTTCTAAAAGTATCTGATCTTTTGTGCAAAACTGGTTACTGTTAGAAACCAGTTTTTATGAGGTGAAAACCATAACTTTTTAGTAAGGGAAGCGGGGCCAGTTCTGCGCACGCTGTGCCTCACCTAAAAAATCCACTGCGCAGGCTCGAAGGGCACACCCACATGGGGAGAGCCCTTCCCAAATCTTCATTCGCGAAGGTTGGGCCATTATTATTAGTAAGGGAAGCAAGTGACTTAATTGTGAGAGCTAGGTATCTCCTAAAGTGCCTTGGGTTTGTCTTTGGAAATATCCTTGAGAAAAGAGAAAGGTACATCCATTAAAAAAAAAAAAGTAGAAGAAAGAAAAAAATCATAAGATGAATGAGTGTGTGATGCTCATGGGGACAGCTGCTCTTTCTCTATATGTGTTCACGTAAATTGGCGTAGAAAGTGGGTCTGAATTGTGGCAAATTATGATTAAATGAACTGCCCTTCATGTTATTTCCAATGCAAGGAAATTTCATTACTCTATTGATTTACAGCGATTGATGTTTTCTTTCTCTCTTTTCCTTATTTTTATTGTAGTCTGTATTGTCAGAAGAGTAGGCATGCACACCTGCTTATTGATTCTAACCCGGGCTCAAAGATTATTGAGTGCTGTGACTTTTTGTTTCTCCTTGTGCTCTGGTGGAAAAATGATTAAAATTGTTCCCAATAACAGCATCTCTGGATGTTCTCTTGGTCTCTGAATATACTACTGGAGGTAGAGATGGAAATGTCAGTGATCCCCTGCCAGCCAGTATAAGATAAATGCTCATCATTTTATGGGATAACAACTATAAATGTACAATCTGGTTCTTTAGAACAAGATTGAGGTAATAATTTAATCTGTAAGACTGCAAACATATAGTAATGAAGGATTATTAACAAAGAATTCAAGTGTTTTGCTGCATTGTAGTTTGGTTTTGGTAACCAAACTGCTAGAAACATGTCTGATTAGCTGATCAGTGAGGAGCTATTACTGTGTTTTAGATTGTATTGTCACTGTGATAATGACATTTGGGATGTAAATGGCTCTTTAGTTTGCTGGATGCTATACATATTTGACTCCATAAATAGAATTTAGCACTACTAAATGTACTTTGGGACTATGGAGCAATGCTAACATGGACTTAATGTTTTGCTTCAGCATTTGAGTGAACAAGAATGTTTTTGTTTCATGCAAATGTGTTTGTTGCGTCACTGGTGCAAAATGTGGACAGGTGAAAACAGCTAGTAGGTTGATGAGAGAAGTACAGGGGATGCTGGAAGAAACTGTGGAATTTTAATAATTGTCAAAATAGTGCATTGTAAATGATTCTGAACTGCCTATATGGCTTCTGATTACAGCTGGCACCACTGGTGCCACTTGAGATTTCTACCTGCCTCCACCTCTGCTTCCAAAGCATATTCTTGTATCTTAAAGGCCGTTTTTGTCACTGGGTAGTTGTGGACTTGGAGGCATTAGTTACTAGCTTTTTACTGATTATAAAATGAAAAGTGGAAGTTCCCCTGGTGGGTTGCCATGCTGTTGCCTGTGTTGGTCACTAGGAGATATTTAGGCATGACGATCTGTGGCCTCTCATAGCATTGCATTTGAACTTGGCTCATGGTAGGTATGTAAACTTTTCACATGGAAGAAAAAAAGAATAAACCATTAGAAGCTTTCACTGTGCTTTTTTCTAGTCCAAAAGTAAACAGCAGTCAGAGCTCAAATGATTGAGAAGTAGTGCATATGCTTCATGCTACATCTTCACAGTAAATTGAATGAACTTTCCTTGTAGATCTGAGACACTGAAAGCTGCTGCTTTTCTAGGGAAATATAGGGTCCCTTCAGTTGCCTTGAACCTGTGCACAGAAAATGCTCTTGGTTTCCTCTTGTCTACTAACTCTGTTAGGCACTTGTCCGGGATGCTAACTTAAAAATCTATGCTTTTACTGCTGTGTGAAGGGAGAGAGCAGAAATTGTGTATTTTGTTCTACACGTTCCTCCATGTGCAGAAAAACCTTCTTAAAAAAGGTCGTTTGTGGCTTCAATGGAAGGATCATGAGCAAACAGCTGCAAGGTGGTGACCATGCAAGGGTAGGGGGGTGTGTGACCTCTAACTATTGCAGTGGTGCAAGCCATTGCAATATAGGCAATTCTAGTGTTTGGGGTTCCTGGTTTTACAGTAATGCTCCAGTTAGATGAAGGAAAAGTTATTTGCCATCTTCCTTATCTGTGTTTTCTGTGCTTGTGGGTTTTTTTTTTTTTTTTGTTTTTTTTTCTCACACACTCCTAATTAGACTTGTTTGACCTGTCACTAACTTTTTTACTCTGGCAGATAAGTATTTGGAAATCAGGCTTATCTAATCACAGATGCTGGCAGTTATGTGGCAATAAAACTGTGCTAGTGCCCTTGTCGTAAATCCCAGATACTAACTTAAATTACAGGTGTGTGTTGTGAATTACCCTGTACAATTACAGTGAAACATAAATATCTGATTTTAACAAGCACTATAGTTATAGTAATGCCAACAATCTGCTGGCTGCTGTTGGGATGTTAAATTTTTTACTACTATTAAATATAGTGAGCAGTACCGCTGTTGCCAGTTAAAAGAGACACCAGCAGTGCCACCAACACAACTGTTTAGCTGAGATTATAATGTCTTCCCTGAGGGAAGGGGACATTTAGAAGATAAGGTGCATTGTAGACAGCAGTAGTATTCCTCTGAATGTCAGGGGCTCACACTTCCTAGAACAATCACTGAGCAGAGCTCAGTGCTAAATAAAAATTTAGTAAACCAAAGAGAAGTTCTATCTAGAAAACAGCTATGAAGATCTGTGACAGTGACTGGCAAGGACACACCTCAGTCAGAGAAGGGGGATAAGTCATTTATTAATGGCTATGCTTGAGTATTTATACCTTTCCCTGGAGGCAGTTACATTACAGTTACATTAACAGAGGTAGTTACATAGCAGGCAGTTACATTAACATAACACACACTGTAGATAATTAACCCTTTCCCTACATATCCCCCATTTTTATTATTAAATAACAAGTTACAGAACAGTACAACTTTAAAACCTTTCTTAACATAAAACAAACTAGCTATGCAGACCAGGCCCTAAACTTTTAAAAAAACCTTTTTTGAAACTAACCACTCTTATGAACAAGTAACCTTAATGAACATGTAACTTTAAGTAATCCAGGATCTCTATGTTCCTTCAACTTTTATCTGAGGGTGAAATGTGTAATTGAGGTAGATCGTGTCAGACCTTTATTTGAGGGTGGTTTCAATCCAGGGTTTGTTCCTAAAAATCTTTATTCAAGCTATCTCTGCAAATTAATAACTTTAATCAATCCATGGTTTATATGTCATTTAACTTTTATCTGAGAGTGTATGTACTCATATACTCACACATATTTACATGCATTCAGGCTGGCCTTCACTCATGCATTCATACAAACAGACTTCTGAGCTTTATTTTGCTGTGTCTTGAAATTGTGATATTGCCTAAATTCCTGTGAAAATAGACACTCAAAAACAACATTAATGAAGAAAGATACATGGTATACCTTTGTTAGAAGCTTCTGAGGTGCACACAAAGATCTGTGCACACACACACCCGCATGCACACACGTGACCAGGGATGTTTTAGTTTTTATAACTTCTCTAGCCATTAGCATATGAGATATCTATACCAACCATGATTCTCATTTCCTCTGGTGCCCCACCCATAGAGGTCTTCAGAACTGCCCCTTGGAGAAGCTCCAGGACCTCTATGCTTTCTTCTTGTATTTTGTCTTTAAACTATCTTGCAGGTGGCTTCTTCAAAATATCATGTCCTTCACAGAGCTTAAGAATGCATGAGAAAATGTTTCAGTAACTTCCAATACCATTCAATATGTGAGCAATCCAGGAAAATCCATGTAACCTATATAATCTCAAAAATCTACAAAATACACACTAAAATCCTTAGGCATCAGTGACCTGAGAAATTATCATTCTTTTCTACTTATCCCTAAATTAGCAATTTTTAACTACATGTTTCTTTGGTCCTTGAATTGCTGTTCTAACAAGGAGACAACCCTAACTGAAAACTTCTGAAAACACAAAGACATCCCTTTCCCAAGTTGAGTTTAAAAGATGCAAACATATAATTCATTCATAAGTGTAAATAGACTTACACTCCCTGCTCCTTTTTGGTTTTGCATGGCAAATAAGGACAGGTATCACCTGACGTTTGCTGGTGTTGGGTCAGTGGAAAACTTAGCATGGTGGCTGATTGATTTTAAAACACATTTCAAACAATCTAAAACTATTTAAATTCATAGCCATGCTTTGTAATAGCGCTTATCTTTACCTGTACTTATTAGAAAGACATGACTAAATACTAAAAACCAGTTAATAAAAGACCTACTGACAAAATTTTTGGTATAAATAAGCGTGCATCCTAGATCATGAATGGAAATTCAAATCTCTTTTGATTATTAGCTATGCAAAGATGAAAAAATAATTGTGGAGCAACACAACATATATGATTTCTTTTTACCCATGCTGTAAGTCTGATGTTCTGCTACCTTGTAGTGAGCCACCATGAGAACAGGAAAGAAATAAATCAAGGAGGCCTGGGAATTTTCAAAATGACCTTGTATTGTTGTGTCTGAAGTCTTTGATATACTGTCCAGGGACAGAGCTGAGTGCTAAGCTATGCGTAGGGGTGTGAATGAACAGCTGAAACTCTGGAGTATGTGTGTCTATGTGATTGGCTGGCCATGAGTGTGCTATCTGTGTGACTGCAGCTGTATTATGCCTTGATTTGCTTAACTACTCCCAGCTGAAAGTGATTTGTATAAAAACCCTGGATCATTAACAATAAACAGATTTCTGTCCATCAATCAGAGGTCTGTCATTCCGTCATACTAACTGACCTATCTAAGCTTCACCTAGTAAATGACTAGCTCTTCTGTTTCTTTTACAAGTAACTAATAAGAACCACCAGCAGTGAATGATCAGAAACAATCAGAAACAGTAAGAAACAGTAAGGTGACCAATAAGTTAACCATAAGTCTAGGGAGAAGGGTATCTCACTCTTTTACGGTCATGCATTTAGAAAACCCAAAGCTCTGCAAATCTAGAAACACCAAGGTATGGTCTTTTGACTGAGGTGACCTCTTGCTATTTGATGATCATTTTCTGTCGCAAGCACTGGTGAGCTAGAAATCCTCTGGTAACATTTGGCAGGTTATAATTTTCCTCTGAAGCTGAAGGCACAAGTCGTTGAGATGGTGTCCTAGTTCAGCAAGCAGGGACTAGTTTATCACTGTGTGACCAAAGCAGTGTATTCTAAACCCTCTATGTAATTTCTCATGAACTGTTAACAATGGACCATTTGCAGCAGCTGCCCAGGGCATACACAACCCCTCAGGATGTAAGCTGGGTGTTAAAGAAGCCTGTGAGATAGGAGCTGTGATATATCCCCTTCAGGAAGTTGTTAGCACCTCCACACCCAGCCTGAGCGGGGCATGTCTGCTAATGGGTCAGCAACAATTCCAAAAATACCCCATGACTCACAGAGTTAGATCACCCACTGTGGAAGTTCCCATCCTGAACCTGAGGGTTTGGGGACTTCTGGGACCACTCGGTGGATCCAGAGGAGGACCAGAACCTTGACAGGAGGAGACCACCACTCTTGACCAGACTGTGACCGTCATCTGCACCAACAGGTTTTTTCATTTCCTCTTACTTTGGACTGAGTTGATCAGAAAACAGAGTATTATTTGGTTCCCTGTCACACTGCTGTTCATGTGATACCATCATGCTGTGAGGCTGCTGAGTTGAGCACTGTGATGTTTGTCTTCTGGGCCTTGGAGAAGAAACAAACTAGTTTGGCCCCAGGCAGTTCTGCCCAGGCTCAAAATCCTTCTGGCTCCCTTATGTTTCCATCTGCTTTTAGTTCTGGAGTTAGCTGTTTTGTGTAGAATTACTGACTATCCAAGAGATGTATATTTCATTGCTTTTAACTGGATGGCCCAATTACTCATTTTTAGTGGCTTTCTTCATAAAGTACTTAATGTAAGAATGGGAAGAACTTTGGCCTCAGAAATCAGTGAACAACATCACTGTAGTACAGAAAACTGTACCACATTTGTAATGATGAGATTTTGATCCTTTTGAAATCTCATTCAAGTAGCTCGTTGTTTCTCTTGGATTTTGTGTCTTGAATAAAAGTAATCTGTTTGCTATTGGGATAAATCTTTCGAATTTCAGCACCTTGGGGAGGTCTTCACATTATCCAACTCATGCATCTAATAAAGATGCTCTAAATTGTAGCATTGACTTCTCTCCATTCATTACACTTACTCTTCTAAATTGCTAGATGTAACACAGAGGTGTATAAACAAAGAGGGTTTAATGCTGGAGTTTGTGAACTCCTACTCAGAATTTTAAATGAATGCAGCTGAGTAATGAAAGGAAAAACAGTTATATTGTTAAAAAAGGAAGAATTATTCTTTTACCATCAGAAATGGGCAGTCTTAAAAATTGGTGGCATATTAGGGGAAAAGTACTAAGCTACCCTTTTCAATGTCTCATTTTTTACAGCGCAGAGAAAAATTGTAGAAAGAACACTTCAGTGTAGTAGTGTAAAACAGGCTCCTCCTTGGTAATTTGATGTCACTAGGGAGGGGCTTGTCTCCCAGGTACTCCTCACCCATTTTTTTCCCTCCCACAGGATAAGAAACAGAGGAGAAGCAGTTTAGCTCACTTGGGTTTTGGGTCAAGGTGAAGGGCAGACATCTCCCTGCTACTGCTCAGTCCCTTATCAGAGCCACGCAGAAGATGGGGGAAATAACATGAGTGAAAACATCCCTGTGAGAGGGAAAAGCTAGTTTTCTTCTAAGACTGGTGGTGTGATTGTGTTGTACTGGTTTACTTGGTGGGTGGGCGGGGCTGTTCTTCTGTACCCATTGGTTTTTTGTTCTGTCTTCTTGTCATCCCTGTTTTCCCCCTTTCCTTTTCCCTTCCCCTTTCCCTTTTCCCTATTGTGGGTGCAAATTGTATACATGTAATTGCAGGTATTTAGAGAACATACATGTATATATATCTATACTGACTTGGCTCAGCTTCTTTCAAGTGTTTGGTTTTTTTTTCCCTTTCCTTTTCCCTGCTTTGGGAAGCAGGGGGAGAAGGAGGGGGAAGGGGGGTGAGATGCAGCTTGAGCTTTAGGCCGGGACAAAACCAAGACAGGTTTTTCATTGGTGGAGAATGTGGGCACGGTATTTTGGTTAAGTTTTTTTTGTTTTGGAGACAACTTCTGGGACTCAGCTAAGCTCAAGGTTACATTTTGTAAACATATCCATGAGCCAGGGACACTTTGTTCCCTGGTCTTCTGCATGGCTCTGTAAGGGACTGAGCAGTAGCAGGGAGATGTCTGCCCTTCACCTTGACCCAAAACCCAAGTGAGCTAAACTGCTTCTCCTCTGTTTCTTATCCTGTGGGAGAGGAAAAAATGGGTGAGGAATACCTGGGAGACAAGCCCCTCCCTAGTGACATCTGGTTACCAGGGAGGAGCCTGTGTTACACTATTACATTCAGTCAACATGTTTCTAACATATTGGCATGCTGTGCCTCAGAGCTTATAAAAATTATTTAGTTATTTGTCATGAGTGAGTTTTACAAAAGATACACATTTATAAACTGTCCTAATATTAAAATATTTTTGCTTTTTAAAAAATTCTATGCTTCATATGCCATGCTATTGAGGCTTTAAGTTTCTACCTCCTGGCTGATGTGATTTATTACTAACTTTTATCTAAAGTGTATAAATAAGGCTAAAATTGCATTAAGTCTTCATCTGAACTCCACCTCTCTTTGATATAAGATAATGAGGAAGCAGAGAACTTTTCCATGGTGCTTGCTTATTTAAAGGCCAGGTTTTCCCAGTAGAGATGCATGGGTTTTTTCTTTCATACACACATGCTCCTGCTATTCTACGAGATTCCACAAAAAATGGGCAAGTGTATTTTAATTTAAAAAAGAGTTGTGTCAGGGCACAGCGTATGCAAAAAAGTATTTGATTTTCTGCATTGTACTTGTAGTATAATGATACTGCAAATATCTTATTTCCCTTGCTACCTAAACTACCTTAGCTAGTTCAGATATTGTAATCAAATATATACCTTGCTTAACTTTCATCTTTCATTCCTTGTAATGTGTGACAGTTTTCTGCCATGACAATGTGAAATTTTCATTATAAAGCCAAAAGGAATTGGAGGTAACTGATATATATGGTCCAATTTTCCAATAGAATAGCTTTCCCTGCAGGTGGAGTCAACTGAGTATTTCAATGTTGTGCATAACCCTCCAGAGGTCTGACAATTACTGTTTTTCTTTAAAGCATCCAATTGTTGGGATGTGCCCTCAGTGATACTTCATAGTACACAGGCAAAGCTTGGATGACCTGAGAAGGGCAGAAAGCCAGTACTTGCTAGGGTTTCGTTGAAGAACATTAGACTATGTGAGAAAAATCTTCACAAAAATGATTCTTTTGATATTTTGGCCTTTCAATGGAAGATTGTTTTTGCAAACAATTGTCCAAACTTTGTACCATTTCATATGTTAGATTTTTTCCCCAGGGCAGAGGGAAATGAGGGAAAGATTTCTCAATGAGCAGAATAATTATTTCCTGGAGCAGAAGTAAAGTCAAGGAAAGTGACTGTTGTGTAACTCAATGGTGTAAACTTTAGGGAGTTAATGATGCAGGGATAAGGTTGTTGTACAAGTATTAATGTTTGCTTGTCCCATTTGATGACATAATATCTTTTAGATGCTATCTTTTAGATTGTTACAAAATGGTCTCTTCTCCCAAGTAACAAGAAGTAGGATGAGAAGAAATAGCCTCAAGTTGCACCAGGGGAGGTTTATATTGGTTATTAGCAAAGACTTTTTCACTGAACGAGTTATCAAGAATTGGAACAGGCTGTCCAGGACAGTGGTTTAGTCATTATCCTTGAAGGTGTTGAGAAGGGTCATCATTTAATGGTGTACTTGGCCGTGGTTGGACTCAATCTTAGAAGTCTTTTCCAAACTAAGTGATTCTAAGCTTCTACAATTTAAAAAAAAAGACAAGGAATGAAACAACATTAATTTTTTAATGAGAAAATTCTGACTGATTTGGAATAAAATTGTGGAGGAGGGAACACCTTGATGTCCTGCCTTTCAATACCAATATTTTTGTAACCCAGGCATGTATTTTTGACATTGTGAGTGAAATATGCAAAGTGATCTATCGCAAATGTTAAGTCCAGCTCATTAGCCAAATGCTTAGGGT
Source organism: Hafferia zeledoni (assembly GCA_035583235.1). Classification (NCBI taxonomy): domain Eukaryota; kingdom Metazoa; phylum Chordata; class Aves; order Passeriformes; family Thamnophilidae; genus Hafferia; species Hafferia zeledoni. The sequence goes on from JAWWEV010000115.1 coordinate 10,476,288, forward strand.
ATAAATAATGAATGAACTTCCAATGCTATAGTTTGACTACTAACTGGTCAGTAGAACAGGAGGGGGGGGCAACAGCTTTTAAATTTGTTGTTTTCCAATATATATAGAATGTGCTCACTTATTGTGCATTTTTTGTAACATAAATGGATTTGAAATTCTAGTAAATGTTGAAGCTGTGTTTGGATACTGAATTCTTGTGTTCAGCTTAGTCAGTCAGCTAAAGTCCTTCTGCTACTTGAGTTAGCATTACCACATCACTGTGCAGCTCTCTGATAGGCATAGCTGAAGCAGCTTCAAGTTGGGTATTATACTACACAGTACAGCTTAATATACTTAGCTTGGGTTTGGGTGGGATCTTACCTATGTCCCCATAGCACTGTGTGTGTGTCGGAGGAAACCAGCGTGATGAGGAGTTTATTAGATGGCAGCAATACTACAAAAGATGGATCTATGAGGATGTGGAGATCCGAGACTCTGCCACTCTTAATCAAGAGACCCTGCAGCAGTTAAATAAAGACTTTGATGGCTTCAGGAGTTACATCAACATTTCCTGTTTAGATGTTATGTACCTAATATGTCTACCTTATCCATTTTTCCCTTAGTCATTCCTATCCAAGTTTCTTCATCCCATAAACCCCTACGGCATTTTCCTGCCAACCCACTCCTGATTGGCCCCAGTTTGGTGCAGAGCACCATATTCCTTATATGGTTATGTTTGAACCTTGTTCCCCCATTGGCTCTTTCTTCGCTCCTCCCCTTAATTTGCATATCTCCCAATAGGGTGCTTTACTCGTCCCTGTCTCCGCCCATTACTCCGCCCATGTTCTAGAAAGTTCAATGGTACCCTATATAAGGCCGGGCGCACCAATAAAGTTGCTACTCTTCATGGACTCCCAGCTGTGTGGACCTCTTCCTTCGAGGGACTGACGCCGGTGCGGGAGTGGGAGGAGCTGCCCTAGGCTTCGAAGGGGCTTGATACAAAGGAGCTTATCACTGCCTCTTGAGCCCTGCCCCTTGAAGCCGGAGACCTGAACCACTGTATCAGTGGGTTTGAACAATCCGCTGATATGTGTGGGCCACCAGGAACTGTCTCAGCTCCTCAAAGGTCATTTATCCACCTTGATGTTGCTGACTCCAGGTCTGTGGCAAGTTTGAAATCTGACTGCACGCACTGCTGCATGGTGGTACCTTCCTGTAAGGGAGTAGCTAGAAACATTCACTGGAACAAATGCTGAGCAATTAACATTTTTGAGTCAGAAACAGTTCATTGTAAAGGCCCCAGGCTTGTCAAGTTCTCTAAGCTAGAGGTTTTGGCTTCCCACTTGATTTCCTAGTGCATTTATCCTCAAGAAAAGCCAATGCCAAACGGAAAAAGGTTTTTAGTCTGAAACTTTGTAGTTTGGAAGCTCCTTTCACATTTGTTTATATAACAGCAAAGGGAGATTACGACATGAAAGTAAAAGTGCTTTTATATTTTGCCAGAAATACTCTTGGCCTCTGAAATTGATGTGGCTTTAGTCTTAGCTTGGATGGAAATAATTCTTGCTTCTAGTAAAAAAAAATAAAAAATTAAAGAATGGATGTAATAAACATTTACATTGCAAGAAGATGATAAAATGCAAATATAGAGATCCATATCCTCCCTCTTTGCTAGTTAAAAGAGCTCTTCTGTTGAACTGTGTACCTTATTACAGTTTGAAGGAATTTTTTTCTCTAATTCTCCAGTAACTTTAAAAGTTTAACACTGATGGAGAGATGTCTTTGTGTCTGACATGGCTGTCTTCCTGATGCTTCAGAATACCATCTGAACACTAATTTGCTGCTACCATTTTCACACTGGCAGGTGGAAACAAAGGCTTATTGTCCATTTGGTTTATATTTCAGCTGCCTCTGTATTTGTGGTTTTCCTACACCGTCCTTTCATGGTACTGCTGATGTGTTGTTATGGGTTTAGCTAGGTAGGCCTAAATTTAGGCTTTAGAGTTCAGAGTAGGCCTGAGACTGTCAGCTAACTTGAGCTGGGCTGAGCTAGCTGACAGCTGACTTCTTCTAGCCAATAGTATTCCATACCATATTTCTGACATCATCTCAAAGGGGTAAGAGCCAGTGTGGGAGTGGCTTGGTCAGTTGCTTCACAGCTGTGGTCCCAGGAAGACACATTGTGCTGTCCCAGGAGGGAAGGGAGGCCCAGGCCCTGCACTGGCTCACCACCATGTTATCTTAGGGAAATGTAAAATGTTCTTAGTTTTTTTTCTCTCTGCTTAAGTCTGTCTCTGGGGAATTCACTTCTCTAGAGTGATTTGTAGTTAAAATGGTGGGATTTTGTTCACTGGGGAGTGGGAAGTTATTTCTTGTTATATCTAACTTGTGTAAGTGTATGTTATATTGCAGTTTTACTTTTTTCTGTATAAATATATGTAGTTATTTTAAGCATAGTTTGAAGGGTTTTTTTCTTTCCTCCCTTTTCTCGGTGGGGGGAGGGAGGCTCTAACACTGTATTGGGCAGTTGGCATTTTGCTAGCTCAAACCAAGACATGTGTTCTGATGGGTTAACACAGGCAGTTAATGACATGTGATCTATAAAATGTTAACAGAGAAGGGAGAGAAAACCACACTTGTTAGGCAAGGGTATCAATTAAACCTATTGGCACATTAGCCTGTTGTTTATTTTGCTTTTTGATTGGTCACAGTGATCTTGTGTCACTGCTGCAATAGGTTTCTCTTTTGTGCAATATGTTTCTCTTTGTTGCAAAATATTTTTTTTACAGCAACTCTCAAGCTCCCCTAAACTGTGGCAAAAAAAAAAAAAGAAGTATTTATTCCTATCTGGTTTGTGTGGCTCCTCTGGTTGTGTGGCTCCTCTGCCTTCTGTGCTTTTGTTATGTCGCTTTGCAGACATTTTATCCAGGGGACCCTAAAGTACCTCCAGTTCTCCCATGTTTGTATTTCATGTTTGTGTCAATGATTCTCTATGGCTGACCACAGGGACAAAGCTGTAAAATCTGTTTGGCACTGTGCTAATTTTCCATTTGAAGAGATAAAACTGGGAATCACAGCATCAAATTATACTGAATTCTAACTAATGTCTCCTCTTGCTCCTCTTCCCAAATACAGGAGTATATATCCTGAGCATCATTACTGGCATGTTCATCCATTGCTTACAGCAGGCAAGTACAGTTTTGATATGCGTGGCCTGTGACTCTGGAAGGATTTATTCCCTCTTTGCTCTGTGTGTGCTGTTCCCAGAAGATTGCCTTGCTGTGTGTCCTTGAGGCACTAGAGCTGTGTCTACAGCACTGAGCACCAGTCTGGGGGATGTTGTGAGGATTTGGTTTGATTTGGTCACTTGTCTTTTTGCAGAGTGGTGGTGATACTTCGAAGTACTATTCTCCTTTGGGAGGGTGAAAAGGGATTCCTGAGTCTATCAAAGCCAGTGACTTCTGCAACCCTATGCCATTGCAGCGGGAGGAGCACACATTCAGGTTTGCTTGTGCAAATATATTTTTCTGCTGCTCTTCTTCCTGTTGTCTTTTCTTTCTCTCCCACTTTGGAGTTGAGCTGAGAATAGTAGGAAAGTAGTCAGTGGACGAAGGGAAATTATCCTCCTGTTATTTCCTTGGTTAGTGTCCAGTTTTGGCAGTTCCAGGAGGAGGCCAGTCAATGGGACCAAGTCCACCCAGAAGGCTGAGGCAGTGCTTGCTCTGGGAGAAGACGCTCTGGAGCTGGGGCTTATTCAGCTTGGGGAAGGGATAGTTCTGTGGGAGCAGCAGCAGGCCCCAGTATCTGTGGGATGTGATGGAGGGGTAGAACTGGGTTCTTTGCAGCCTGGTGGGAGAATAAGAGTCAAGGGGCATAAATGGAAATGAATGGGAAAGACACTTTCACTGTGAGGATGCAGTTTTCCATCTAGGACTGAGTGAGAGGTGGTGAGCAGGATTTCCCGCTCTATTTCTGTTGCTGTGTCTTGGTTATACTGTATGCCTCTTTTGCATTTGACTTCACTCCTTTTTGAGTGTGTGATTTGCTATAAGTTGTATATCCTTTTCTAAAGAAGAAACAACTGCATAATTGATGATGCTCTCATAATGGTTTCATAGTTTCATATCTGGTAGGTACCAGTCCATGCAGCTTCCTGTCTAGTACTTAAAAGCAACATCTGCAGGAGCTGCTGCTACCTTCTGTTGTGTTTTTGCTTTTCCACAGTATAATTAAGAAGGCTGATGGGCAACTCCCATTTCTCTCAATCTCTGCTTTTATATGATAGAAGCTGATTTTCATTTGCCAGTACCTTATGTCTCTTTGTACTAAACTTTTTAACAATTCTGGGATTTATACAAGGGTTTTTTTTTTTTTTAATGAGTGAGATGGAATTTATGAAGCTTGGCTCGTAGAAGGAAATATCACTAGTAATTTTTAGTAACTTCCTCTGACTGCCTTCTACTAGGGTATTTTATGCTTTTCCTGCTGGTATTAATTGCACTAGCAACTGAGTCTTGTCAATGGCAACTGACATAAATGATGTTTTACATTCTGTGGACTTCCAAATGTAATTTACTGATGCTTTCGCACTCCCTTGTGCAGCAGTCCTGCACTTGATTTGTTTTTCTTCCTTTGCTAATCTGCCAGCAGATGAGACTCATTTCAAGGCTTAGTTTTTCTCACTAACAAGCATTGTTTCCATTCTTCATGTTTTCTTTCTGTGTGAGATTGGAAAAGAAGGTCTTATTTGGGTGACAAAGGAGGCTATGTGTGACCTAGATACCAGAATACCTATGGTTGGAGTTTTGATGTCTGGGGCTCTATTTTTGCACTATGTGTGGGTTGAAAACTTGTAAGTGTCACATTTAGCCGCAGAAAGGTGGTTTCAAAGCTCTTGGATAATTAGAATGGAAGTGTTGGATTATATTCCCATGACAGTGGATGTTTCTTATGCTGAATATATTTATTACAGCTTAGGACAATATGATTTAATCTTAAACAGATTTTGAAAAATGAAAATACATTAATTCTTACTGTCCTTTGTTTCCTATTTGCTTTATTGCTTAATGGTTTAATAAAATCTAATCAGGTTTCTTTGATTTCAGAGCAAATAAAATCTTTATTTTGGATTAAAAATGTATGGAAATAAGGATTTCTTACATCTGAACTTCCTTTCTTCACAAGCATACTCAAGCTTCTAAGCCATAGAAGAATAATTAGGTTTATTGCAGTGTGCCATGTTGTAGACTTATTTAAATTCCTAACATATGGATCTAATTTTGTATCTTGATGGCAGAGAGAGAGAGAATATGTAAAAAGGTGTTACTTTTTCACTGCTCCATTATTGGAAAGCAGAGAAATAAATATAAAGTCACACTAAATGCAAGGTTGATGTGCAATGGGTAATATTCCTTTTGGCCTTGAATGTTTTATATTGGAATTTTTTTGACACTGTTGAAAGTAATGTATAGTAATTAAAATGTGATTTTTCCCTTCTAAGTAGGCATATACGTTCTATCAAAACGCAATTGGATGGTAAATTAATTTTCTGCGTTCAGATGTGTTATCTTATCCCTGATTCATATGTTGCTATAGCAACAATTGACTTCACAAGGCCTGTCTTGGTTCCCCAAGAAATATGAAATGCCCTGGTTTATATTTTTCTGGAGTAAGTAATATAGTTGAGTTTGGTAGCAGTAGCTGATTTTTATACCAGGATTTTTATTTTTAAAATTGAAGATAAAACTGTTTGTTTCCTAAGTTGAATATATTCTCCTTTTTCTGTGTTTACATTTTGATAGTGTTTTTATTAGTATGACTAATTGAAAATATTATACCATACAAAATACAGCTGTGATTTCTAAAAGGTGATTCTAAAAAGGGCAATAACTAGTTTTAAAATATTTTTTTAAATTTTAAGGTATGTGTTCACTTCTATCAGTCTCAAAACCAGACAGCAAATGGCACAAAAATGGATGCCATTTACAAGTAAGTATGCTGGTGTCGTGAATCCTAATTTAGGATCCTGCTGACTATGCCAGTTGCTCCTGTATCCTGATTTAGGGTCCTGCTGTTTACACCAGTAGTCACAAATGAGTGATTTTTGGTTACTCAAAGAATCACCAACAAAGGTAGCCTTAATATAAATTCATAAAATTGTAACTTAAGACTGGCAGGGTTCACTCTATTGCTTGCTGCGTGAATAAAACACACAAAGGAAAATCAAGTTAGAATTGATTTAGAATGATTTATACAGAGACCAAAGATATAAAAGGGTAAATGAGGCCTTCCTATTGAGTCACAAGGTTGAGGGGATGCCCTTGCTTTCTAAGCTCCTGATGGAGCTTAGGTGCAGCTAGGTCCAATCTTGGTCTCAGACTTGGAAGACAGTTTATATCTAAAGGAATGAACTATGTGGATTTCATTAATATTATTTTAGCATGCAACTAATCAGCAACTTTTGGAGGATCTGTTGGGAACAGAAAATCTCTCTGCCTTGGGTAAGGAAGGATCTCTGTCTCAAGTAAGAAGTCTCAAACCTTGAGAGTTGTCCCAGCTCAAAGGGAGTCACTGGTGTGCAGCCCACTTGCAATTTAGAGAGAACCTGAATAGGACTCAGTCAAAGAACTGTCATTCATAGAAAGGACTCTGTGCCTCAAAGAGCAGCCTTGAGACATGTCACAGCAGAGGAGGAGATCATGCTTCCAGGAGGGGAGAGCTCAAAGAATCCTCACTTAGGCTGCTGTATTTATGCAACAAAGTGGTTGGCTTATGGTCATGTTGCATACACTGTACCCTCAACTTCATTTGTTCCTGGATAAATGAGAAAACCACCTGTTATTGACGTGTTAATTGCACTGTCAGTGTTCCATTAATATAGAATCATAGAATGGTTTGGATTGAAAGATCTTTAAGATCATCTCATTCCAATTGATGGCTGTTGACCAGAGAAAATATGACCCACTCCGCACCAGATGAATGAAGGCACAAAAGTGAATATTTATTGAAGAACAACAAGAATATTTATAGGGTTCTGAGGGGAAGGTTCAGGAACTTGGACATGATGGGGTGAGGGTAGGGATGGAGTGAGTAACTGGCAACTGGATAATCAATGGGGAAGAACTTGTCAAATGACAGGAAAACTAACCAGTAGGAAACCAGGGATTAGGGCAGACATGGAAATGGATAGGAGGGGGCAGGTGCGGCACTGGGGCTGCATCGGCAATTCAAGACAGGGCGATCCCCAGACAGGGCTGCCCCAGTCCGGATCCTCCAGGAGGACCCCCTGGTGGGTCCTGGATGGTCCTGCAGAGCAGTGGCAGCCGCAGGGGCAGCTGTGGCAGCAGTGTGAGGCAGGGACTATTCCTCTGCATGGGGCAGCCCCGTACCTTAGTGGCATGGTGGAAAAGAGGACACTGACGGGAGCCTCATTGCAGTTGTAGCTTCCTTGGGGACAGGCACTGATCTCTTTTCTTAGTGACTGGACCTGAAGAAATGGCCTGAAGTTGTGTCAGGGGAGGTTTATGTTGGATATTAGGAAAAGGTTCTTCACCCAGGGGGTAACTGGGTGCTAGAGGAGACTCCCCAGGGAAGTGGTCACAGCACCAAACCTGACAGAGTTCAAGAAGTGCTTGGATCATACTATGAGGTACATGCTGTGACTCTTGGGGATAGTCTTGTGTGGTGCCAGGAGTTGTACTCGATGATCCTTGTGGGTTGCTTCCAACTCAGCATACTCTATGATTCCACGAAACTCTCATTGAACTGTGTAAATGAGATAACCAAAAATATCACATACTCTGAAAACCACAATGTAACACATATATAGCAGAATTGAATATTTTGTTTTCTAAATGTCTATTAAATTTTCTAGCTTTACATAATTCTTTTCCCTCTATCTTCAATGAATGAACAGTAAATCAAAAAATTGAGCTAGATTCTTCATGGACTATAAACCACAGCAGTAGAATTGTCTTATGAAAACATATTTAACCATCAAGTGATACAGGAGCAGGTGGAAATGTACTTCACTCTTGCAGAGTTAAATATCTCCATTGTTGTAGGAGAACACTGTCCTATGAGGATTGGAAGAAGTACTACAAAAAGTGGATTTATTAACACGATGACAAAATGGAACCAGCAGAGGCCTTAAATGACGTTGGGACTATTGTCATGGATGTTTAATTAGGATTATTGTGGTTTAATTGTATAGGTTTTACAGTTTTAATGTTACCCCCGTTGTGGTTTTCCCTTCCCGGTTTTCCCTTTCTCTTCCTCCACATTGTCTTCTTTCCCCTCAGACCATTTCCTGCCTTTGCCCTGAACCCTGTCCCCTCACTGGTCAGTTTTCCTGCCTTTGGTGACCATTGTCCCATTGGCTCCCCTGTTACCCTGGTTACACACTCCACCCAATCCTGTTCCAGTTTTGGAACCTTCCCCCAGCAGCCCTATAAAAATCTGAGTTCCCCTCAATAAATTCCTTTCTGTGCTTTCGTCCCCGTGGTGTGTGGGGTGCGTTTGAAGCCAGCCTGTCAGTCAATGTCTGCCACATTGTATCTGTAGGGAAGGTATGTGTCAGCAATGAAAGAAAGAAATAGTAAAAAAATATATACACTTTGAGAGCAGTGTACTTATGGATCACTTTTGTGTAGTCTCAATATTTGGAGTATTAGCTGCATGTGCACAGTCCTTAATGGATTTTTAGCATGATTGGTGTATAATATTTTACAACATAGAGCCATAATGGCATGTTGTAGTGAGAAAAGCTCCCTTTGCATTATCAAGAGCTTGGACCCATTGTCAAAATGTGTGTCCTGTTCTAGCTCCTCAGTGGAAGAAATTCAGTCCTCATAACCCCTCAATACTAGCTTTCAAATAGCAAGAGACCATGGACATTGCAACATCCTCTCTCCTGTGGAGATTTCTGGTGAGATCAATTAGTACAGGGTTGTATCGATGTGAATCACTGTGACTTTTGATGAGGAAGCATGCGTGTTTCTCTTTGATAAGAGTAAGTCCCCTAAAATCATTGTTATATGAATACAAAGTAAACATACATAATAATGGCCCAATCTTCGCGAACGAAGATTTGGGAAGGGCTCTCCCCACTGGGTGTGCCCTTCGAGCCTGCGCA
>JAWWEV010000115.1:10485499-10497705 GCA_035583235.1 Hafferia zeledoni
CCTACTGAGACTCGAACTCGTGACCTTGGGAGTCAGAGACCGGAGTGCTCTCCATTACGCCACGGGACCGCCTTAAACATACATAGTATGTGTATGAAATATACACAGTAGTATTTATAGAAATAATCGGTGTTGTTACTGATGGTTGAAGAAAAGTGGGGGTGAGGGGAACATAACCTGGTCATGTCAAAAACAAATACAAAAGCTCAAACTTGCATGTATACCCAGACAGCAGGTATGTGGTCTGCCTTCATCCTTAGTTTCCAGTAAAATTGAAGCTGAGGTAAGTTATTTTTCCTCTAGAAGCTTTTGCGTAAAGTCCTCCAAGACTGTGCATATTCACAGATGCTCCCCAAAAAATTGCATAGTTTTAAACTGTTCCAATTCATTTCTGGATGTCTCTTTGAGTATTTGGATGTTGCTCTGACAGATCAGGTACCATTTGCTGTTCTTGACCAACTCAGTTTCTCACTATGCTTAGAAAAAGAATTTTTTCCTGGCTTGTGAATGACTTTCAACTATCATGGGTTACTATCCACCCACGTTTATTTTATCAACTCATAAATTGACAGTACTATAAATGGATTTAATAACTGAAGTTTATTACTATTTCTTGACTGACACTAGGCACTGCTAATCAATCAGTTTGGGGTGATAAAATGCAGGATGCTGTAAGAAATGGCAAAGCTAACTGTTCTGCACTTGGAACAAAAGTTCTTGAAATTGTTAGAAAAACCAGATTAGCTTACTTGACATTTGCATGTCCATGTTCGCAATAAATTACATTATCTTAGAGGTATCTGAAGCTCCTTTACATCCCTCATAGAAGAAAGGCTAAAGCTGTCATTTACATAATCTGCTCTTGAGGCAATGACCTTACAGGGAGTCTTTAAGTATGCATTTAACAGTTGGGGTTTTTTACAGCTTTTCACTAATTATTAACAGAAATAATTTAAATTAGTTCTAGAATAGATTTTTTTCCATGAATGTCATTATGGACTGATAATGGATACTTTAATTAGGCAGTGTTTTGAGGGAATATTTAACTAAATTAAAATTTGGACAAATACATTCAACATGCTCAGTAGCACTTCATAAAGGCTTATGTGCATCTGTAAACTGCTCAGTAAACAAAAGTAAGCACATAAATTTGGCTGAAATATAGGATATGGCTTTCATAAGTTTCTGCTGAGACTCAGACATTGCAATATATGCTCAAACACTTCTGGTCTGCTCACACACACCCTCCCCACCTCTATTTGGAAGAAAGTGTTTCACTACTTTCCTGTCAAAACTCCCACTTTTTTTGGATATGAAAAGCTATCATGCTGATGCTTTCTTCTAACCTGTGAAGAATATGAGTACATGAGTATTGGAATTCCCATGAAATTAAAACTTTGAATTTAGGTCAGGGATCTTTTCACTTGCTGTTACAGCTTTCCAATAAAGCAGGTGAAAAAGCTTATTTAATTTTTTCACTTCATCTGTGCCAGGAATAATTTTGAAGTCTCTTTTAAAGTTCCTAATTGAGTTTGTCTTTTTTACTTAATGTACTTTGGAACCTTAAACAGTAAATTTATAGCTGGACTAAAACCAAATTTTCTCAAACATTTTTGTCAGTATCTTGTAATATTCTTAGTATCTCTGACATCATGAATGATAAAAAACTTTTTTTACCTACTCTAGGTGGTTCTTTCTCCAGGTTACCTTCACTTTTTCCACTTTATTATCTGTCGTGTACTAAAAAAAATTGTATGGGGCCCATATGGACCATATGTGCTCCTTCTAAGAAAGATGATCGTGTTAACTTTTTTTGACCTTCATACAAGTTGCACAAATATAAAAGGATTGGGGGGAAAGTTTTACATCACTTGCATCTTTTTTTCAATACCACCATAATTAGTGTAAGAACAAGGGAAGAATCTCTTAACTGGAAAGGTTCTAGGCTGGGCAGTTGTAAAGCATTAAGCATTCCAGGACATCAGTGCTTCTCTGAAAAAAGCTACATATTTGTGATGATAATTTTAGTGGTTAAAATGTAATTAGTGACTAAATAGGTAAGAGGCAAACAGAAACCTCAGTGGCATGAGAGGTTTCTGACTCTTGGAAGGGTGTTAATCTCATTTGAGAGTTTTGGGGTAGGAGGAGGAGGGGAGTGGGGGGAAAAAACAAAGCAATAGTAATTATCTAGTTAATAGGCACTAGGGTCTGCTTTCCATAACTGATCTTCAACTGATGTGTTACAGTTATTGGAGGTACAGTTACACACAGCAAAAACATGAGGAGAAACTTGCAAGAAGGGAAAGGCACAATTGAAAATGGAGACCTGAGACATTAATTAGAAAATTATTAAATACCACTCATGATAATATAACTACATGTCTTTCCTTTCTTCTGTTCTTCCCCCTCTTGAAAAAAAGTATAAATACCAATTTATCACTTCATGAAGGAAAATGCAATTATGTTTTGCTTCCATGCAATCTCATAAAACCTGGGGATTGAAAACACTGGTTCATTTCACTCTTAAGAAGTCCATTGTGTTCTTATGGCTGAGGGGAGTGAAAAAGTAAGAAGATGAGGACTGGCTAAAACAAAATGATTAAAAAGAGGTTTAATATAAACAAGAAAATATTGAGTCTCTGTCAATATAATGATTAGGTTTGGATTAGATTGTTTTCTCAGTAAGCATGTTCTAAACGTGGTTAATTTAATTTGAGAAAGGTTGAAAGAGGTGAGTATGGCCTCATAGTATAGAACTAGTGAAAATACAGTCTACAGACAGTATGTGAAAATTTAGGCATTTGCAAGACGTGGGAAATACAAGAGGGGAGATTTATTACCAGGAACCACAAATCAAAGTGATTTCTGATTCATCCACAGCTGGCAAGGATACTACCTATTATTTCAGATAATGTTTTTTCATTTCATGGACAATGTTAATGTGTAGTGACAAAGAAAGCTCTCAGGTTTTCAAGACACTTCATTAACAGTGACAACAATGAAGATAAAAATGAGTAAAAAAAAGTCACCTAATATGCTGTCTTCATTTGGTTGGCAAAAAGACAAACAAATCACTATTCCGGCTTAGAGTGACAACAAGCTTTGTTCGTTGCCTGAATTGTTGATAATTAAGAAAATAAATGTTCTGAGGTTGATTGTGATTTTGTGTACGTTACTGTGAGTGGGGTTGGAAAATATTTTGACTTCTAAAGAAATTTTCAAGTAAAGTGAGTTTTCTTGTTTGTTTATTTCTTTTTGGGAAGAAATTGCGAATCTGATTTTGGGGATTTGGGGTTGAGGGTTTTTTTTAATGTTAGAAACATGGTGAAATTTGAACATGTTCCCCATGTGTTGGTGTATTATTATCAGGTACAGGATAATCTGCCTCTGACATGAGCACTTGCCACCACCAAAATAGATTTGGGGACCATATAGCTTGCTTGAGGTAGTTGGCTAGCACTTTGTCACTCCATAAACAGTTTTGAACCCCTTCAAGAGGTCTGTGTTAGAGCTTACAGGGAACAAAAAAGTGACAATGTGATTTTCATATAGCTGAAGAGAACATAAAGGTGATGACTTTCTAGTCTTGTAAGAAACATGAAGCTAGCTGAACTGGACTGCTTGTTCACAAGGGTGGAGAGAGACTATGGAAATACTGTCTTAGTTTGAAGGAAACCAAAATGTTTACCAAAACCAGAGGAGACGATTCCTCCTCAATAACCATGTCACCCCTTATTAAATTAAAAAAAAAAAAAGAAAAAAAGAAACTTCAATTAGAAAATGGATATAAGAAGGATAATTGTTCTTAACTACTCTCTCTCTATATATGTAGATATAAATATAACTATAAACAGACCAGAGCAAACTACTCCCCCAGCACCAAAATGAACAAACCCCCAAAACTGTAGGTTCCTCCTGGTGCAATTATATTTATGGACAGTGGCAGTGGCACACCTCAGCTGGCTGCGAGGTGAATTCTCAGTCTTTTCCCAGTGAGGCAGAGACAAGGAGGGGTATATGACTCATGTGGTGCAGGATGGAGCTTTATCTGTGGGGGAAGAGCAGACTCTCTCTCTCCTTGCCCTTTGTTCAAAAGAAGGAAATGCTGGGAGTTGAGGAGTGGTGGTAGTTCCCAGAAAACTCCTTGCAGTCGAAGTCAGGCCCCAGGAAAAAAAAGGTCTGCAGTGTGTCCCGAAGCAGCTGTGACTCTCCTCTCTCTTCTCTCTCTCTCTTTCTGAAGCTCAGAGTGCCCAGAGATGGAGGGGGGAAGGCGAAGCGCAGAGCCAGAAGGAGCTCTCACCAGCTTAGCAAACAGTGTCTCTTTCCCAGCAGCTGCCCCAAAACAAAAGTCAAGCCAGCACCCAGGAAAAGCCTCTCCCCCTCCCAGGTGCTGGGAGTCTGTTTCTCACCCCTGCCCCACCATTCAGTTGGAATCTATAGTCATCAGCCACTCCTTTGTTCTCAGTCCTGGCACTTCAACTCCCAAAACCTTTGTGTTGGTAGGGTGAGAAAAATTCTCTGAGGAACTCCTCCCAACACCACCTTCCTTTGTTTGAACCTTGCTGGACCTTGTAACAGTTGTCTTTGCCATATAAATTAAATACTACAAGCTGCCAGTTACCAAAGATTGTCACAAATTGTCATTTCTACTACCATGTGATTTGTGCAGACAGGAGTCATTATAATGATTCAAAGCTCTAATCATCATGATAATGGAGTATAATTGCTAGGCTCCTTAAAAACTTTAGGAAAATCTCTACTAAAACCATCTGAGTGCTGGCAGAAATTTATTAGTTCTATTTTGATCAAACACCTCTTTTGCAGAGTGGGGGGAAAGGTGTTACCTACTTGAAAAATAATCTTCAGATTGTATATTCAGGCAGACGGCTGAGACATTAACTTTATTACTTTTCCACCTTTAGTAAACAAAGAATAGTCAATTCTCATATGCAATCTAATAGGTGAACATGCTTTTATTAAAAATAGGTAATCAAACTCTTGAAAGAGTTTAATTAAATTGATTTTGTAGTTTTGGTTTTGTTTTTCTTTTTTCCTTAGTGCTACTAAGATATAAAGGGGGAAACAAGCTCAATGTGAAAATAGTCTAATTTTTAATGATCTGCTTTCAGTGTTGATCTCAGTTCTTGAGATGCTCTGAAGATGTGTATCTTGCACGTCTGCTCCAGTACAAGAAATGTTTCTTATATAAAGTGAGTCAACAGTTATTTTTCTTCTCAGGAGAGAAGCTCAAATGTACAGGTGACATTTCACATTAGCCCGTCACTGGTGTCTCAAGTATTCATCTGGAAAATGGGAGCATTCTGCCACATTAATAAGGCCTTCTCTTAGCACACTTTGATTTTCATAGTTTGCTTTCTATGCATACATTAGCAACAGAAAAACCACCCAGCAATGCTTTGTCCAGTTCATGAAGGTAATCTTTTTTTGTTTTGGGTCAGTCTGTTTCAGTTGAAGAACCAGTGCTTTTAACATCTCTTTTGTGTTAGCTAGACAGTACTCTAAAATTGCTTCTGGTTTTCTTGCAAATATCACCGAACACTCTTTTTCTGAATAGCACCAGGATCTTCACTGGTTATGTATGATGCTGTGAGCTGATGACTGTCATTCAGTACAACACTTATGCCCTGAACAGTACATGCAGTTCTAGATAATTCATGCCCGTGATGCTTTCTTTCTCTCTTCCCACCCTTTTCCTTCTTTAAAAAAAAAAAAAAAAAAAAAAAAAAAAAAAATTGTATTACTACCACAGACCTTCTCTGAGCATGTGTGTGACCTTTGGAAAAAGAGGTCCTTCCCCATATTTGTCAATTGCACCTTATGGTTTGATCTGTACCATTCATTCTCTTTTGTGTAGCTTTTCTGAGTGTGTTCAGAGACTCCTCCATTTTATTTTCACCTTCCTGTTTGTTGCAGCCTTAAGAGTGTAAGCAAGTAAATATATCCCTACCTAATAAAAATGATCTCTTGATCAGTATTTACATCTCTAGTAACAGAGACTCTCATGCTACATAAGCTGCCCAGATGTACAAAGTTGCTTAGTTTTTGCAAAGTTAATACTTAGATAGGATTCAGAATGTCTCAACATTTTCCCAGGTATTACCAGTAACACTGATCCAAATATACTTTGCTGTGTGTTTTATGGAAACACATTTAAAAAATAGAGGTAATTAAATGTCTGTAGCAGGCTGTAGCCAATATGCTGGGCTTAATAAGCAAAGTTATGTTTGCTGGGTGACTTTCCCCCAAAACATAATTGACGATGACAGCTTGGTTATGTGAAGATGATGTATACATCAGTTTAAAAGCTTGTCACCTACTTGATGCATTAATTCAAGTCCTTTGTGTGAGCCAAAGTTCCTATTCTAGGCAGAGCATATGGTCTGTCACTTAGCACATGACATGTTTTTAGATTGTTGTGTCTGCAAGTGTACTGGCCCTGAATGTGAATGTACAGGCTTGCCCTGTAAAAGCTGGCACCAATTTATTAGCCACTCAAATAGTTCTACTGTATTGTTGTGACTCGTTATGGCTTAAACATGAAGAAAGATTTTGAGAATTTAGCCCGCAGCTCTCTTTTATCTTTTGAATTTTCCCAGTGAGAAATGGCTTTCATTCACCAACCAGCTGAAATAATATTCATAGAAGCATAAATGTATACAGTCGTATTTCTCTGTAATAGTCATGTTGACAAGTGTCTCAGTTTAAAAGAAAACTAAGATGTCTATTTGGACTTGGAAAGGGGCCTCCTCCCCCCAAACCACCACACCCTTTAAAATTAAAATACTTTAATCTGAAAATGTTTAGAAAATGGTAATAGTTCTTAACTAACAGAACAAACAGCAATTGAAAATTCAAAGCATGTGTCTTTGGACATTCATTTGCATTCTGAGTTGCTTAGTGCCGTTAACCTTATTCCATTTTCTTTCTGTCTGCAGCTATTGATATGAACATGCTTTCTTTGTTTTCATAAACTGATTAGCAAATATCAGCAACAGAATGTGAATATCTGTTACCATACATGTCCTGGAGCATTTTCTGTGCATGTTTTACTATTAGTTATTCTCTTCAGTTTTTTTCCTCCCAGTGGTTGTCACCATTCACTTGGGAAGCAAAAAAGGTACTTTATGACTTGGGTGAAAAATTGCACACCAGCCTGCTGAATGTTAAATTTTGCGATGAGAAGTTGTGAAAAACACATAGGATATGTTTTAGCCAGCTGTGGGAAAAAGCGTGTTGCCAGACTACTTGAAGAGGTAGGCTGTGGGCAGCACTGATGGAGTTTTTCCACAGAAATGCTCATTATTCTAATTTTCTGGCTACTTTTGGGCCTGAAATAAAACAGTCAAGTGTGAGTCATTTAAATGGATGATAAATATCCTATCGGAATCTGAATTTAGGTATGAGTACTGTTAACATTTTGTGAGAAATGCTCCATTTACCAATAAGATTTGGAGGGGACAAAGTCATTGAAGCAAAACTCACCTTTTATTTAACAAATTCAGCTGAATCGGGTGTGTCCCTCTGGCCTTAGAGACAGACACAGAACAAAAAGAAACAGAACTTTTTATAGCCTCTCCTGGCCAGAAAGGTCCCTGCCCCCGTTCCTATTGGCTAGGACTTGAGGACTCACAGTCTGGCCTGGTCCACCTACGTGCCACACCTCTGCAAAGGTGCGAAAATCCATAGGAAACTTGACTACCTTCTCCCCCCATTCTTTATCAATAAAGTTCCTTTAGCTTCAGCAAAACCCCAGTTCTGTTTCTAACAATTTTTATACTCTTCCCCTCTGTTTTTGTTCCTGAAAGCATGTAAAGAAGGAGAGGAAGCACCCTTCCAAATCTGTGCAGGCATCAAAACTCACCTGAGCATAGAACATGTGAAAATTGAGACATGTAGGACTTCAACATCATGAAAAACTAAGAGTACATCACTGGTTTGGAATCTCTGAAAGAGGTCATGGCAAGGTTATGCAATGGTATTTAAAAATACACTTATGAGGAAACATAGAATCGTTCCTGGGAGGGTGTGTCTAGGCCTGGATTGAGATACAAAATGGAAGTATTACTTGCTCTTGCACATGTATTTGCAGAGGGAAGACTTGTGTGAGCCTTGCAACACATCGCAATGTGTGCAGAGGGTGGCTAACTTGATTGTGATGAGGATCTTTCTGGTTTTGTGAGGAATGCATCTGATTTCTTCTGCTTCCTGATAAAAAAATTAACAGACTTGAGAGCTGTATTATTTACAGTGTGCAGTTCAACATATGTTCTGATTAATGCTCATTTTGCTTGAGGTTTTCTCTAGTCTTTACTTTAAACAATGTGCCAAATAAGCCTCAGGTGAACAGGTGTTAGTTTTGCAGGCTGTTGCACTGAAAATTCGTGCACATGAAATTCTCCTGTAACCTGTGGGAGACAAGCATGTTTCTGACTTCACAAGAAAAGGAGGTGAATGCAGGACTAAGTTTGTGGACTGAGCAATCAAAGGAAAACTAGACGGTCCTCTTCTAGTTGTTAAAGTAAAAAGCACTCTGGCTTTGACTCTAGCTGCCTTTTTAAGTTATTGAGTTTACTGTTGACATGAGAAGGAATAGATTTAGCTTGCACAATGCATTGCAGAGAATAGGTTTCCTGTCTCATTGTTTCTGCACTTGCATGGGACCGTGAGAAGGTGACTTGTACTGTCAACAACTCTGCTCAGCTGCAGTTTAAAAAATAAAAAATTCCAATATTTAAAAATATGTTTTAATCACTGATTTCTGTCAGCATTCATTTCATTATCACCTGAACTACTTATGAAGGCCATACTTAAAAATTTATCTCAGGAAGAAAATTCTGCTCAAGGGGCCACAGAATGTGGGAGATGCTCATTGTGTCCTAATTTACATTGTCAGTGGACATGTGTAAGGATGTCATGTGTAAGCACTGGGAGTGGGATTCGGTGTTTTGAGCCAGTTCTCAGGTTAAATGTCTTTGTTTTAGAGGTTTTGCTGCATATGAATTTCATTCTGTAGTAGTTGGAGACTGGTCTGTTGGTTTTGAATGGTGGATAGAACCTATCACAAACTCTTCATCTGCCTGTCGAAGAAGCTGAGTGGTTGCCTGAGTGGTGCAATGATTTTTCTCCATTTAGGCTTTTCTGGGGAGTATGTATGTTCTACAGTAAGGCAAATATAATTAGGAGTGACTTATTCACTGAACAAAAGGAGTAAGAATTTAAGGATGGAAAATGAGGTGACCTTGTGGAAATACAGCTAAAGTGTAAGGCTTAGGCCTAATTTAGGCCTAGTTAATTATATTAATAGTCAATGCTATCTCGTATTGCTTGTGAATATGGGCAGTTTTTGCACAGGGAGAGGAAGAAGTTTTTAAAATCTTTGGTGGCTAATATAACTAGACTTAGTATTATGAGCTTAGAATAAATGAGAAAAAATGCTCTAGGAGGAACTCTGATTTGCCTTGACAGTGGTGCAGTTCCACCAATCACAATAGGCCTTGTGAGAGAGAAATCAATTTAAAATTAAAGCACTTATAAAGTGCTCTTTGATCAAGGGCCTTTGCATTGAATGAGTCTTACAATGTCTAAAATATAATGAAAAATTCCCTGTAGAAAACATTATACAGGGTTGTTGCAATAATTTTTTCAAGGCTGCAGATCAGAGGAATCAAGAAACAATATTCAGTTCACTTTTCTTAAGCATTCTGACTGCAATTGTCTCTAACACACTTGACTGAGATTCCTAGAATAAGGTAAAAATAAGTGTGAAAAGAAAATCATCGTGGGAAAATCAGTGAGCCACTTTCATTACTGTATGTTGATATAATAATGCTAATACGAAGGATGCTATATTGTATTAAAACTGGAGTAAAGAAAAATAGAAATTAAAAGTTTGTTGGCAAATACTGAGTGAAGAGTAAACAGCTGCTCCTCACATCTTTAAAAAGTAAAAAACCCAACCCACTTCCCAGCTGTGCCAGTCCTTTTTGTATGTGTAGGTACTATTGATTACACATCGGTATAGCTGCTGAAGAACTGAAGTTTCCATTCTGCAGAATGGATTTGACAGTATTTCAAGACTTGCTTTTAGCCCAAAGAGAATAAAAATCTTTGTAAAGAATAGAAAGCATGTTACTTCACGTTAGCTCGATACAATTCCCTATTGCCATCAGCTTTAGTAGCAGGACCACTTGATAGTTTTAATGTATCAGATGCTGTATCACAATTCACCTTTATGGACTGAGATCTCCCATTGTTTGCTGTTGCTCCCATCATAGTACTTGGTGGTTCAAACTTATCTCCCTATAAGTTTGGTGCCAGACAGGGGAATATATCCTTGCCAGTAGGGACAGTCTACAGAGCAAAATGAGATAAGTTATTTTAGCATTTCTACCAGGGGGGTTGATCTGGAGTAACTGGCAGATAAAATGGCAGATGGAATTCAATCTAGATGGTGTCCCCTGAGGGCAAAATTATATTAAATAAAATTATGCGCTTTGAACAGACTTACTGCTCAAGATACTAGTGTTGTCCTTACTGACAGTATTGGCTTTGCTATCTTGTTTCAGTCAAAAAAAGTGAATTGAGGTTTGGAATTACTAGATAAGGAATGGCATGCAAACCAAAGATCATTATTAGGCCACTGTATAAATCTGTAGTTTACCTACATCTTAAATATTACATCGAGTTCTGAGTTCCATTTCAAACTGGACATTATGGAATGATAGAAGAGTAAAAAAAAAATGTAAAAATGGTTGGAAGGATGATAAAAGGCTTCCATAGGATGAAAAATAAGGCGGGAAGGGTTTGTAAAGGTAGGTGGGATGCAATTAGAGGTTCAAGGTGTTAAAAAGGAATCAAAGGGGCTGAATAGGAAATAATCGTTTGGTTGTCCCTGTATAAGAAATGATGGGAGTCATTTAAAGGATGGTTGATTCTTTCCACAATATGTAATTGGACTGTAGAACTCCTTGCAATAGGATTTTACAGTGATAAATGCTAAATAGAAAGCAAAACCCCAAAAGTAAGCAAATACACATCCTACTGGACAGGTCAAGGAGGGGAGGGAAAAAAAAGAATCACTTGAGATATATTAGTGTTACTGCAGGACCCAGGAGATTATTTTGAGATAAGTTACTACTTACCATATCCTCCTACAGTTCTTCTTGCATTTGCTATTGGTCATACTAATTGTGTATTTGCTATTTTAGTAGTGCAATGAATTCTCAATTAATTTTGGTGCAATTTGGTAACTAAATTCTTGTTAAATAATATTGCTTAGAAAAATTGCAAAATCCTACACAACATAAGGAGTGGCTGAGGTCACTTGGTTTGTTCAGCCTAGAGAAGACTGAGGTGAGACTTCACTGCCGTTTTCAACATCGTCATGAGGGGAGGAAGAGGGGCAGGTCCTAATCTTCTCACTCTCATGACCAGTGAAAGGACCCAAGAGAATGGGTGACCTTGTGTCAGGGGAGGTTTAGCCTTGATATCAGGAAAAAGGCTTTCACCCAGAGGCTGGCTGGGCACTGGAACAGGCTCTCCAGGAAAGTGATCACAGCACCAAGCCTGATGGAGTTCCATAACCATTTAGACAATGCTTTCAGGCACATGCTGTGACTCTTGGGGTGTCCTGCACAGGAACAAGAACTGGACTCGATGATCCTGATGAGTCCCTTGCAACTCAGCATATTCTATGATTCTGTGGCATTTAAAGACTTCATTCCTTGTAGGTTTGGAACAAGGCTAGTAAGGAAAAATCTTATTTATATAATCCTGAATTTTATCTTGGATTCTTTTATTCTAGAAGCAAAGGTATCTGATGAGAGAAAATGAATATATTTGTATATTATACAATCTTATATCAGGAGACCAAACTATATTGATTGATTCTGTTTCTAAACAGATGAAGAGTTCTTTTTTTCCTATTTTTAATATTACTGTTACCACAGAATATTTGTCTTGAGTTATTGAAATGACAAAATAGACCCAAGTGTTTTATATTTTCTCAAAAACTTTATTAGCCAAGAGTTATACTCTAAAACATGGTGAATAAGTTCAAGCATTTTTTGTTTATTGGAAAATCCTAAAACTATACAAAGCATTTGAGATGAGTGTCTTGGTTTGAGGGGAAAAACCAAGATGTTTACTCACAAGAGGAGGAGGGGGCTTCCTCCTCAATAATCACG
>JAWWEV010000115.1:10497805-10544028 GCA_035583235.1 Hafferia zeledoni
TACCCCAGCACACACACACTGCTCCTGCCTTCTGCCCAACTCCCCAAAGGAGAGAAATGTCCCCAGAAACAAAAGGGGCAATCTGGCCCCACCCAGGTGATCAGGAGTCAACTACTCTCTTTGTTAACTACTGGCATGGACAGTTAATGGCAGGGGTGAGAATTTACATAATAATTCCAAACTACAACAATGAGGAAAATGTTAAATCAAAGGACAGTTTTACAGACTGTAGTTGGTTCCACAGCATTAGAGTCATCTGACACCTAGTTCAGTTGAAGGTAATGGTGTCAAGAGCATGAGCACATTATGGACAGGAACTAATTTCAGGAAAATTAATGTATCTTAATTTGGTAAAGGGAGGGAATTATTATTCTTATCTGTCAACTAGCAATGTTTGCTAGTTTTGTTGCTCTTTAAAAAATAAGTTCATGAAAGTACGTATATAAAACATGTGCACTGTATTTATCTGTTCTTATAGTTCTTTGGCAAATTTTAGTGGTTGTATTGTTTTATTAATTACACAGTTTTCTATAAACGTGTGGTGGGGAAGTTGTCGTGGGTTGAGTTGGCAAAACGCCAACTGTCCAAGACAGAGTGAAAAGGGAAGAAGGGAGAGAGGGAAAAAAAACAAAACAAAAAACCCTCTAAACCAAGGTTTATGCTGACACTTAACTACATGTATTTATACAGAAAAGAGATAATTAAGAGAAAACTACAATATAACATACACAAGTTATATATATATATATATATATATATATATAAAAAACAAGAAATAACTTCCTACTCCCCAATTAATACAAAGTGTACCACTCTAGATCTATAAGTACTCTAAGAGACACCTAGCAAGAAACAGAAAGAGTAACCACAAAATGTTTCTACTTCCCTGAACTCAAACAAAATGCAAGTAGCAGCAGCCAGAGCAGGGCCTAGCACAACAGAAGAGCTGCAATACGTTCTCCTCTCAGTTCAGCCATGATGGAACTGCACCAAGCCACACCCACGCACTGGATTTTACCCCTTTTGAGATGACGTAATATGGTATGGAATACAATATTATTGGCTAGAAGAAGTCAGCTGTTAGCTAGCCCAGCTCAGCTCAAGTCAGCTGACAATCTCAGCCTGGTCTGAACTTTAAAGCCTAAATTTAGGCCTACTTTGTTAACCCATGACAGAAGATATGTGATGTTGTACTGAAGTTCTTTGATTTATAATGCCATAGTTGTTATCAATTGCTTTTAATTGAAAGAAAGCTATGTTTTTGATAGAGATAAAATCATATGCAGTATTACAAGCATCCCTATGTATTGCAGAGATTCAGACTGATTTGGGTAGTTTTTTATTAATTATTCAGTGATGTTGAGTAGCATTTCACCATGGCATATAAGATGAATGAACTACTTGTTTATCATAATTTGGGAATGACCTAAAGCAAGTCTAGCTCAGCTGGGCAGGCCTCAGAAGGTGGGAGCTATGGAAATACATTCTTCTACCATCACTTGACATTATTAGGGTAGTAGGACTCAATGATCTTAAGGGTCTTTTACAACTTAAATGATTACATGTCAACACAATCCTAGTCTGCAATTTTCACAATGCTATTTCTCTTCAGTTTAACAAAAGTTACATGGGCAACTTCATGGCTGATGTGCCAAAGTGCTCAAAGAAACTCCTGGTCTCTTGTTTTAATATTACAAACACAAACTAATAAGCTAGAATAAGAGAACTACTTTCAGAAAGAATACACAGTTCTGTTGGGTCAGGCATGTTTAAATAAAAAGGTCTGACCTTGGCTAGACAACAGGTGCCCATGAAACCTGCTCTATCACTCCACTCTCAGCTGGACAAGGGAGAAAAATATAACAAAAGGCTTGTGGGTTGAGTTAAGGGCAGGGAAAGATCACTTATCAGGTACCATCATGGACAAAACAGACTTAACTGGAGGATTTGTTACCAATGAAATCAGAGTAGGGTAATGAGAAATTAAACCAAATCTTAAAACCACCTTCTCCCCACCCATCCCTTTTTCGCAGGCTTAACTTCTCTCCTGAATTTTCTGCCTCTTCCCCTCCAGGGTTGCCGAGGAATGGGGAAGAAGAGTTGTGGTCAGTTCATCACATGTTTTTGCCACTCCTGCCTTTGGGGGGAAAGGACTCCTTCCCCTGCTCCAAAGTGGGGTTCCTTCTATGGGAGACAGTCCTCCATAAACTTCTCCAAAGGGAGTCCTTCCCACAGGCTACAGTTCCTCATGAACTACTCCAACAGGAATCCCTTTCCACAGAATTCAGTCCTTCTGGAACAGATTGCTCCAGCTTGGGTCCCCTGAGGGGTCACAGGCCCTGCCAGCAAACCTGTTCTAGTGTGGGCTTCTCTCTCCACTGATCCTGACAGGATTCTGCTCCAGCATGGGCTTCCCATGGGACCATAGCCTCCTTTGGGCATCTATCTGCTCCAGTGTTGTGTCCTCTAGAGGCTGCGGGTGGACAGCCTGCCTCACTATGCTCTTCATCACATGCTGTTCTTCATCACACCTGGGAGAACCTCCTCAGCCTTCTTCTTCACTCACCTTGATGTCTGCAGAGCTGTTTCTCTCATATATTCTCACTCCTCTCATCTCTGTCTGCAATTGGTTTTACACAGTAACTTTTCCCCCTTCTTAAGTGTTAGCCCAGAGGCACTACCACCATCACTGATGGGCTCAGACTTGGACAGCAACAGGTCTGTCTTGTAGCTGGCTGACATTGGCTCTGTCAGACATAGGTATAACTTCTTGCAGCTTCTCACAGCAGCCACACTTGTAATGCCTCCCCTCTCCCCCATGCCCCAAAACCTTTCCATGCAAACTCGATACATATGACTATGCTCCTCTAATCGTACACCCTTCCTTCTCTTTTCAGAGATACAAAAATCCATAATTACATTGCAAGCTCTGTGCTTGGCAGTGTCTCTTTCCTATCTGATAGGTGTTGCAGTCCACAAGCTTGCTGGGATGGATGTAGTCAGACGCTGCAGGACAACAGCCTACTCCCCATTATTGAAAGGATCTCACTGGTATCTGGGTGCAGCTTTGCTGAGCATCTTCATCCTTTCTAGGAGACTATGGTAGATGTAGCATTTACACAAGCAGCAGTGGAAGCATGAAAAATAGTGCTACTGTCCATCTCAGGACTTTTTGGTTTTTAGCAGTTGAGCATTTATTTAAAATCTGGAGGGATTTTGTACATTAATGTCACCTCTTGTGCATGAAGTACAGCTCTGGAATGGATTTCACCCTTGGATTTAGTTAGGGAGTGAGGAAAGGCACTGACATCTCCAGCAACCAATTACTCCATACTGAATATAACTATTTTGTACTTTGGAAGAGTTGCTAACTTATCATGGGATGTGTGTTGCATTAGCAGCCCTATGCATGCCCGTATTGCAATTTATGTTGCATCCACACTGGAATTCTGTTGTGCCTAGTAACTGGGAGTTATGGTGTGAGGGTTTAGTAACTGAAGTTATGAGTGCAATATGAGATTCAGAGCATGCCTTTGTACAAGGTGTGGTTTGTGTGTATTGCTGAATTCACTGATGACTTTTCTGCTGTGGAAATTGTGGTGTGAGCACTTTTTGGGGAACTGACAAGGAAGCTTGTCTGATGTTTGGAAGTTTGCCACTTCAGTGTTAATACTGGAGGGCCAACTTTTTGTATTTGGAATGGAACATGTGTTTTCTAACTCACTGTGCTCTCAAGTTCTACACATGACCTGTCATATATTCTATGCCAATGCACTTACTTGACAGTCTCTGTTTTGAGCTGTAGCACATATTAGTGAAATGCAGCCAAAGTCCTCTTAGGGAGGCTGTATATCACTGCATATACAAATGGCACTATTTGTAACCATAGAAGGAATTCAAGAAAGCTAAAAGGGGTCGTAATTTAGGAAGATGGTGTTTGTGTAGGTAAAGCACTAAAGCCAATTACTTCCTTTTTTACTCTATGTATTACTGTTTACCTGAAACAAAGAGGACTCATGAATAATTCACTTCTCCCCTTGCTTTCCTAATGAAAGAAATTAATTAGGAAAATCTGGTTCTTTACAGAGGAACAATTCTACTGTTTATAAGGATTCATCTTAGCAGTGTGAAATAACATCATGCAATAATAAAAGAGATATTCAGCTCTTAGTAGAAGAGCACTTACTGCTCTGAGATTTTCAGTATGGTCTCTTTAGATGTGCATTCTCATTGAATGTAGCTCTTGTGGGATTTATACTGTTTTTGTGTAGCCCATTGTTTCACTATAGCCCTGTAGCTGAGGTGTCACAATGACTTCTTGGCCTGCAAATGACTGCTGGAAAAATTTGTAAATCTGTGAATGCCTACGTTTCTGTAACTTGAAGACAAAGTAGCTCGTAATCATGTGAGAGTAGACCTTTTGCAATACAGAAGAAAGTATTTAAACCAGGGTTTGACTATCAGTCACTTGTAGATTTTCACTACACCTGAGAAACAGTGTGGACTATGGGTGCTTCAAAAGTGATTAGTATGTATTCAGTTAATGACTTGTCACTCTGGCTTTATTTTGGAAAAAGAAATAAAAAACATGTTTCACATACTTTCATTTCTCATCTCTAGTCAATCAGGAATTATAAGCAAGCACATTGGAACCAATGTTGTTACAAGATATGTAGTTGCTTAGTTTTTAATTAGGAAAGGTATGTTGAATGCATAAGCATTATTACAGCTTTTTTTTTTTTTTCTTTTTTAATAAGCCAGCAATTACTGAAAAAAATGTTACTGTCTCAGGAGCTTTATTTATAAATGTAAATTTCCAGTGACGTCAATACAAATATAAAAGGATAGACCCTCAGTATCCAGCTTTATCAGACTATTGCTGTTGTCTTAATTATAAATCTTCAACTACCATGAGATGTACATCCATACAGTGAATGACCTAAAAAAAGCAATGAGAAGGCTAATGGGCATATTGTCAGTTTTGGTCATGTGTTTTGGGGAGACAGAAATTCTTATAATCAAGTAGAACTTGAAAACTTGGTATATAAATTGATAGTTTGGGCGAGTTGGAGTTGAAGACTTCACTTGACAGAATGTCTTATGTAGGTATTGTAGGCAGATATTAACTTCTGAAGATGTTTTAAGGGGTGGATCTGTGCTGGAAATCCCTGTTGAAAGAGTTGTTGGGAGGATGTGAAAAACAAACCGAATGTGCTGTGCTGAAGATACTGAAAGACAAGCCATTCAAGATGCACACACTACTAGTGTGACAGGTTTTTTGGGGTTTTTTTCCTAAATGACAATAAAGGTGTCATAAAATTGCAGACTCAGCAGAAAAATACATGGATGTGTGCCTGTAATTCTGACTACTAGCCAGACTCTTGAAATAGTGTACTAGATACAGGAATTTTCATGGCTCTTCTCTGTGCCCCTCTTGCTGGCTTCTATTCCCCCCTCACTAAATTGCTGGAGACTATCTTTTACCTGTAGTGTCTGTAAGAGAAAAAAAAGTAGGAAAAAGAAGTGGGAAAAAAAGTAGTTCACTGCCTCTGGAAAGCTGGTAATCTGTAGCTTAAGTCTAAGTTGTCCTAATGTGTTTTATACTGCTAGATAGCAGGCAGTCTGCTCTATGACAACCTTATGTTGGAAACTTACTGAACAGACCTAATGGAAATGGATGTAAAATTTAGTGATTGTTAAACTGTGATGTTGAGAGACAGCATCCTTGAGGTAAAGTCCTCCAAATGATTGCAACTGCAGAATAGTTGCAGATAAGGAAATGTGTCATATAACCACTAGGATTTGACATTGCTCCTGACTGGCAGATGAGAAGATAAAAACACTTTGTGGATTCCTGCAGTCAGAAGCAGGATTTCCCAGTTTGGAATGAATCTAAAGTCCTTTTTGTATGTGTATGTTTTATCTTTGTAAATGTCTGATTATATCAATGTGCAAAGAAGCCTATTAAAAAGGTCATGTAAAATACTCATAACCCTTATAGTAATCATAAATGTGATTATTATAAGTGATAAATGCTTTGTTACAATTTCTAATTTTATTTTATTTTTTTTTACTTAAGAGAAAATGACGGTGTGTTTCTTTCATTTGCCTGCTGTTTGACAACTTCAGCAAGGATATCACAGATACTCCCTGATCTTGTTGCACTGTTGTCCTTCACTTTGCGATGCATTATGGAAGGTGTGATGGGATGAAAATTTCAGAAGTCTAAAGCTGTAAATAGGGACAATTTTACTATCCAAGTTTGTACTAGGCTTAATTGAGTGCCAAGCCAGGTTTATGCACTTGAGCTGGACTTCTCAAAAAGTTATATGTCCGGAATAAAGAGAATCACAGTCCTAAAATACTACAAACAGCATTTATTGCAATACCACCTAGCCAAAGAGAATAAAAAGGATAAAAATACTTAGTACAAAAGAAAATAAAAATATGAAATACTTAAAACTTAATAAAAGGTACAGAAGGATACAAAATAGTTGATGCTGCAGCGGTTACTTCCTATCATCAATGCTTACTTGAGCAGACAGGCCAGGACTACTAGGATCAGCAGAAGCTGGATGGCATCCACACTTAACAGGCATCCCTGCAGAGCCAACACGGTCCTGGTGGAAGGATGAGTGTCGCTCAGCTCCCCCACTCCTGGTGTCCTTATCAGCTCTCATTGAACTACATATGACCAGTATGCAGTATAAGGAAGCAGCCAAACACCACCTATTAATTACATAAATAGCTACAGTCTGTGCATGCTTACCTGTTGGGTAGGGGTTGTACGACCCCTGCCCACATAATCTTCCTCCTACCATCAGCTTTCTCACCCCTATGTACAACCTGTGTTTTTGAAGGTATTTGTATCCATCTTGCATTGTGGAGCTAAGCCAAGAAGGAACTAGGCCCTGATAATAGAGAACACCCAGTGTCATACAGTTACTTTGTACAATACTCTGCCTGGTTTCCAGCATGTTATCACTACTTTCTCACCCTTCTATGCTCCACTGATCGTCTAAATTAAAAGTACTCTCTTTACATTCACGTTTCTCTGTAACTTAGCAGGTGGCAAGGCCAGACCTGGACCAAAATAGTAGCATTTTATTACACTCTAATACAAGCAGATAGGGACTTCTAGCTTTGATCAGCAGCTCCTTTTAAAGTGAAGCTGGAACTTCTCACCAGCTTCAAAATTAAAACCTCATAAACTGGAATGTTACAAATGTCATCTTATAGCATTTTCTAAATGTGAAAATCTTGTGAAAAGTTATGCATTTCAGTAGGTTTACTAGTGAACTCTGATATAGAGACCCTTTCATTAAAACCTTTTTCTTTAGACATGAGACACTCTGCAAAACTGAAGGTGAATTTAGGTGTCTCTGTTCTGTATGGAAGCAGAATTCATAATGTTATTATGAAGAATGAGGATTTCTGTGATTTTTTTGAGAGTTTACAGTCCTAGTAGTGTTCAAAGAGGACTTGCATGGCACTGTGAGTTCTGCCTCTGAGATATCACCATGATAAATAACTAAATGTCTTGTTGAGTAGAGTGTTTTGTAATGCAGTCCCTTTATAAACAATAGATCAGACTCCTAGATGATGTTCTCCAGTATTATTCCATTGCTTCAATAGAAATATATGCATATACATATATTAAATACCATCTGAGATTTTCCTCTGTATTTCTAGGAGGTTCTTCACTGAAGTGCACCAAGGTGATCTAGGAGCATTTTGATAGACCAGAGTGAAAGGAACATTGTGTGATTCAGGTTGTGGTTATACAATAGTCATTTTTCTTTTACATTTTGAAGTGTTTGGGGGTTGGTTTTTTTGTTTCAGAAGAGGTCTAAGAAATTTGATGCTTTATATCAAATTGGAACTATCCTAGACAAAATCTCAACACTTTTATATGTTTTACATACTTTAATATGTTTGTGACTATGAAATAAAATGCCTCATCTCAACAAAATAGCTTCTTTTTTACTGCTGTTTCACTCTGCAAAGCATCTTCTGCAATATGTTTGACTTCCCAGTAGCAATTCAGCTTAGTTAATGTACTACAAGTTCAGAACTTGTATGAAATCTGCAAAATGACTGCTCACCCCAAAATGATCTCACAAAAGAAACTCTGCCAAAATCTTTTAACATATCCTAATAAAAGTATGTAATAGCTTTAGAAATTTTTAAAGAAATGTTTTAAATCGAATGGCAAAGTATTTCCAGAATTTATTTTATTGCATATCATAGGTGAGCAAGGCATGAGGACAGTTGCTGTCAAGCCATAGCTGTGAGAAGCACAGCTTAAGGAGAGCACAGTTGGGTGGTATAGCAGCTGAACTGAAGTTTTTCTAGACCTCTTCCAATCCCATACAGGGCTGACATCACTATCCCATCACATGTCTGCTGGAACATACCTCGACCTCTCACTCTCCCACACTACCAAGTAAACAGGAGAAGTTAAGTACAAGTTTGCTCTTGTTGTGGTGTTCCTCAAGCACTGTGTTTTAGGGCACTGCCTAGAGTAGACATGCTGCAGTGCTGTAGTTTTGGTTACTGCTGCTTCTGTGGCAACAACAGATCTTTTGTGCTCTTGTTCTGAGGAAGCTGCTTCATGAGATACAATTAAAAGAATATGCTTACTTAAAAGCATAGGTTTGCAGTACTAACACCAGACAAAAAAAAATGCATTAAGATATTTAATAAGGATTTCTCTCAGCTTTTAAGGCCGTTGTGTCCTGGGTTAATTAGAACTATGTCCTTCCTGCTTCTCTTCTGAAACATGTCTAAAAAGAGGTTTGTAGAAAGGTCTCACTGGATGATCTGCTGGTCTCTAGCCCCAGATAGAAAGGCTTCACTCTCTTCTTTATCTGCCTCCCCTTCCTACCACCTGGCACTGGAACGTGGCTTGCTATTGATGGGATTTAAGTTGTTTTCTTCTCTTTTCCTTCTCAAGGTCTTTTGAAACATATATGCTTTAATTTATCTGTTTGCAGCTTGGTAACTCTTTGGGATTTTTAGTGTATTTATTTGAGACCTTTTCAGATATGACAATAAGATTTTTACAGATTTTGTTGAAGTATTTGTGTATTTCTGAGTCACTGCTGAAATTAGTTTATTTTCTCAATATGTATTTTTAAATTACATCTTGAATTTTCAGTTAATGAGGAGAAAAAAGCCCACCCCCTTCTCCATTTTAGGTAACTCTTGGGAGACTTGTTAGACCGAGTGGTGTCTTAAGTGTTGAGGTGCTCATGCACCTTCATGAAGTAAAGGTTCTCCTGTTACTCCTAAACTACTGTTTAGTCTTAATGTCATTGTATCATCCCCATGTATGATGAAATGGATGAAAAAATGCCAGTTTCCCAGGACAGGTAATTTTATGCAATCCCACAGAAGTATAACACACTGCACATGTTTACTTGTTTATGTCAGGCTGATCTTCACAATGTAGCAGAGCATGGTTTCTTTTCTGATCAACTGGCTAAAGATCACCTCAAGAAAAGAAATGAAGCCACTTTCAGAGAAAATTTAACACCACTTCTTTCAGCTCCTAGTATTCAGTCACTTACTGATGTTATTACATTTGGGGAAATGTATGTTCCCTTTGACTCCAGTTTTTGAATTTTTGTTTCTCACTTTGTTTGAAATGTCAGACATCTGCAAATGGTTTTGTACTAATAATTCATTAAATCACAAAGAAATCAACCAAAGTTGTGTATCCTTTTCAGTAAAAGCAATTGATTATTCCAGCTATGTTCTCCAGAACAGTCTTTCAAAATTAGTATTGGAATTCTTTATTCCAGATTGCTGTGTTTAATTGTCTTTCATTAGTCTTCTTTTCTGTTCTTTTATATTCCCTTTCTGTTTGTTTCAATTATTTTTCACATCAGTACTCTCTTCTTTCCAGATTGTATAATGCAAGCTAAATTATCCAAAACCTAAAGATTTAGAACTTCAAATTAAGCACCATAATTTATCCATTGTGAATTTCTGTCATATAACTTAAAATGTATGAACAGCAAAAATCACAGAAGAAATCACAAATTTCAGTCCTGCTTTCACTGATATATAGATACTAGAAAGAAAAGTATCATTATATATAGTGTACAGATTGGAGTGATATATATGTTGGCATACTTGGGGACTGATCAGACCCTGGATGAAAAAAGCCTGACCCAACTGATGTGTCCTCTTAGAAATATACTAAAAAATTTAAGATATCAGCAGATAGCATGTGAATTAGGATTGTGGAAAATACCGTTGCATTATTCTGACAGAATCACTGCATATGAATTTTATCAGGGTGAGGTATATAAAAGCCAGTATTATATAGCAACATTCATTTGGATTTTGACATATAAGTAGTGGGCCACTTCAACACTGATGTTTGGGATTCATCTGCCCTATGCAAGGTAGCTGAAAGTGAGATACCCACATCCATGTTAATTTTTTTTCTGTCTCTTGTTTTTGTATTGGAAAGAGATTGCCACTTCTTCATGACTGATTCTCTCCTAGGATATAGGTGTCTGAGACTGGCTGCATAAGATGTGATGATAATCTTTCATTCTTGGTTTTTGGATGACTAACCGAAAAATGAAACCCTTGTGAGCTGTCAAAGGGGAAGACAGGCAGTCCTTTCTAAAATGTTAGCTTTCTATTAGACAGCTTGTACAGGGCACCCAAATGTGAGAGAATTTGCTTGTTTTGAACATGATGTAGTAAGGAGCACATGTAATACTGACATATATAGAAAGTCAAGAGAATTTTAAAGCTAGAATCTAAAAACTAAGAAAGCTAAGCCTGTGCATTTTCAACAGAAAGGTACCAAGTTTTTCACATTTACATGGGTTTTGGCCACTGCTTTATGTGTGTGTGCTTCCTGAGCTGCTGCTTATTTTGACATCTTTGCCCATCTTCAAGGAAAACAAGTAACCACTTTTTGTCATGTTTATTATCCTTCTAGTGCTTCTTTTTCTACCAACACCGCTAAGCTTTCCACCTGTAAACTTTCATAGGCAAAAACCTGGAAGGCATCAGATAAGGTAATCTGCAGAGATTATTGCAATTTGCTGCAAACATACAGGGTCTGATTCCAACATCATCTTTATGCAGTCCCTCCACTGAATGTTCTTTTAAATAAATAAAGCACACAAAATTATTAAAATGAAAGAATCTGGCTCATCATGCCTCAGCTTGACTAGTCAGTTAAGATAGTTAGTGGGTAGCTTATAGGAGATGATATACTGAAAATTTTGTAGCATGTTTAGTTAGTTAGGATTAACATAGAAACACCTGAAGCAGTATGGGGACTCTACTGATGTGCTGAGATAGATACTTTGAGCTTCCCTACCACAAATGTATGCATGTATCCATTCTTTGCTAACCTGTATGGATTACCTGAGGATTTGTAAATTGAGGCTACAAAAGTTTGCATACAGATACTTCTGAGGACAGTAAAAGATTGGCTAGGAATGTGTCATGAGCTGTTGATTGTTCTGTCAACATAGATCTCATACTTGAGATCACCAAGTATACGGCAATACAAATAACTAAATTGCTCAAATCCAAAACATTCAATTATTTTGCCTCCTTTTATCATACCAGTATTGGTTGTTAAAAGTTAATGCAGCTAATGGGAATCATGACATGGTCAAGTGCTAATCATTACTAAGACTGTGGGTTCAGACCACAAAACTTTGAACGTCATGTTTGGAAGTTTTCCAAGTTGCAAGTTGTCACTGTGATGCCTATGAAATTTTTTATATTTTCATTTTTATAGATTTTAGAAGTACTTGTAACTGTAGTAAAAAAGCAAATTTAGTGTGTTAATATTTCCAGCAGCTTAAGTTCATTGTTTATATATCATAAACTCTCCCACATATCAGTAGCTCAAATTCTTTTAGCTGTTTAGACGTCTTCAAGGTAGAAGGCTGAAGAATATCAAAAGGCCTGCAGAACAAGACATAAACATAAGCCAACAATCTTGGGTCTAAGAACACTGGAAAACCTCCAAGAGCCCTATGTGTGCTGAGGAAAACAAAAATGAAGAACAAGGGGTCCCATGACCCCAGACTCAAATCCTACGGAGGTGTGACCAGGGCCAGGACGGAGCTAAAGCGACAGGTGTGTGAACTGGGCATTGGGTGGACATTATTATAAAAACCATGGAGATCACTGTTCAGGTGCATGTCATCATGTATTCCTAAAAGCCCTAAGCCTAGTCATTAAAGAATCTACCTTTCTATCTTATCCCACACTAACTTGACTCGAAGTTTGTTTTATGGGCTCTCTCATGGCATCAGCTGTGCCAAATTGTTTCTGCCTGTGATACAGGTCAAATGATGGCTACATCGTAAGTCACATTCCATCCACAAATGGAGTTGAGTTGTCTATGTTGTTGGTTGCTAATCCATGGGCAATGGAGGAGGTGATAAAGAGGCAGTAGAGAATAAAAAAAAGGTTTGTTGCAGTAAATTTTCACCTGTATCAGTAACAAATTACAGCTGAGACCAATATTTTCAGTGCTGCAAAGCTGATGTGTGATGAGAGAGATTTGTTGATCTTTGCTTGATCTCCATGGGCTCCTCTCTGTCTTTATAGCACTGTGCAGGCTATGGAAAGCATTGGTAAAACCCAAATTTCAAGTGGTGTGAGTTGATTCTACTATTTTGACCTTGGCTAAACTACAGAGACTCAGACCAGTTGTTGAAACTATGTGGATCCTTAACCGATACAATTTGTCATTTACAGGGGAGTCTGATAGAAAGAAACTCAACCTGGTTCCAGATTTTTCTATGTACCTATAAACATATGCATGTAGGTATGCACACAAGCATGGGATGATTTTGAGTTGGTGCATGTTTGATTCACAAAGCCAGCAAATTTAGCCTTATTGAGACAGCTTATTACCTTCTTGAATTGTTGTAGTCATATTCTCAGTAATGGCATATGAGGGCTGATTTCCTAATGTGCAGTTTGACTTAGTTAAGCTTACTTTTCAGAGCTCATTCATCTGTTGGTGGCAAATAGAATTTTTCCTGCTTTGACATACTTCTAAATACATTTTTCATACACTCCCCTGTAGCTGGAAATAAGATACAAAGAAAAAGTGAATTGAGATGGAGAGTATTTACCTTCTTTCTCTTTGTCACTAGCTGCAAGATATGATCATGCAGCAGCTGTCTCATCATTGAAGCATTTGTTTCCCATTGAGATGTCTATTGACCTCCACCAAAGCTTTGTTTACAGTGAGAGCAATGAGCTTTTCATTTCCACCATATGGGACAGGTCCTGCAAACAAAAAGATTGCTTAGGTCTCAGACCTGAGCAGAGAAAGGCATTAATGCCAGCACACTGCCAAAAGCTAAAAGCAAAGGCATTGTTTATGCTTTAGAAGGATCTCATTTTGTGAATTTACTGCATGGGCTCCCTGTTTATTTCATTTTTCTTTCTTATGGTGTTATAGCATTTTATTTCTCTGTCCAGCTTTTCTTCTTGCAGTCCAATTCCTTTGTGAGGATCAGACAACTGCTGTCAGATTTCTCACTTTCTGCAGCTGAATTTTATTCAATTAGAAACAGGTTATGAGCAAGCTGCATGGTCCAATGGTAGAAAACAGACGCTGTCAAAGATCACTCTGTTTTGTTGTAAGCCTTTGTGATAGGGTTGTGAAGGGTTAGATTCTGTCTGACTAGGTTTCACACAGCCCATTATTTGTGTTGTTTGGTTTGTAACACTTAAAGATTTTATAGTTTTGCTATTAGGTCAGTGTACTTTGTAGGCAAAATATTTGAAATCTTGGGATCAGGTTTTCGATCTAGAGGTTCTGGCCATGAGTGAAGATCTTATTTATACTTGATTAATCAAGCCTTTGTCCCCATGCTTGAGGAAATCTGCCCTTCTTCTTCATCATCCCACCCTGCAGTCTCTCTAGTGTCCCACAAAAAGGGCACTATTGGTGTAAGGGAAAGGTGAAACTATCAGTGGATGTCAAGGGATGGAAAGGCTGTAGGAAAATACAAAGGCTTTGGTAACTGCCAGAAGAAATTGAGTCAGGCAGTTTACAGCATGGTCTACAGTTAGGCGTTTCCCCAGAGAGCAGTAAGTGATGCTAATATATCCTAAGCCTCAGCTGGTGGTGCCTCAATGACTATGACTGCTTTCTTGGGAAGATGCAGGCAGAGTTGAGGCACAGCTGACCTTGGCACTTTCTCATCCACTCTGCATGTTGTGATGCCATAGAGAGAGATGAAACATCAAGCAGGATTAGGGTTTTCTGCCTCTGTGTCTCTTTCATCAAACCTGTCCCCAAAGGAGTTTTCACTACCTTCATTCATCTCCTATCAGACAGTTAATGTAACCCTGAGCTCGATGGCAGTCCATGGGGGCCTGCCTGGGTGCCTGTATTGTGCTGCATGACATAGATATTTTCTAGAGGGAAGTAAAGAGTGTTTTACACCTCCTATGCTTTATGAAAATTACTGTGGAGTGTAATCTGTGGCTTTAATTGCAAAGGAGATCCAGGGTCGGTGAGGACACATTAAAACTCTGCTGCCCACAAGGCTCCCAAGGGACGCAGTAGCTTGGGAGTGATCGGTGCAGGTGGCTTCGGTATGAAATGTGTTGACAAATTTTTCACAAAGGATAAAATTAGTAGATGGCAAGTGAACGTGAAGGCCTGTCTTTCTCTGGAAGAAAAAAAGTAGTTGGTGAATCAGGGGATGAGCTAGATAAAGTTATTTAGTACTCTAGAAGCTATTAAAGAAATTGTCATGTGGGAAACCTTCTCATGGGTTAATAGCTTGTTATGAAGATCTACGTTGTACTCCTAACTTTTGTGTTTCTCTACTGTCTCATCTTCCTCTAGCAAGGGCTAGAGGTAGATACTGGGATGAATTATTAGATTTTTGGGTTTAATATAATACATCCATTCTTATGATTTTGATATCTGCACCACTTGAAAACTTGATGTTTGAAATCTTGTCTTATTTTCACCAAAGTGTGATACTTCTTATATCTGGAAATATTTTTGCCTGAACTGAAGTAAAAGAGCTGGTGGAGAGAAAAAGCTGATTTATTGTCTTAAATTGAGTCTAATAGGTATAGAAACCTTAACTTTTATTGAGGAATGCTCTTTTACTGAGAGACTAGTTAAGAAATCAAACTTTTTATTGCAGAAACTGAGAGTACACACCAGGAATAATAATTAATATCCATGTCAGTTGGAACATCACATTGAAGTAGAAATAATTTAAGATTAAGACATTTCCAGACATGGTTAATAATTGCAATTCAGTAGTGATTTTTTTTCAAGCAACATTGTAACTTTTTTGAGGGTGATTTTAAATAACCTAGTGATCTAAATGGCTTGCAATTCTGAGGTTTAGCATGCATTACCACTGCTATTTGAAGGGCTTTTCAGAGATATTTTCAGGTCTGGTTTGAATGTTATTTTAATACAAATATAATTTCTAATCCATGTTGTTAAGAAATAACTGTTGTATTTTCAAATGCCTTGTTAAAGATTTTAAAATAGGTTAAGAGGTCATCTAAACTTTTCTTTTTTTACCCCCAGAGAGGTTGTAGAAACCTCTAACCTAGCTGAAGAGACTAATGAATTAAAAATATAATGTCTGAATGTGCTCTGTGTGTGGATACCTAGTGCTTGTGCTGGTGGTAATCCCTGCAGGGACTAATTTATTTTGAAAGTGGTAGGTAGCCAAGGAAGCTGACTAGAATTTATTTTAATAATTCACTTTTTCTTCACTTTAATGTATCCTACCAAATGCTGAAATATAGTTTGAGAAGTATTAACAGGACATTGCTAACATGTTTGAGCAGTGTGATTGTCGATTAACTGCTTTGATATTTGTAGTGTGAAATGTAAGACAACTTTAAAGCTGACTGTACTAAACTTACTGCTGAGTATTTAGTGAGCAAATTGAATTCTATTCCTTCAATAAGAACTGGTGTAACTAATTTTGACTGAGATTCAATTTACTTGAGTGGTAATGCCTTATTAGGAGTACTGTTTTGAGGACAGGTTGTGGAGGTGGATGCTGTGTTCTCATGATGAGCTTGATGTGATATCAAAATTCATCTAGACTTGGTTGCTAACACACATTTTAAACCTAGTTCTGAGATCCACTTGTCTTCAGACTATATAAGTGAGATAAACCAGTGTTTCCTCTGCCCCTGTCATGGTGTACTGGAAAGTACCAGTCCCATGAACACATGCTGGTTTAGGCCACAAACCAACAAAAATTCTCTTGCAAAGAGGAGTTGTGCAGTCTGTTTTAGTACAAAAGTTAGCATGTTCATAACAAATGCCCTCTCTTGCTTAAATTCGAGAAAACCTAAGTATCATCAGTATCTCTGCCTCAGAGCTGTGTTGGATGTAAGACTAGGGCATCTAGGGGATCTTCTCATTACTGACTGATGCAGGTCACAGGAGGGACTTCTAAAATGAAAGTCAGTCTCAA
Organism: Hafferia zeledoni; assembly: GCA_035583235.1. NCBI lineage: Eukaryota > Metazoa > Chordata > Aves > Passeriformes > Thamnophilidae > Hafferia > Hafferia zeledoni. The sequence goes on from JAWWEV010000115.1 coordinate 10,514,290, forward strand.
AGAAGAGTAGACACTAAACCTGAACTCAGAGAAAAACAGTTTTAAATATAGAAATTAAACTTTGTCTATAAAGGTTTGAATTTTCAATGATATTTCTATTCCAATTCAGACTATCAAGTCCTACTGCCTTGGATACCTGTTAGTAGCTTTTCCAAAGCAGCCGAGCAAGCCCTCAGTGTTGAAGGCAGCTTGCACAGAGGGATGACTTATTTCTTTGATGATACGGCAGTGCAGCATTTCTTAACATCTACTGAAAATGATTAATGTCTGCTATCAAATACAGCAACAGTAGCTGGAATTGTCCACTCTTTTCCCTTTCTTCTCAGTATGTGAAAACTCTGATCTACAGGAATTATGCTTTATCCATAGATTCATTTTCTTTTTTTCAGTTCATGAAATAACAACGGCAGTTGTTGATGGTTGGTTGTGGTAAACGTTTAGGATCACTGTTGGATTACTGAGGTATTTTATGGAGATAACGTCACATATGTCAAATTTCCTTGTGTGGCTTTTCCAGTCCCTATGGGAAGACTAGAAGACCCTTTCATAAAATGTCAGGGACTTTGTAATATTAAAAACTGGGAAATACGAGTTACTATCTTTCATGTGTTGTAATGGCCATTTATTTACAGAAGATGAAAATAGATAGAAAAGGGGAACACGTTCATGTAACAGCATCCAGAGATATAATTTGCCTAGACATCAGTGTTAAACACAGTCTGCTCCCTACTCTTTCCACCAAGTAAAGCAGTGCAAGGGGTCAGTTGGGTTACCAGGGAGGCAGGCACAGGTCCTGCTGTGCTTGCTCCAAGCATGGGGTCCCAGAGAGCTTCAGCTTGGGTGAAGTCTGGAGGAGTGGCTGAGGTAAGACAGTGTGTGGTCTGTATTAAGAGGTGTAATCCAAATGCCAACAAATACTACTTTATTAACAACTAAGTAACTGCAAACAAAGTCAGAGGCCTAAAAGTTTCAGAAGTCTCAGGATTCCAGGCAGCCCAAGCAACCCAAGCAACTTAAGCAACAAGCAAGTAGCCCCCCTGTAACAGAAGGCTTAACTCTTTATAGTCTTTGTCTCTGTCCACACGCACATTTATCAGTTTTAACTGGCTAAAAGTCTTTGTTCATGCAGCTTGACTGTCGTCCTGATAGGTGGCTGATATCTCTCTCCCTGTGTTGGTAGTTCTCAAGCTTTTGCTGGCAATTCTCAAAACACATCTCATTATTTTTGCAGGTGTCCTTCCTCCTTTCTGTTTTCTCATGCTGTAATTAAATCCACTCAAGCCCAAGGCTGCCAGCAGCCCAGACTTCATCCTCCAGACAGTGTCTTAAGGAGTGAGCTTTTTGAAGGGAGCAAGTGTAAGGCTTGATGCAGATCTCTGTGCATAACCAGTCTGTGCATAATCAGCCTGTGCAGTGGTGCAGGGGCACACAGGCCTCTGAAATAGGGATAGAATTAGAATTAAAGCAAAAGCCTCTAATACTTTTGTAATTGACCTAGAGACAGAAACAGGTTCTCTGGTTTTCTTTCATTGGCCCTTTTCTCAAAGAAAACTTGAAAGACCTTGATGGCTGGATCTTCTTTCTGAAGTTACTTCTGGATGCAGGTATAAGTGAAACATGAATAGTACAGAAACCTGCTATGGAAACCAGTGGAGAGCACAAGCCTGCCTAAGCCATGGGGATGATCACTTTGTGGTCGTTGTCTCTTTCTGTGCTTTTTCACATTGCAGATACTGAAATGTCAAATTTTAGACCTTCATTCATATTTTCACAATCTGATTTTTAAAAACACAAATGGCTGTTTTTAAGAATTACCTCTTTACTGTGTGTATCTTGTGCTGCCAGTTTTTAAACAGTGAACACAAACCTGCTGACTTCCCTTCTCCCTTGCAATGCTGTGACTGTTTGGTGAAGTGTCAACACTTTATCCTTTTGTCCTAAAATGAACAATTTCTCTCCCATTTTATTTGATCTCTAGGGCAAATGTTCCAGTGAGAGTCCTTCTTGCAGTGTAAATAGCATTAATGTCTGCTTACAAAAGCTGTTGCTCCATATTCTCACATAATATTAGCTGGCAGGCGATAACTGCTGTAGCTGTCTGGTGAGGGCTGTGGAGACAAAGAAAAACCTCAGGCTAATTTTCTGAATAGAATCAGTCAGCTTGAGCAAGTCTACTTGTTTGAAAATTAGATGATGATCTCAGCTTAACATTTTAAGTCACATAGTAAATAAAGAGCTGGATGCTTCCTCATATAGTTAGCTCTTAATTATCATCTCCAGTGACCATAATGGGATATGCTGATGTTTATGATGAATCTAGAGGTTGTTCCAAATTTTCTGGAAAATCTGTATTTGCTTACACTGTGCAGAATAACATCTGTTTTTCTTTCTTGACAATAGGCATCAACCATATTTTATCATGAGACAAATTTCCCGGGGAGACAGTAGGTATCGATGCATAAATTGCAAGATTTTTTGGTGTGTGTTTTGTTGTCTTCAGAATAAGTTTTATATTCTAAAAATAAGAAGCTGTATTTGGAAGTCAACAGCCAGGGAGACATGATCAGTATAGCCAGATGGAAGGCTTCAGACTGGTCTCACTGCTCACTGCACTTGTTGACCGGTGTCCAAATGGTTTAAATTAGCAGTTGTGTGCTTCTTGGTATTTATATGCTCTGGAATGAATATCAAGGAATGCACAGGACACCTTTCTCCTCTGTATTGCTGAGATGGGCTCCTGGAAACAGACAAGTGTGTTCACTAGTATGTCAGCAGAGGAGATTGTCAGCCAAGCCAGAATAAGCATAGCAAGTAAATCACAATTCATACCTTAAAATGGTATCCTAGTAATGCTACCTACCCTTGAGAAAGAAGAGTCATGCCTTATTGAAAATATTAGTTTTGAAATGAAGGCAATACCCGTATGTTTGATGTGCTAATTATTTTTCTTGGACTCATGATTTCCTGTGATGTCAGTATTCAGAACTGTTTTGTATAACTTTGTTTATGCAAAGGACATATCAACATGATGGTCATGATGTATTCATCATACTGCACGCTAACATACCAGACTAATGCCTTAAATCATCACCTCAAAATATCCTTCCTATTGCAGGGACAGACAGTGCTCAGATACAGTCCTGAACTAGGTCTGAATCTGGGCTGGTAGCTATGTGCTTGTGACAGATAACATCAAGGATCTCCAACTAGAGCTTCTATGGGTTTTGTCCAAAGCTACTTCAAAGTATAAACGTTTCTGAACTAGTGGCTACATTAAATTAAAATTTCATGGGAGCAGGTTTGTAACCACAATCCACAATGTGACTCCCAGCATAGAAATGCTCAGAAATTGGAAGAGGCATATTGAAGTCATGTTAACTCTAATCCTAATTTACTCTTCCCATCTCTAAGGGCTGGATAGGGAAAATTACTTTCTCCATGGCTGAGGGACCACATTACTTAAGACCTCGGAGTTTAGAACTCACACACTGGCTTTGCTGTGAAGTAGTCAGAGTTTCAAAACCCAGCCTCCCAATGAGATCAGTCAGAAAGCCTAGGGAGAAGGCAGAAATATTTGGATCCTCACAAGTCTGTGGAGACAGATGAGATCCATCCTAGGGTGATGAGGGAGCTGATGGAGGAACTCGCCAAGCTGCTCTCCATCATTTACCAACAGTCCTGCTCCAGTAGGGAAGTCCCAGATGATTGGAAGTTGGTGAATGCAACACCAATCCACAAAAATTTCTGGAAGGAGGACCTGGGAAACTACTGGCCTTTCAGCCTGACCTCAGTGCCTGGAAAGGTTATGAAGCAGATCATCCTGAGTACTATCACACAGCATCTGCAGGATGGATAAGGGATCAGACGCAGCCAGAACAGGTTTAGGAGGGGCAGATCCTGCCTGGCCAACTTGATCTCCTTTTATGATCATGATGGATGAGGCTGTGGATGTAGTCTATCTGGACTTCAGCAAAGCCTTTAACACCATCTCCCATAACATCCTCCTGGAAAATCTGGCAGCCCACACCTTGGACAGACACACTCTCTGCTGCATTAGAAGCTGGCTGGAGGACTGGGCCCAGAGAGTGGTGGTGAATGATACTGCATCCATTTGGCAGTCAGTCACCACTGGTGTTCCCCAGGGGTCAGTGTTGGGCCCAGTTCTGTTTAGTATCTTTACTGATGGTTTAGATGAGGGGATTGAGCCCACCATAAGCAAGTTTGCAGATGACACCAAGCTGGGGGGGAGTGTTGATCTGCTGGAAGGCAGGAATGCTCTGCAGAGGGACTTGGACAGGCTGGAGAGATAGGCTGATTTCAACAGGATGAGATTCAACATGTCCAAGTGCTGGGTACTGCACTTAGGCCATAACAACTGCATGGGGTGCTACAGGCTGGGGAGAGAGTGGCTGGAGAGCAGCCATGTAGAGAGGGACCTGAGAGTTCTGATTGATAGGAAGCTGAACATGAGCCAGCACTGTGCCCAGGTAGCCAAGAAAGCCAATGGCATCCTGGCCTGTATCAGGAATAGTGTGACCAGCAGGACCAGGGAAGTGATCCTTCCCATGTACTCAGTACTAGTGAGGCTGCACCTTGAGTACTGTGTCCGGTTTTGGGCCCCTCAATTCAGGAAGGACATTGAGTTGCTGGAGCAGTTCGGAGAAGGACAACAAGGTTGGTGAAGGGACTTGAGCACAAGCCCTATGAGGAGAGGCTGAGGGAGATGGGGTTGTTCAGCCTGGAGAAGAGGAGGCTCAGGGAAGACCTTATTGCTCTGTACAACTACCTGAAAGGAGGTTGTAGCCAGGTGGGTGTTGGTCTCTTCTCCCAGGCGACCAGCAGTAGGACAAGAGAGCACAGCCTTGTGTCAGGGACAAAAAACATAAATTCCAACAGCAAGAAAATTAATGACTTAGGCAGTAAACCTTTGTCAACAAAGCTGAAAGAAATTCCATTGCCAAAAGCAGAGAACGTGTGGTTTTGCTCTACTTGATGTCTCCTGCCTTGAGATGAGAAAAAACTCTGGAATAAATGTTATCAGGCAATGTTGTAACCCCTTACTCTCTTCCCCTCCTGTAAATCCTTAAGATAATAAAGCAATAACTGTTTCTGTAACTTACCAAGAATTGTGTAATTCCCAAATTAAAATAAGCCCTGTCTGGATTACCATAACCCTTCCTCCCTATTAGCATGTGCTGCCCCGAAGCCCTTAAATTGTGGTCAAGTGTATAATAAAGTATTCCAGTTTAATCCCCATAACTGGGAACATGTAGTTTCATTTAACCTTCACAAATGGCATCCAATGTGGGGCAAAGAGCCCAGACTTTTAATATTTGGAAGTCTGCAGAAGGAAAAAGAAAGAAAAGAGAAGTTTGCAGAAGAAAGCTGTTGGTGTTTGATAGGAATTGCGCACTTCCTATCCCTGTATAGGTGCATGACAGAACTGAGAAGAAAAAAATCCATGCACAGGAAGAGTCACTTTTTGGCCAGACCAAAAGTGAGCTGTCACGAACTGGGAATGATTAATTAGAAAATAGACTTTGAAACTTAACAAGTAGGAAGCGTTGGGGACACAAAAATCTTCTAATCAAAACTATGCATATTCGATCTTCAAATACCTGCACGGCTCAGTAATAGACCAGCCATTGCAAAACTTAGTTTTAAGGACCCAGCAAAATCACCCAGGGGACTTTTCTTTGCTAAACTTACTCCTGTGGGATGCTGTCACTAAAAGAGACAAGCAAGCTGCTTTCCCTGCACTGCCGCTACACACAGCGACGCTGGCCGAGGGGGGAGAATGCCCAAATGGCAGCAGCGCCTCTGCACTGCTGTGGCCACAGAACCCCGGAGTTCCTGCCAGTCGAGACCCCAGGAGGAGTTTGTGGGACCCAGGGGGCGGAGAGTCCATGAGGCTGAAGTAACGGAGTAGCCCTAGCATGCCAAGCGAGAGCGGGACGAGAGCTCCAAAGAGCACTGCTTGCCAGAAGTGCACCCCCACCCTGCAGAGACAGTGAGCGCTGAGCAGGGCCAGGACGAGATCTCCGAGACCAGCCAGCACTGAGTCAGCCTCAGGGAAAATCAAATCTCCAGCCGTAGCAGAGCCCTGAGCAATCAGCATGACATCCACGCAGCAGAAGCAGACAGCAGGAGCCACCCCCGCCACGCTGTTCACACAGCTAGCCCGTAAAGCACCGTGCACAGACTTCTTCCAGCCCGGAACAGCCTGACCCCAGAGCAGCCAGAGTTGTAGCCCTAAAGCCAGCCCCAAGTGAAAGAACGCCTGCCGTCTCCTTCTTACTGACTCGAAACCAGCCAAGAACACTCAAAGCAGCGAAGAAGAACGCAAAGCAGAAAAAAAACTTCCAAAAATACCTCAGCACCCTCCCTGAAGAGCTTCCGCAGGCACTAGGACCCTGAAAGCGCAGCCCAGCCCCGCAGCTCCTGCACAAGCCAGAAGTGAGCACCCAACCGCTGCCCAACAGCCGCCGCATCGACAAGACATGTTGCTCTCTCCAAAAGACACAAAAAACTGACCAGAAAAGAGAAAAAATAACTTACTGTTTCACTAACTAAAAGGTTTCTAGTGTTTATCAGTTTAAAACACTGTTTCTGCTTTTTCTCCTGTTTATCTGTTCCTTTTATTAAGTATCTCAAAACCTAATACCTAAACTTAAAAAACACTGATGCAAATAATAACCAAAGTTTTTATCTCCTCAGCAATTAATTCAGGAAGAAAAAGCAGGACCAAACTACAGCCTTTCTTTTCTAATTCCCAAAAATTAATTCTTTTTCTAAGCATAGTGTTTCTTGTTTGTTTTTTCTTTCTTTCTTAATTTAATGTTCATTGCATTATAGATAAAGTCAGTACAAAACTGAAGTTTTTATGCTGTGCCAAGAGCATGTTGTTCTACTTAAAAATGCCACAGAAAAAGGCAAAAAACAGATAGAAAATGAAGCCAAAAAAGCTTGAGTTGCTATACTTAAACCAAAGTAGTATTGTTTGTTTAAATGATGTCTTTAAATGTATAAATACAAACTCTATCATCTAACTCTGTTCCTTAGAGTTTCTAGCTGTCTTAATTCGCACAATTCCTTTGCAAGTATAGCTCTCTTGTCCTTCCAGTCTCAACACACACACACAAAAATTAGCTAAAAAGTCCAAAGTCAAGCAGAACGGTTGTTTATTGTATTTTTACTTCTGTGTTTTAGTTTTGCCAAGTTTCAAAAGTATGCATGTAATTTTATGCTGTTTTCATGTTTTTATAGTTTTTAACTCATAAAAACTTGTCCCCTTTGTCTTCCCTCTTAACCACATGGCGAGGGAGAGGGGAAGTTTCCTAAATTTCTTAGTCTCAGGGATACAGTGAGAAAATCACCATCTTAATCTGTCTCGGCTTGTTTAAAGAAGCCATGAAGCATGCTGATGAACTACAACTTTTCAATTGTTTAAAATGTCTTTTAAATTAAATGAAAAGCATTTTCAGTTTCATTGATAATAATATGCTTAATTTTAAGCTGTAGTAGCTATACTTATTAGCCATTGTTCCACAAATAGAATTAGCCTTACTTGCAATTTAAAAATCCAAATATATCATATGTTTTAAATTTTGCTAACGTATCACAAAAACAAAACATCTTTTCTAACCATCTAAATTTAGTTTTGCAGAATTAACTCCAATTCAAAGAAGAGCAAAAAGCATGCAGAGGTTTTGTGGTAAGTACCCTAATACAAGTCACATCTGTGCTCCAAAAAATCCAATCTTTAAGTAAAAAAGGACTTTACTGAAGTACAAAGTTAAATCTGCCAAATCTGACCCTGAAGTATAATTTTACAGAAGAAATTTTGCCTTTTATTACTGCCTATAAGAAAAGTAATTTCATAATAAATCATAATAAGATTTTAAAAAGTGATAACAAGTACATTCTGTTGCAGACGGGTCTAGGGAAGTCGCACACATCGACACGATGCATCAGGCAAACTCCAACTTTATTCAAATTACAACAACATCTATGACCTCAGGCAACCCCGCCTCAGGGGGCTACTCTCTGACCCCATTGGTTCAGGGCTGCTTTTTGTACAAATAAGGTAAAGTCCGAGACCCCTTGCAGGGGTTGGCTCTGGCGTGTGGTTGTTTTGCAGGTAATCTTCCAGCCCCACCCAGGGACTGGGCAGCAACAACATTCTATTTTCCTTTACCTCAAAATATTAGATGTAAAAGCTAACAAATTCTAATTCAGTGACAGCATTATTTAGTGAACATTTTTGTGACAACTTATTACAAACATTAATCTAGCCAATAAATAATAGTGTCTCTACAGCTTTATCAAAATGTAACACAATACTATTACTTTTTTTCACAGTCAATTATTGCTAAAAGCAAAAGCACAGATAATTCTTCTAAAGAAAAATTATGTATTAGTACATCAAAGATAAGAACCTTCATAAGCCTCAAACATGTTACTTTCTGTTTCACCTCCTAACATATTTATTAGTTGCTATAGCAGCATCATGAAAAGTGTTTATTGCATGCCCATCTCAATTCCTAAATATCTTCTATAGTTTTTTTTTTCTAAATCTCATGTCTTTAATTTTTTCCTTTTTAAATTTTACATTAAGTTTTTTTTTGTGTCTATAATAACAAAAACATCAAAAAGTTTCTCAAGTTAGAAAAGGTTACAGAAAGCATTTGAATTTTGTGAATTTTAAAATTTTATGTTGCTTTTATTAATAAGTGTATATCTAAAATACCGCCTTTTTAAAATTACCTCAAACTTCCCTTTTCTGTTGTTTATTATTCAATGAACTACTTCAATACATGTTAATATGTATGTAATGATTTCTATTAAGTTGCAATAACCATGCCAAGCTTTTTTTTATGTCTAAAATCAGCAAATATCAAATGATGTCTGTCCCATTTGGCATGAAAGAAAAAAAAAAAAAAGGAAAAAAGAAAAAAAAGGGGAGTCAAGAGTTACCTCAAATGTATAAGAATGTTTATGAAAAAGTTATGTATTTTTTGAATTTTGAAGCTGAACATGAGAAAAAGATGTAGTTATGTTTTATAAAATTTCTGTTAAAGTTGTTTTCCCATCAAAACAGCAATCCAAAGACCTAAAAAAAGTGGAGCTACATTGAAAATAAGAAGAAATGAAAATGCAAATACTCAAACACAGCAAACCAACATTCCTAAAATCTGTGTGTGTGTGTGTAACTGCATGAATGTAGGCCAGCCTGTGAGAGTGTGAAAATGTGTAAAAGATATGAATGTATGATCTTGTAAAACTGTGACACACCTTACATGACACATAACCAACACTTCATTTATCCCTCAAAAAAGAGTCAAAATACATGTAGCTCTGAGCTAATTAAAACCATTCATTTGCAGAAATACGTAGCTTCAATTAAATTTTCAAAAAATGTTAAATATAAAACCTTACTTTAAAAAACATTGCTTATGATAATATCATTCTAAATTTTGCTCCTTTGCTGTTTTGTTCCTTGTGTTCATTGTCTGTTTACCTGTATCCAGTAAATAATTAATCACAGTGCTTCTTGAGTTTTTGCCTTGCAACAATAAAATTAAAAAGCTGCAATTGTCAGGGACAAAAAATATAAATTCCAACAGCAGGAAAATTAATGGTTTAGGCAGTAAACCTTAGTCAACAAAGCTGAAAGAAATTCTATCACCAAAGACAGAGAACGTCTGGTTTTGCTCTACTTGATAAGATGTCTCCTGCCTTGAGGTTAAGAACTCTCGAATAAATGTTATCAGACAATGTTGAAACCCCTTGCTCTCTTACCCTCATGTAAATCCTTAAGATAACAAAGCAATGACTGTTTCTGTCACTTAGCAAGAATTGTGTAATTCCCAAATTAAAATAAGCCCTCTCTGGATTACCATAACCCTTCCTCCCTATTAGGATGTGCCGCCCCAAAGCCCTTAAATTGTGGTCAAGTGTTTAATAAAGTATTCCAGTTTAATCCCCATAACTGGGAACGTGTAGTTTATTTGACCTTCACAGTCTTAAGCTGTACCAAGGGAGGTTAAGGATAGATATTAGGAGGAAGATTTTTACCAAGAGTGTAATCAGGAATTGGAATAGGGTGCCCAGGTAGGTGGTTGATTCATCATCCCTGAAGGTTTTTAAGGTGAGATTGGATGTGGCACTTAGTGCCATGGTCTAGTAAGAACGATGGGTGGATCAAAGGCTGGACTTGATGATCTCGAAGGTCTTTTCCAACCTGCTTAATTCTATGATTCTGTAATTCTATGATACTGTGTAGGGTTGAGACAAAAAAATTTCCTGTACACTTCACTATAATTGTATGGCAACTCCAAGCTGCAGGTTGTCATAACTAGGTCATTTTGCAACATAATTTTATCAGGAAACATAGCTTGCAGCAAATAAGTGGCCAACTTTTGGGGCCTAAAATATGTAATTTAATCCTATTAAATTTGTTTTTCTCATTTACAGCAACACTAGCAGCAATCAAAACAAGTGATTCTGTGCCATTAAGTTTCCTAGATGCAGTCTTTGCCAAGGACTACATGCGCACTGCTATTAAGTCTCCATGAAAGAGTGCTTTGAGCAGCAGAAAATGTGCTATATTTTCCAGATGTCCCCATAAGGCTGAATGTGAAATTAGATGTATTGTCTCAAAGCAAAGCATGCATTTAATGAGCCAATGAATATTAGACATCAGATGTGATACTGAACTATTGAGAAACATACATCGAGTGCTTTTCATAGAATTACTTATGTTGGAAAAGACCTTTAAGATCACTGAGTCCAACTGTTAATGCAGCACTGCTAAGCCACCATTAAACCATGTCCCTGAGTGCCATATCTGCATATTTTTTAAGTAGCTCCAGGGAGGTGACTCAGCCACTCTGGGCTCCCCACTTTTGTATATAATATTTCGAATAGAATATATATTCTGCTGCATAGAATATTTATTCTGCTGGATTCTTCCTCTGGGCTGATCATAGATAAGCTATTAAATGAAAATGAATAAATAGTGATTTTTAGTTTTGATCATCTAGAAGATGCCTTCATGAGAAGTCTTGACTTCAACCTCAGTAATTCCATCTATATGTGGTCTTTAATGCACAGCAAAAATTAAATTCTACTTAGAATCTATATTTCCCCTTCAACTGTTTCTTTAATTACCTAGGTAATTTTCTTTGCAAGGATGAAGTCACTGCAGTCAAACATATTAAAAAGTCCCAGACTGTCTGAAAATGCTTTTTTTTTGTAATGTCTTTTTCCCCCTGTAGGCCATTGGAGGCTCTGAAATGTTTTTAAAAACTTGAGAAAGACTTTGAACTTAAAATCAAGCAATGTAAAACAAACCAAACAAAACAAAAAACCCAACAAAAAACCAACAACAACAAAAGAAAGACAATCCTCCCCTCCCCCAATTTTAATTGGTCCCACTGTAATGGTAAGTGAATGAAGACATCACATCTGTGTCTCTGTGTTCTTAAGAGGGGAAATTCTAAGCCTCATTTTGTAGGTGGTTTTATTTCAGCAGTACTTCAGCTTCCAGAAGTTTTGCCTTTTTGATCTGTGTCTGAATTTAAGCTTACATGATGGACCATTGTTAATAACTAGAGGAGAGGCAATCTCATGTGAATAGGTTAGTAAAGGTTTTTTCAGCTGTGGACAATCTCTTAATTTTTTGCTGCATTTTGGAGGTGTGCTTGCTGTGTATTGAATTCTTTGTCACTAACTGTGGTGGCTTCAAATGTGTGAAAAGTCTGATGTGTCTCTCTGAAAAGTTGCAATGACTTTGCTGGCCTGACTCTCTTTCTTGAGATACAATATTTCACATAGGAGGTTTTGTTGTGACAAACTGTCACTTTAAAGTGATGCTAGAAATGATCTAAAAGTACAGAACAACTGCAAAAGAAGCGGTTTTTATCTTGAGATGAAATCTGGGCTAGCAATGCACTTCATAATGATCACTCCTAATATCCTTGGTCCAATGCCCTGAGACTTAGCTGAAATACATGGCTTTGAGAAGAAGATTGCTTTATACCAGTTAAGAGGCAAAGCAAATTTTGAGCACTTCAATTGATCAAAATTACAAAAGCAATGACATTGAAGTACGTATGTTACAGTTCTGCTACCATATATTTTTCCCTGTTGTGCCTGCAGGCACAATGTAAAGCCTAGATGCAGGAAGCTTCAGAATTTATATAACGGAAACGCTCCACAGGAGTGCTATGGATGATTTCATAACTCTATTTCTAAAAGAAATGTTACTTGAAAATAACCCCAAAACAAAACAAAAAAAAGTGAAAAAAGTTGTAATTACCAAAGAAGTGGAAAAACAGACAAATGAGAGGAAGACAATTACTTGTTTCAGTATGGATGCGTAGTAAGTATTTTGAATGCTTTGTAGAACAGAGCTAACTGGAAAGGCTGGTAAAAATACCAGAATATGATAAAAATTGTGGGAATATTTTACTACTGCCTGTCAAGCTTTCTAGTTTGAGTATGTGTGTTCACAAGCAACTTGAAACCCTGCAGTTCCAAAAAAGTATGAATAGAGAAGCCATACAGAGGGAAATGAGGTGTCTGCTTTTAGCCTAAAGAGGACAGAGTATGGCAACAGTGTATGTATGGTTATGAATAGAAACTAGAGCAGCCTAGAAGTAAATATTTAGAGAAAGAAATGCAGCTCTGTGGAAGTTTGGATATGAAATTGGAGCCCAGGTTGGCATCTCTCTCTCCTTCTGGTGATCTGGATAGAACCACCCAGCAGCAGCCTTTTTTTAGCAGAATTAAAAGTGAGAAGTATGAGCAAAGCTAAGTGTGAGCTGGTATGTACTGCTTCTCTTCTGCAATGCAATTATGTTCTGATTTTTGTGATTCTGGTCTTCTAAAAACAGTAGAGATAACCATGATTTAGGATTTTGAGCATTTTGAACACTTCTCTGAAGTGAAAGAACAAACCATGAGAAAGTCTAATAAACAGTACAGAGAAAAGAGATTAAAAATCAATGTTCTGTCTCCTGCAGGGGGGAGAATATGTTTTGAGAAAGGAGATATTCAGTGAAAAAGAATATGAAATAGTATGACTGATACAGCAAAGTCATGGTGGGGACTATAACCACAGGTACTCAGTGATGCTCTCCACAGTGCTCTAGAGAAGGTACAGAAAGAGGTCAGGAAATTGTTACAGATAAGCTTTGCAAGAAAGACTTTGAGCTGCCTGGAGGTTTTAATTTAATGAGAGTAGTGTAAAATTTTGGAAGGAATGGGTTTTTTGTAAGTGTTGAGGTGTCTTTTATATGAACCTACTGTGACAGACAGCTGTGGCTGTCTAGAATTTTCACCTTCAGATGTCATTATATTCGACATTGTCATGCCAGTACATTTTTGAGGAACAGTGAAAGAGTGCATTTTGCCTTCAGCAGAGCTGATTGAGTAAATGTGAAATGCCCTAGGGATTTTTCATTGGAATTCAGTAATGTGTTGGAAGCAACCAAAGAAATAAAGATAGTTTTAAAAATAGAGTGATAGGTAGGTCTGAAAGAACCTTAATATAATTTTATTTCAACAGGGAAAGCACAGACATATCTAATTGACAAAAATGGTGTAGTCAGTGATACATAGCTAAAGATTTTACATTGTGAAGATTTTACTGTCTTTTACGACATCTTAATCTCTCACAGACACAGTTTTCAGTGAGCCTTTATGAGGCAGCAACATTTAGTTGTTAAATAAAGCAACTTGACTACATCTAATTAATTTTTTTGGAGGTTTTATTCAAAGTCCTTATCATCATGGGTTACAGCTACTTGAGGAATGGTGGAAAAATGGCAATCTATATTTACATTAAAGCATTTTATTTTCTCCTGCACAGGGATCTTGCAAAGTACAAGAAGGGTTACCTGCAGAACTATTTTACACAGAGTTGCATACATTTTTAAAACTTACACACACCATCTAAACTATCTAACACACTGCTATAGCTAAATATTAACTGATATATATTTCACAAAATTGTTGGATCCAAATAGTCTTTATCTATCTTATTTTTAACTTTATTAAAAGAGCTCTTTCTATGTATTTCTCCATGGAGTTCAGCAGGCTTCTTCTCTTGCTTTGCCATGAGCCCAAGGTCACCTGACAGATTCCACCGTTATCTCAGAGGCTTCCACCTGGGAATCTGCCCTTAGCACTCACCAGCCTGAAAATTTGCATGTTCACCAACAGCCTCCCCTCCCAACAAATAAACAAACAAACTCCAAATAACAACAGACAAAATAAGACATTAAAAAAACCCAGTCTGGTAAGTAAGACAGTATACTAAAATGCAAAGGAAGTGGGCAGTGTACAGACCAGTGAAGATACTGTGCTGACTGGTGCTGTAAGCCTTAGCTAATAAAATTCTTTTCCACACTTGAAGAATCTGGATCATTGTTTATGGACTGTAGATTAGTATGAAGGAAAGGATATGTCTACCAGCATGTATCTACAGCAGGTTGCAGTAATGCATGATTGACCATAATATGAGTTTGAAAGCAAGCATTTTAGAAAAGATAGACTTTTTTAAAAAAAAAAAAAAAAAAAAAAAGAATTTGTTTTATTTGTCACTTTTTATGAAGGAAGCATAGCAAAAATCTGTTTTGAGTACCCAGAGAGAAGTGGAAGTGGTTGGTCATAGGAACTGCATGTCCCAAAGCAGCTTTCAGAGTTAAAAAATGCAGATCCTTAATTTCCTAATGCTCTTTAGGAAAATTGAGTGTTCCTCTGAATGAGACAATTATAGGAAGGCTAATGTAGCAAATCAGAGAGCTGGGTTGTCAAAACATGCACAAACCTGCTTTTGTTAACTTAAGAGTTCATGAGATTGAGCAATTTAGACTGATTGGCATCAACCTCAGTTTCTCTCCCTCTCTTTCTTTTTTGTAATTATACTTGAAAACCATTTGGTTTTCAGAAAGCTGATAGCGTGTAGCGTTATCTAGGAGCTATAGAAAGCTGAAAATTTTTATGTCAAACTGTTGTAGAATACTCGGCAATATATTTGTCTTCCTTTGGTTCCTTTAGAGCATTGCAGGGAAATAACCTAGGAAGGAAGTAATCTATTGCCAGGGCATATTTAAAGGCAGTTCCAGATACAGTGTATTGGTGAACTGATATTAAGGAGTTTCTGTGAACGGCAAGGGGGAGGATCAGTTATGGAATTATTTCTGAACAAGGATTGATCCACTAGGTTAGGACTGCTGCTTGGACAAGAGAGAACTGAGGCAGAAGTCACTGAACTTTATAAAAATCAGGGTTACCAGGGAGAAGATGGAATATTGTTGCTTGTGCCTTTTCCAGTGTAAGAAATAGACGGCATTAAATGGTCACAGATTCAAAGCTAGAAAAGATGCTTCTGCATGTAACAGGTACCAGCAGTGGGGAACTCTAGCCACAAGGATGCTGGGGTGTCATTCCTATTGTGCTTGCCTCTTCTTTAGCAAATACTGTTTTCATGGGAGACAAACAAATTTTGAGAAGATACTCTTTAGATATTAAAAATAATAACAACATTACACATATAGGTCTCATAGCTTTTCCAAATGTATTAAGGAATTTGTGTATGTGATTCACTACAAAGAATAATTCTGGTTAATGAATTGGCCTATAGAATTTTGTGAATTTCTAAAGTAGTTGGAATGTTTGAGGAAGAAGGAAGGAAAAATATTTGAAATACTGCAAATTCATGGGCCTATCCAAGCAAAGGTTTTCCTGACTGGCTGTTACATTTCCATAGTGGATTTCAGGTTTAGGTAGTCTTTTCTAAAGTGGAAATATCTATTCAAAGTGCCCCTGAGTGGCTTTGTGTGTGGAAAGATACCCTAGGATAAACATGATCATTGAAGTACTTTGGTCAGACAAGGCCTAGTTTATGACATATTAAATCATTTAGGTTTGCAGAAGAGATTTCTCTGTGCCTCATGTTTGGTAACACATTTATTGTGCAAAAAGCATGTAAGAATTACTACAATATATGCAGCATTATAACTCCATTCTTTATAAAAAGCCACATTGTAATCTGAATCCCAGTGTAGGAACACAATGTGTAATCCACAACTGTTAGTTTTCCTAAATAGACTTCTACTTGTTATTGGAGAGGATAGTTTCTTCCATGAGGATTGCTCTTTGTATGATTTAAATTGACAGCAGTGGTGTTTGACTATGCTAAAATTCCAGGTAGCAGTAAATATCAAGAAATACGCATTTCTTTAGGTAGTTGGAATGATCTGATTTTTTAAGTGAATGAAAGATGAAATTGCAGAGCAGCATAGAGAATATTAAATGGGACTGCATTTAGACTCTAAGTTTGTATGTGTGTTTGTGCATGCTCAAGTGGGACAAATCATTGCTGATATAAACTGGCAGAGAACCACTGACACTGCTGGGGCTGAAAGCTTGTTTTAGCTCTGTGAATACTGAGTCATAACAGAGTCTTCAACACTATGATTTTTCTTGTCTTCTTATAGGAGCATGTAAATTTGGCTTTAAAAATTACAGCAATGTAGTTGCTATTATTTTTAACTGTTAAAGAACAACTTTTATATATCAACATGGTATAGAAAACTCCTTTGTTTACTACTCATGGAAATAAGAGCTATCTGATGCAATTAGCTTAAATTATGGAATCCTTGCAACTAATGAATAAATTTACTGGTATTATTAAATTAAATAAGAACACTTTTTGTTTCAGTACATCTATACATTGCTTATTATTGATCACATTGAGAAGTTTAGTAGATCACCAACACATGAACCCTGCCACAATAAATCAGATTATTTGTGTTCTGTATGTGGATAAGCAGGTGATTTGAAGTTGAACTTCTGGGGAATGAAGCAGAGTGCAGGAGAACAGACGGAAGCTGGAGACCCTCAGAATGAGCTTTCAAATTGCACGTTGGATTCCCTCATACTTGTCTACTTCAAACCCTTCAAAGCATCTTCTGATGGGGTCAGTGGTTTGGCTTACAGAAGAAACAGTAAGTGTCTAATTAGAAGGCTCCTATGTTATGTGCCTAATGTAGAATTTCTATAGTGCTGCAACTTCTAGGCATTGATTGTGATTTCAGAGATACACAGTGAGACAAGTGAAAACAGGGCTCACTGGCATGCAAGTCTGGATTTATTTGTGCAAGTGTAAGTTTAAAAAGCTGCTTGCTCACTCTCTTGAGTGTTTCTTGCAGAGGCAATACTTCAGAACCAAGATCTTGTTTTCATGATAGGCTTGGTAGGAAATCGGTAAAGAAACTGGTTCCATATATCTAAGTCTTCATCTGTACAGTTTTCTTCCTGGAAGTAGGCTTTCTGTGTTTTTTTCTGTCTTCTTTACATTTCTGGACTCGTATTTTAGAGTCATTTCAACTTGTATTTTTATGAAAGTACCAAGCAATGGAAGAGGATTTGTTCATAAATATTTTTAAAGTGAAATGTGCTTAAGTACTGACACTTCATATTAAGGATAAAGTCCAACTAGCACCTGAAATTAAAATCTGAATGGAAATATGGGAATCTACAAAACCATCTTAAATCAAAGTTGAAGAAGTTCTGGTCTTCCACTTTTTTATAATGGCTTAGATTAGTTTTCTCAGATCAACAGTTTTAATTACATAGGAACGAATACTCAGTTAGACCTAAGAAGGTAATTGCTAATATGTCAAGTGAATTACCTGCAACTCTTTGGAACAATGAACTGCTAAATAAAGCATATGGTAAAAGTGGGCTGTTACAGATCTGAGCTTTCATTCCCAGATTAGTCCACTGGCACTGAAAAGATTTCACTGAAAGAAGAATGACAAGTTTTTGGGATGTTCAGCTAAAATAATGCAGTAGTATGGGAGAGCTTTAACGTGCATTTTAGACCCCAGGTTTGATGTTACTTCTATACTAACAGTGTTTTTTTTAGCTTTCTGTCCTTCTGTGTATATTCATGATTTGTAGAAGAGAAGAAAGGAAACAAAAAGGTCACAGTACAGCTTTAAAGAGAAAGTGGCAAATATTTAGTGTATGTATGTGTACAGTTAATGGATATTTAAATGCTTACATATTTCATTACCCCTCAGTCACAGTATGTGGCTCATTGCCCCGTCTTTAAGCCACTTGTTGTCTGCCAGTAGGAATTTGAATGTGGCCCTGAGTTAATGACTCTTGTCCTTTGGCACTGTCAGTGGTTGCTGCCTTGAGGACCGTAGGGATTCAGTCTCTGTGGGTAGGAAAACTTGGATGTTTACGTATTCCTTTTCCTGTTGAAGCTCCCTGATCCTTTGCCCATCAGGCTGAACAAGAATTTTTTGCATTGTCTAATGATGATCTACTAAAATAATCCATATAACATCTGAATTTTAAGCTTGCTGCTCATCTCTGCTTTCATTTTTCCATTGCATTTAATCAAAGCAGGAAGGCTGTCTAATGAACATAAAAATTAGAGCAAATGGGAGCACAGGAAACCTTTAACAAAGTTTCTGATTACATTCACTGTGCATGTTAATGCAGTGTGATAGCACAAATTGTTGAAACCAGTCTTTTGCCTACAGGATTCTTAAGACAAAAATCAATTAACTGCAAATGTACAGATCTCTTACATATATAATATATTTTTCCTTGCTATTAAAAAAAGTTTTGTAATAAAGATCAGCATTGTTTCTGGCAAGTTGTAAAAAGTTTGTAAA
Organism: Hafferia zeledoni; assembly: GCA_035583235.1. NCBI lineage: Eukaryota > Metazoa > Chordata > Aves > Passeriformes > Thamnophilidae > Hafferia > Hafferia zeledoni. Next base: position 10,532,994 of record JAWWEV010000115.1, read on the forward strand.
TGCTAGTTAATACTATTTCCTTTTTCTGAACATTTCCAGACTTCTGCCTCCAAACATTATTTTCAAACTTCATTTAATTTTAACCTGACTGATGTTTAAAAAAAGCTAAAAAACTCTACCACTATTGTGATGCTAATGTGCTCAGGACTTTCAGAGGAAAAAATGTCGGGTGTGCACTATGATATAATATGCCAGTTCCAGGAACTTCAGCATTATCTTAATAACAAAAGAGAAGTAATAAGACAAATGGTGGTTTGTTTATTGGGTTTTATTTCGTTCTGGTTTGTGGTGGGTTTTTGTTTGTTTTTCAGGTATTTTTTTTGTTTGGCTTTTTTTTGTTTGTTTGTTCTTAATTTTTGAGAGCAATTGCCATGTAAACTGTGCAACTATTTTAATTCTAATGAAGAAGTTAGGGAAAGCAGGAAACAAGAAAAATTGCTACTTCAGAATAAGAGTTCCAAGAAGATTATTATTCTCCTCATATCCCCATATGTTTCTAACATCTCTCCTTCAGGCAGCCAGCTGATTTTTTTGAAATGAAAAATACTGTTCTTCTATGCTGCTTCCAAAGTACTTCTTTCCTGGTTACGTAGGGAGACCTTAGAAGAACATAGTTCATAGACATAGCTATCAGGTGTGTCTTGCACCAGTGTCTCTGCAGAAAGTGATGTGTGGTCTTGCAATACTAAGGCAATACTGTGTGCATGACACGAGTCTGAAAGTAGCCAGACCAGCCTATAGTAATTAACTTGTGTCCTTGACTCTGTACTCCATAAATGGGAATGTGAGAGTGTGCTTAGCTTCTCTCAAGATATATCTCATTCAGTTATTTGAGATGGGGGTAGGTTTGAACTGATTTAATCCACTTTTTTCTAAGCTCACTTAGAGCTTGATTAATAGTCCCCTTTCCTAAACAGTAGCGGTTCCTTGCATAATGCTACAGCTCTCTCTTGTAGCCCTAGTACTAGTGCTGTGTGTTGAGACAGCTGGTTTTGTGTCCTGTAAACCCAGTGCCAAGCACTGAACAGTTGTGCAGACTAAAGCAGCCCTAACAACAATCTCCTTGAGGAGCCTCTTGTCTGTTTCAATTGATGGTATTTGTTGGAGCAGTTCACTGGTGGAGAATATGAATGAGAAGAAATGAAAAAAGGAGGAGGCTTCTGCAGAGGACACAGGTTGCAAAGAAAAAAGAAAGAAAAGATGAACAGTGTGGAAAGTGACTGAAAGAGCAGGAACCAGTTGAGTCATCAATTCCTGTTTCTTCACAGTGGGGTGAAAAGTTATGGGTATGTAAGTAGATAATTGTATATAAACTGATGTATGTACTAATAATTAAGGGACTCTATTGAAAAGACAAATGAAAAAAGCAGAATTGGAAAGGAGAATGTACTGGATAATGAAATAAAACTTAGAATACAAATAGTACATATTAAGATTATTAAATACAAAAACTAGAGTGTAGGAATTTACTTACTAAGAATGACTTAGAGAAGCAAATCATGAAAATGACTTAGAGAGTGCAAAATCATGAAAAGAAAATGTAGTTTATGTGATCCATTAAAAAGATACTATAGAAAGTTTTCAGAGATATTTGGTTTTCAAATGGAATTAAACTGCACTGAACTGCTTTGATTCTAATAAGAAAAATTAAGGCAGATTTTTAAAAATATTAATATATATTCAGATTGTATCTGTGATCCTTTTAATCATCTTTCTAATGTAGCTTTTCCTCATTTGCCTGGTGATGAAATGAAAGTTTTCCCCATCTCTTTCTTTCTTTGAGGAATATCCAGTACACAAGAAAATTCAACTAGATGGCAGCTATGAGTATGTTAAGAAAGGAGATACAACGTAAGTACAGCTCTTTTTTTATTATAGAAAATATCTTATTTTCTTGTACTAGGCATGTTTTTTAAAATGCTCCTTCTTTAAGGAGTCATTACAATGTTTGAGATGATCTTGACTTCACTACATTACTACGTATTTGACAACCATCAACAGGACTGTATTTACAGGGCCAGTACTTCATACAGTTTGTTTAGTTGCCAAGGTACCAGTGAAGGTATCTTCTCAAAAACTCTTTACTCAGTAAGTAAACGCATGAAGCCCTAATCTGCCACCAATTCTGCATGTAATGAAAATGCTATTCATTCTCCTAGATTAGTATATTCTCCTCTCCTATAGAAATTAAAGATGTTAAAGAAAATACCACAGTAAGCATCTTTTTAAGGGGTAAATATATAGGTAAAATATGAAGTAAATAAACCTGTATATGCACAGTATGTAGTCAATTAGTTTTGCATAGTTCAAGTAATTCAATTGAGAGCCAGGCAAAAAAAGGATAATAGTGGAAGCTAATTCTGCTAATCTGCAATAACTCTGGTCAAGCTGCACTTGGAATTCTGATCTGATTCCCCAAGTCAAGAAGGAAAAGAAATATTCTGTCTTAAGGTTGCTCTTCTTTTTTTTTCTTGGTTTGTTATTTAATCTTGAAAGGATTTTTACATCTGAAATTTGACCATTTGACTTTGGAGCCTTCACTCAAATGCTGTGTTTTCCTTGAAAATGAGTACTTAATTGAGAACTCTCTTATCCTTGGAGGTCCTCCCTCATGGTTAGGTCTGTATGAAGCCTGGTTCTCTAAAGTCTTTCAGTTACTGTTTGCTCTCATAATGCTTTTTGGTGATGTTTTTGCAGTTCTGTTGGTCTTCATTTTTGAGTCTGTCACCTAGCCCCCACTTAGCTGAGTTTTGTTGCTAAATCATACTTTTGAAAGAGGATAACCTTTGTGGAATTTCTCTTTGTTTGAAGGATCTGCTAGGGATCTGCTGTTATAAAGTGTTGTTTGAATCCAAGTGCTTTGTATTGTTGCCTCTGAAATAGGTATGCTTCAAACTATGAAGAGTTTTCTCCCAAAGGTCAGATTCTGTGTAAGCCAGACTCCAAATCGGTTGGGAAACATCTGCCCTAAGACTCCCTTGTATACATAACTTCAGAATTTTTACACTACATGTTCAGAGGGTTCATACACAAGTATGTATCTGCAGCTGTAGTGTTCACTTATCTTGTATTTCTTTTTTTTGACCTTTTCAAGTTAAATTATGTAACATAACTTATATAAATAAAATGTGCAAAAGCTGGAGTTCATTTTTCATTCCAGCAATTCAGTTTGAGGGTTTATATTCACATGAGGAGGAAGTAGTCAGCCATCTGATAATCTGTCTCACAGCCTTAGTCATGATCTGAAAGTATTTAGTGCCTGAAAAAAATAATCTTTGCAACCTCTTCATATTTAATTCTTTTGACTGAACCAATCCACAATGTGAAAAAGAAGACTGTGACCATATCTATACTCAGAAATTGTGTAAGAGTATTAAGAATTATAATATGGAGAAAGAATCAAGTCAGCTGTAACTTTAGAAATAAATGTGCTTCTGTTCTTTAGTTAGTAAGGCTTTTGACTCATCATGGACCATCTTTTTGTTTTCATGGTGGGTCATCCTTATTTGGCTTCCAGACACCCACCCAGCTACTCTCTCCCTCTGTCTTCTCAAATGGACAGGGGCAGAAAAGAAGTTGCAAAAACTTAGGAGTCAAGCTAAGGACTGTGAGATTATCTTACCAATTATGGTCACACACAAAAGGGACTTGATGTATGGAAGATTAATTTAGTTGTTGCCTATTAAAAATACGGTAGGATGATAAGAAACAAAGAGAAAACACCTTTCCTCCCCCCATCTCCCCTTCTTTCTAAGTGCAGCTTCAATTCTTTTTTCTCGATGTCTCTACTGTCCCTGTCTCAGACTCATGCAGAGTGATAGGGAGAGGGTTTCAGTCAGTTCATAACAGTTCCTCTCCTTACTCCTTTGTCCTCAAGATTTTTTGCCCTGTGGTGTCTTTTAAGATAATACATGCAAAAGCCAAAGTAGTATCAAACAGATCCTCACATAGCAATAGAGGTGAATGGGACAGAGCCCTCTCCAGGCACTGGAGGCCTTTAATGAGCTGTTTAAAACTTGGTAACTTACCTTCTCTAGGAATCAATGGCTCTTTTTCACTAATTTTATCAGTAAAGGCAAACAAGCTATTGTGAAAAGCTGTTGGAAGTAATATTCTTAAGGAATATTTAGGTTCTGAGTGTTTAAAATTATTTCATTAGAATACACTTTATAAGCTCTGTTGTGTTAGTGTCCCTGCAAGAGCTATATTTCAAGCACAAACAGACATTCCAGTCATCACTGTATTCCAGCTAGAGAAGGGGTTTTTGAAAAGGCCATGTTGTCTTTTATATATTTCCAATTTCCATGATGTTCATTCATACTTGGTAATATTTTAATTTCTTTCTATAAAAGAGAGTGTGAAAATCTTATGGTTTTGAAGTACTGCTCTTCAGGAAGGATTTCCTGGCACAATGTCTGGTCATCTGTACACGGTATAAATTCAGGCTGATTGCAATGAAAAGGTAGTAAATTCACTTCATTAGCTTCTACAGTTTTTTTGTAAACTCCTATCACAGTGGATAAGGTTCTTATTAAAAGTACAGGAGTTACTGTAAATGGTTGATCTAGTTTTTCTTAGCTAAACCAAGCACTTCTAAGCATGAAAATGTTACTATTAGTGTTTGTAACAGTATTCTAATATTGTTTTATTAGTGAGGAAAGTGTTTACTGCTTTCATAGATTACTTTTCTGTGAAAGAAAGTTTGTTTGGAGTGAAAGACTGCTTGCTATGATGCCACTTTCCTTTTTGTAGGATTTGTGCAATACTGCTAAATATGCCTTTGGCTGTGGGAGCCATTGACACCTTTATCTTCTATCTTTATCTTTCATCACTCACACATGAAATGCCAAGATGTATTCTTTCTTTTGTATCTTTACTTTTGATCTGATGTAAGTACTGGATGAGAAGAAAGGAGAAGATTGATAACTGAGATGTGTAGAACACTAGTAGAAACAAGCAACTTGCTTTAGACATCTTATTATGGAATGTGATATACTGCAGTGCTATTTTTGCTGACTTCTAAAATTCTGAAGCTGATTTCACTCAAATAATCTGGGCAAATGAACTTAAGATGGACTGTATTCACTGTTCACTGCAGCAGATAGAAGTGGCTTTACAACCTAAAGAATTAAGATCATGAGACAATGTCGCAGTCTTGGTCTCGGGAAAGGGACCAGACCAGCGACGGGGGGGTTCTTGGACAGCCTGCTGAGCTGGTGGATTGCGGCTGCTAAGGCTCCAGGTTAGGTTCACCCACCCCGCGACCCACAAGGAAGACGCAGAGACAAGCGAACACCTTGGAAGCCAGAGCTGATCCAATTTATTAACAGAATGGGGGCTTTTTATGCCCTCTGGTAAGGAACATTCTGGAAACTGGGTGGAGAAAAGGCGGAGCATGCAAATCCGCTATAAACTATTGGGACAAGAACTGTGTGGGTGGTAACTTTGGGAGGAGTAAACAGGGACTAACCGGATAGGACAGCTTCATAGGGAGAACCGACCAATGGTAGCTGTACCCGCACTGACAGGCTACCAGTGCTACCAGCACCATAGAAACAGGGGGATAGAACTTTTATTTTCAACTTTTAACAAAAGGCAGGGGTAACAACAGGCAGAGTCCTTGGTATGAAGTCGCAGTCTGGGTTATTGATTGTCCACTTGGACCTTCCATGCATTAAAATCAGTTTCTTTGTCTCTCTCCTTCCATTCTTCCATGTTCATGTAGATGCCACCTCCAACAAGACAATCCTGCAACTTCAGATTCCAAAACATACTGTAGCAACATGTCCAAGTGTGACAAGATTTTGGTTTATGGAATTTTGTTATAAATAGCAACAATGATGACAAACACATCATATGGTAGGTGAGCAATTGGCTGAAGGGTCAAGCACAGAGTGTAATAGTGAATGGGATAACATCAGACTGGTGACCTGTCACTAGTGGGGTTCCATAGGGCTCCATCTCAGGTGCTGCACTCTTCAACATCTTCATAAATGACTTGGACACAGGACTAGAAGGGATGCTTAGCAAGTCTGCAGATGACATTAAACTGGGATGAGCTGTTGACTCCCTTGAAGGCAGGGAGGCCCTGCAGAGAGACCTGAACAAATTAGAAGACTGGGCAATCACCATCCACATGAAGTTCAACAAGGGAAAGTGCTGGATTCTATACCTGGGATGGGGCAACCCAAGATGTACATACAGACCGGGGAATGAGATACTGAAAAGCAGTGCCATGGAAAGGGACAGGGGGGTCCTGGTTGACAGCAAGTTGAATATGAGTTCGCAGTGCCCTGGCAGGCAAGAGTGCCAACCATATCCTGGGGGGCATCAGGCAAGGCATCGCCAGCTGGTCAAGGGGTGTGATTGTCCCACTCTGCTCTGCACTGGTGCAGCCTCACCTTGAATATTGTTTGTGCAGTTTGGGCACTGCACTGCAATATAAGAAAGATATTAAGCTATTAGAGCGTGTCCAAAGAAGGGCAACAAAGATGTTTGTGCTATAACATGCTGCCTGTATGCAAAGAGGGTACTCTCTGAACTCTGTAAAGAATTCATGACTGAATTATAGTTACATCCCTGACCCTTGTTCAAAACTATTTGATAAGCATTGACCCCCTGTCCATCACCAGGTGTGCCAAATCATAGAGCCAGAATCAGACTCCAAACCGATCACTGGTTTTCCCCTCCTGAGACTACAGTGTAACATTGTTATCATCCCAGAGCAGCAATGCAGGATCTCATTCAGAGTGACAACCACAGTAATTCGCAGATATCCCAAAACTACAAGACAAGTGGAATTCAGTTCTCAGAGACTGTGAGCTCCTGTGTTTGTGTTTTCTACATGTGGTATTTTCAGATTTCATGGCTTCCCACCACAATTAATTGCCCAGACTCCAGACAGTGCTTTCTGTATGTGAAAGACAGCCTTTGCACATACTTATTCATGTGAGGACAGTTTTATACAGTATCTGACTGTGGGCTAGAACACCAGCTGTTGGAGTCCACTGAGCTGTGCAGCCCTCATTCGTTTTATTACTTCTGCATTACTCTAGATTTGTTAACTCTTCAGAAGCCCTGACTAATTGTCTAATCAACACTTAAGTCTTGTTCTTTTACTAGTTTTCAGTCCTTGGTATACACTTTATGGCAAAAGATATTTTCTTACTCAGGCTGTCAGCAGGTCTGGCTTCTATCTTCAAGAACACTATAAAATAAATGCAGTGAGCCTGATTTATGATAAGGAAATGCTTTTTAACTTCAATTGCTGTAACTGAAGGAGGTGGATGCAATGGCATGCAGTGTATTTAGGTTTCTTTAGTAGCTATGCAGTGGTGGATGAACAGAAATGCTCTGTTGTTTACAACCAAGGATTTGAAAAAGGCAATACCTTACCTCTAGTGGACTGTTGTGTTTGTGTGATATATAGTATTGTGGTGCTCGTATATATGCTGACTATTGCCAGAACGCTGCAACCTAGGAAATGGAGGCACTTTCTTTGCAGTGTTTGAATTAAAAGTGCTCAACCTGTTACTATAGATGGTTGTTCTTATTGTTGGGCTGTAGTTGACTTTTGAGAGTAAGTTATTCCTCGCAAGAACCTAAAGTCTGAAGTAAGTGCAACAATCATGAAAATAAGTCAGCTGCCTGAAAGTGTTTGTCTGTCTCACATTTAATTATGGTGGGTACAGAGGTGTTACTGTATTTCAGTAGCTGTTTGCATTTGTTTCATAATAGTTAGAGGTTGATGCAAGGGAAGCAATACTACTCTGAAGCCATGGTATATTCCTGCCCCTTGCTGTACGTTTCCTATTGTAGGTCACATTGGCATTTTGGCTAAGAAAGTAGAATCTTCCTCTGTTTTCCCACCATACTGCTGAATCTCAGTACTTTGGATGTGTCAATGTTTAGCTGTGTTGCAAAATGAAGTACTATATTTGATGAACCCTGCCCATGGTGAGTAGTTTAGAACTTAGATGATCTTTAAGGTCGCTTCCAACCCAAACCATTTTGTGATATCTGAATTTTCTTTGCTTTAATGATTATTGTGTCATAGCTTACTTGTCCAGTATGTGTATGACACCTATTAAATGTATTTGGGAAAGACGTCTACTGAAGAGCACTGAAGTACCCTGTCAATGCTAAACTATGCTTTCACTGTCCTCTCAGAAATGTGAAATTGGAGGAAGTGAGAGAGGGTACCTGTGGCCCTCTGTGGGAGAAACTCTGGATACCAAATGCATGTAGAAACTTGTTAGTTTTTGACCAATGGTCCTGAATTTTATGATGGAGAAAGAAAGAGAAGCTCTGTCTGGGATATTGAATTCTTCTTTTAATAGGCTTGGAGAAATGAACCTAAGTTTAGAAATGAACCCAGGAAACCTCCTGGGAGCTTATTTGCTTTGATTGCTAAACTTTTTGAAGTGTGCTTATTGCCATAAGGAAGGAAATCTGGAAAAGGTCAAGTGTGCATTAGGTGAGCAATAAAAAAAGAAATTGCTTTGCATGGTCATTAAATAAGACAAAAACAAAATTCAGGAGTAAATGGAACAGTATCACTGGAAAGGTGAAATACCTCAGCATAACTGAGTAGAGACAGTGAAACTGCAACAAGTCTATCCAAGATGCATTGATCTTGTAAAGATCCAATTCCAGTCTGGCGAAATTGATATTTTGGAAGAGCCTCATATCCCAGTTTACATGCCTGTTTGGGAAGACCTTGTAAAGATGAAAGGTCAGTCTATGTGCCTCTGTCTACTGTACCTACATATTTCTCACATAACCATTACAATTACATCTAGGGAATAGGAAAAATCATCAATATTGTCGTTCGTGATGTTGGGGAATATCTAAAGCCCTTCTGCATAAGACTCTGTTGAGTGACTGATACAAAGACAGACCCAGCTCCTGGGAGTTCATGATCTAATGTTTTGATTAAACAGTTAGCAATAGGAGAACTATCAGATGAGCAGGAAGCAAAAGTATGGAAGTGGCACCTCCTTGCATTTGAAATAATATTCAGTATAGCCACAGGTAGCTGGAGACTAGGCCTCCAAAGTATCCAGGTGTTCCCTGAAAAGTGACCTCTTTCTTCTTGTTACGGCACTAGGGAGTATTAGAGAAACAGTTTCTCATGCTTTGCTGCCTGCTTTGAATGTAAGAAGGCTGAGTCCTGCTGATCCTGTGTAGTTATTCACACTCTGAATTAATCCCAACATGAATTGCAGGTGTCTTTGGCTTTCATCTTATTTGTCCCGTAATTTAAATAAAGTAAAAGGCTGCTAATGTGAAGCCGGGAATGTCTGTGAAGGCGTCTCTGGGACTGATAACAGAGATTAAAACAGAGTGGATTAATACAACCAAAACCTGCTCAGTACCTTACCCAGGTCCTTGCATAATTTGCCTTTTAAAATGTAGTCTTTCTGTGAGTAACGTTAATATCAATATTCATATCTGCTGAGATAAACAAAAATAACAATGTAATAGAAAAACTAAATGTTAGCCTGCACAATGAGGTTTTCAGTGGAGAGTGTCAGAAAGTGGATCAAAATCTGCAAGGACTAATTGCATTTCTGAATTTTAGACTGGTGCCATTATTCTACTCAGTCTGTCAGTGTTGCTTGCTTGCTCATTTTCTTTTTTTTTTTAATCTGTCTCTCTCTACACAGTGGCAGCTGAACGTCCTGCAGAAAAGAACATCTTAAGTTTGCATTTCCATGAAAATGCATAGCTGGTTTCATATGTGCCTTTTCCCTGCAATTTTCCTCTAATTACAAATAAAATTAGTTGGCTACTTGATTATTTAACTGTATGCTTTCCTGATATTTGAAAACATTTTTAAGTGGAAGCATACTTAGTAGTTATTTTAAGCAGAAGATGAGGTCATCCTTTTTTTGTTTGTTTTTTTAATCAATTTTCTTTGGTTTGTTTTTAACCAGAAGATTTATGCTTACATACATTCAGTCAGTGGGAGATGAAAGAAAATGTTGTATAGCTCTATGGTCAGAGCCAAATGCAAATGCCCTATCTCAGCAGAGGTCTCCAGTGAAAGCCCAGAGCTAAGCTACCTGGGCAACCATTAGCAATGAAGCTGAATATGGGCAGTGCCGGCCTATTTGGTATTGTAGATATTGGTTCTAGTGAGAAGTCCACCATTGATGGCTGGTACCACACTTGCTCAGATGTGCTTGAACACGCTGCCATCACACTGAATTACAGTGGGGATCTGTTCTGACAAGACAAGACTTCATCCTTATTGCCCACAAGAGGTTTAGCTGAAGCATCCCCTAGTGGTTTTGAGCTCTAGGTAATTGCTTGGTGTCTGACAGCTCTGAGTTCCTGCAAGGTACAGTGTGTCTTCACAGTGGCACATCACTCATAGCTATGCCTTACCCTGCCAAGTCACAGGAGGAAATTTTGCAGCTCTCTTCCAGATTGTTGTGACAGAGAAATCCACTGTCTTTAGGGGACTGGAAGCTGCAGATGGTCTCTGATGCCATTCTAGGAGCCTTAAACCAAGACCTGGTTACCTTTGCTTACAACATTTGCAAATGAAATCATGAAAGTAGCTCAGGAGACGTTTTCTCCAGTGACAAATACTTGGAGTCTCAGTAGGAGCATTTTATTCTGTGAAACATGGGACCAGAAGCAGCAGCTGGTGTAAAGCAGCATTGGTTCTCTGAAAAGATTAAGGAGATGCTGCTTTACATTGGCAGCTGCATCTTGTCCTGAGATTTCAAATTAGGTTATTAAGGATGAACACCATGAGTTGTTCTCTGAAGAGACTAAGGGGATGCCACTTTGCATTGTCAGCTGCTGACACGTGAAAGGGAGGAGGGAGACAGAAATACAAAGATTTCTAGTCTTAACTGTATTAATCAAAATTTATTAGCTGTAAGCGCCCCAGACAAATCAGATCCTTATGTATCCCAACACTGTCTGCCAACTACCAGGCAGCCCACAGGTTGGAAGGGGTTCTGATTTCTGATATGAAGCCACACTTCAGCCAGGGAGAAATTATAGCTATAAGCGTCCT
>JAWWEV010000115.1:10548208-10598503 GCA_035583235.1 Hafferia zeledoni
ACTACAGTTTATATATATATAAACTGTAGATATAACTGTAAACAGAGCAAACTGCTTCCCCCAACACCACAAGTAAAAAACAACAACCAAACCAGCAGGTTTCCTTCTGGAGAAAAGTTATATTTATAGGCAGTGTCTGTGTCACAACCTGGCTGGCTGCAGGGTGAGTTCCCAGTCCCTCTCCAGCGAGACAGACGAGCGGTGAGCACACAGATGAATTCTGTCTCTCCCTCTGTGTCTCTTGTCCCAAACGAAGAAGGAAAACAGGAAGTGGAGAGCCGCCACGTGTCCTGGAAAAGCAGCTGCGACTTCTCTCTCCCAGGTCGCTGCCCCAGCCGGGGTGGGCAGGCCACGACGCTGCAAGTGGTGGTGAGAGTGGAGCAGAGACCGGGACCCCACATGCAGGAACCACGAGAACAGCCATGGCAAGGAGAAAAGAAGCGGCTCACCAAGAAGCAGCAGCAGCAGCATCCAGCAGCAACGAGGAGCAGGAGAGAACGGCTTCTCCTCTACCGCAGTGCGCACACACACCCCCCACTCCTGCGTTCAGCCCAGGTAAACCTGGAAATGTCCCCAAAACCAAAAGAGACAGCCTGCCCCCCACCCAACCATCCAGAAGAAGATGGTAGCAGTTAACTACTTCTTTTTGTTAACTAATGGCATGGGCAGTTAGTGGCAGGGGAGAGAATTTACATAATAATTCCAAACTACAACATTATGAAATGAGACATGAATTTCTGAGAAAGGCCTTGGAAATTTTAGTTCTAGAAAAGTTGTTGAAATTTGCTTCCATTGAGTGACAGAATAAGCCAGGATCTGATCTAGTATTTCTGATGCTGCCTGTTATGTTAGGAATTAGATATTTCTGTTTAACATTTATTTTTCTAATAGTACAAGTCACGATAATTTAAAATTCTTCCAATTGTACAAAAGTCCTTTGCAGCCAGCATGGGAAACAAGAGAAGTTCAGTCATTGAGGAGATGATGGTATTTGGTTTAGGCTGACTACCTGTAGTATATTCTTAAGTTAAATGTATAGGCTGCACTTGCAAAAGGAGCCAGCCTTATTGGGCTAGAAAGTGAAGTTCTTTTTTATCTGCTCAGTGTAGCAGAGGCTGTCTCTATGTCTCAGCACTATTGAAACCTTCTTTAGTGTATCTGTACCCTCCTGCTGCAGGTGTGGTTTCGTTTGCTACATTTATTTTGTCATTCCTTATTTTGTTCCCCCCAAAAGAAATTAAATAGAATTTGTCACTGGCCTGACTTTTACTGTTTAGGAAAAGACACTGTATTTTTCTCTTCCAAGTCATATTTTATGTTTTATCAGTGGTTTAGTGGAGTTGTAGATTCAGTTTTACATCATCGCTTGATTAAAAACAAGTCTTCCATACCACTCTTTCAGTCTCTAAATTCATACCATTTAGGCAGGTAGGGTAGTAGCCTGTTGTGAAATCCAGGAACAGCTTCATTTCATTCTGCTTTTTATCTGATAGTGTTTTAAACAATGCCTGTGCTATAAAAAGCTATATGGAGTTTTCTGCATGAATGTAATTATCATCTCAGAGGGGCAAAATGTCACCTAGTTCATGTTAACTAAAATATCCTATGTGATTCCTTGTGGTCAACAACTGGATGATAAGACATCAAAAATACAATAGCATTGTAGCATTTTCTTGCTAATAAAGAGAAAGCACACTGCAGTCAGTTTGTTGCAGATACCACATTGCCACTCTATCTTGCAGGCTGTTGTAAAAACAGGATATGAGCATAATGTGTTGTAAAAACTAACACTTAGTGGTGATTTTACAAAGTGTTATCCTATTTATTTTAAGTGTCATGTAATTATCAATTCATTTACTATCTATTGTAATACCATGAATTATAATGAATGTATTTGCATAATAGGTAGTATCGCATGAGCTCAACTATAATTCAGTATTAGCTAAATGTACCATGAAAACAAAATGTTTCCTGTAAAGGTACCCTGGGCTTGATATATAGCCTGCCTTTATACATGGTGTATTACAAATGCTGTCATGGGAAATTGTTCCATTTGTGGACTTGTTCTCAGAGGAAACTGTTTAGTAGCCCTGCCCTGTCATTCGTTCATTTCCTGTCTTGTCACCAGCCCCCAAGTTTTAATGCTCTTCACTTCTGCCAGAGTCATGGGTGAGGAAAACTTCAGAAACCAGTCTCTGCTGTTTAGCTGATGTGTTAGTGCTCTGGTCACTGAGATTATTATACAGGAAGGCTGCTAGCTCCTCAGTTACATAGTTTACTCTAGTTATCCTCCATGTCTAGATTGCTCTGTGCTTGCTACTGCTTAATCATCATCAGCCCAGTCAGTTGTCTCTTCTCTCCTGCAAGTGTTAAAACCAAGGTGGTCTCCCTTTCAAAACCAGATACAGTCTGTTTCTATATACTTTGCATGCATATATGTGGCTTGAAGAATAGCCAGAAGTCCTTTTTGCTAAAGAATAGTGTATCTGCAGTCCCTGGATTATGCACAGCCAGGCATCATAGATACTGCTTCACCTCTGCCCTTTCGTAGAAAATGATCACAGGTGATACACCAGGCCTTGGAGTGTTACACCACTGCAGGGAGGGGAAACAACCCTGCACTTGCACCAATTGTCTTGCTTATACAGTAGCCTGAAAATGATAGTTGTGTAAACTTTTGTGTCTGTAACAGATGCGTATAATCCCACTTTCCACTTTTTAATTGTATCCCATTTGCATGCAGAGTATAAAATGCTTACTTTCCGGCTAGCACAGCTGATTTTTACTTATTGCCTGCAAGTTAGATTAAGGACACTGAAATTACAGAGGATAAAAAAGGAGTTATTTCCATAAATACATTGTACTTACTGGTACCTCAGTTATTGTGTAGCCTGATCTGCATTCAGGATACAGCACTGCAATGGCAAAAGGCTAACAGTTGACAACACTTAAATTTTTTTACTTCTGTCACCACTAGCTTTATAATTGCAGGAATTGATGAAATGATGCCACATTTACACAATACTACAACTCTCTACCGTCATTTAGGGCAAGCTTTCCTCTTCATATACAAGGTAAAGCTTCTGAATTCATGTGTGTACCCTAGCCAGCATACAATTAAAGCTGTCCTCTCTAAGTAATAATTCAGTTTGGCCAGCTAAGAATCAAATGTGCAGTGGAAATAGAGCAATGACATTGCTGGATTTGGGTAAAGTTAGAGCTGCTGCAAGTGAATGACTAAATGTATGTTGCGAGGGATCCATGCAATATTTGTACAACACACATTCTTGTCAAATACAGAATTGATAATCCCCTCACTTGGGACAAGCACTGGCCATGATACAATGCAGTTGTCCATATGAAAATACAGATGATGGTATACCCAGCTATAGAATTACTCCCTAGTGAGAAGACTTATTTGAGAGTCTGTATCTTCACAGCACGTCAGGGAATAGCATCCCCAAAGTAAGTGACAGTTGTGAATTTGAAGGAAAATGCTTCAAATGGAGATATCAACTTATCTTTCCGTAGTTCTTTGACGTGCTGCAAACAGATGGGAATTTCCAGGTCTTGTTTCTTAATGTGAAGTTTGCAAATGAGAATTACAAGAAAAAGAAAAGATAAAGTACCTATGAGTTTCACAAAAGAAAATTCTATGGTGTTTAAATTCAGTATATTATTTCAGTTTTCAACATGTACCTTTGAAATGTGCCTTAAATGTGTTTTTGTTTTGCTCTGTTTTTACTCCTAATGGCTTGTTATAGGACAGGTGCTTATTCACATCAGTCACAATTCAGAGGAGCCTATGGTGTAGAAATCAAATTCATTAGTGATTGCACTTACACAGGAGATGTAGTACTAAACATGGTCAGAGGAAGAACTAAAAGTACTATGAAAGCTGATGGTGTGATGTATTTTGCACTGTGACCAAACTTACTATCGTGTTTGTACCAACTACTGATGATTTTGTGAAGAGAGTCATCTGTCACTGGACAATGTACATGGATCATCTGTTCATCTTGCACAAGTTATTAGCTGTCTGTGAGCCATGACATTACTTGCTGTCCAGGGTGATGGGAGGTCTCTCTTACTAGCTGTTGCCTTGCACTACATCTCTGTCTTAATTTGAGGGAAAAACTAAAATGTTTTCCAAAACACAGAGGGGAGGATTCCTCCACAATAATCATGTCACTCCTTATTAAATTTAAGAAAAAGGAACTTTAATAAGAAATGGATATAAGAAGGATAACTGTTCTTAACTACTATATAGATATAGATATAAACAGACCAGAGCAAACTACTCTCCCAGCACCAAAAGTAAAAACAAAAGAGAACAACCCCCAAATGGTAGATTCCTTCTGGAGCAGTTATATTTATGGACAGTGTCAGTGTCACACCTCTGCTGGCTGTGAGGTGAGTTCTCAGTCTTTTCCCAGAGAGGCAGAGAGAAGGAATGGACACTCACATGGACCTTCTCTCTCTCTCTTTGCCCTTTGTTCCAAATGAAGAAGGAAAGGCTGGGAGTGGAGGAGTAGTGATAATCCCCAGGAATCTCCTTGCAGTCTAAGTTGGTCCCCAGGAAAGAAAACAAATGTCTGTAGCATGTCTTGAAGCAGCCATGACTCTCCTCTCTCTCTCTCTCTGAGAAGCTCAGGGTGCCCAGAGATGGAGGGGGGAAAGCAAAGAGCAGAGCCAGAAAAAAGAGCTCTCACCAGCAAGCAGTGGCTCCTTTTCTTCAGCTGCCCAAAGCAAAAAACCCAAAAAGTCAAACCAGCACACGGGGAACAAAGAAGGAAAAACCTCTCCCCACCCCCAGGTGCTGGGGTTCTGTTTTCTCACTTTCACCCCACCATTCAGTTTGAATCTGGAAGTCATCAGCTATCTTTTGTCCTCGGTCCTGGGACTCCAAGCCTAAACCTTTTGTGTTGATATGGTGAGAAAAATTCTCTGAGGGGGCTCCTCCCAACACCACCTTCCTGTGTTTGAACCTTTAACAATCTCACAAGTCCAGATCAGTTTACATATCTGTCCCCTTCACATTATGTTCCTTTTGTTATTATTATTATTACTATTACTACTGCTATTATAAAATAATTAAACTGTGTCTTTCAGGAAGAGTAGATGCTGTGGCATATTTGAATCCTAACCACTATGTGTCACGTAAGATCCCTTTCTCATGTAAATTCTGATACAAATCATCTAGTCTATAAATAAGAGAAAAAAGAACAGAACTGCCCTAAGGTTCAGACTCAGGGAATTAAAATCTACCTGATATACCATGTGATGCTTGGTATCATTTTTATTGATCCATAAAAAGTGAAACAGTTCAAAAAATGTTCATTTTGGGATAGGTCCAGACAATGCAGGTGATCATTCTGCACTTTCACACAGTATGAGACTAGATGTAGCACTTAGTGCCATGATCTAGTAATAACAGTGATGTTGTATCAAGGGTTTGACTTGATGATCTCAGAGGTCTCTTCCAACCCAGTTGATTCTATGATTCTATGCATTATATGCACTATTTCCAGTAAAGGAAAGCTCATCTTGCACATACGACTTTAAGCAAGGAGAAGCTAGTGTTTCTTTGTTCTATAGAGATTTTCCACTTGCTTCTAGAGAGTGTATTTCAGCTAAGATCATCCTTCCTTAATTTTCCCTACTATGATGCATCATTCACATACATTCTGAAATTAAGACTGAATTGAGATATCTCTCCAAAATCATTTGTACCATTGGCACACTAACATTTTATATAAAATTTTAAAGTTTAGAGAGCCTACCAGTGACTACTCTAATCAAAGCTAGAGAATACCTTCTGATCTCTTCTTCCAGCTTTCATCTTTACAAGATAGAATTTCTTAAGCTCAGAGCAGAAGTGCCTGAAAATTTTGGATTAGATAACCTACTTTTCCCCTACAGCTGATTAACCCCTGTTTTCATGCTCTGACAGCAAGAGAACTAAAGACTGTGGCTCTTTAAGACTGTAACAGTTTGTTTTAGATACATGTCCGGAATAAAGGTAATCACAGTCATAAAATACCACAAACAGCATTTATTGCAATACCAACTAGCA
Organism: Hafferia zeledoni; assembly: GCA_035583235.1. Classification (NCBI taxonomy): domain Eukaryota; kingdom Metazoa; phylum Chordata; class Aves; order Passeriformes; family Thamnophilidae; genus Hafferia; species Hafferia zeledoni. The sequence goes on from JAWWEV010000115.1 coordinate 10,554,285, forward strand.
AAAGAGAATAAAAAGAACAAAATGCTTAATACTCAATACAAAAGAGAATAAAAAGAATAAAATACTTAAAACTTGATAAAAGGATGAAAAAGGATACAAAATAGTTGATGTTTCAAGTGGTTACTTCCTATCACTGATGCTTACTCTAGCAGACAGGCCAGCACTGCTAGGATCGGCAGCAGCTGGACAGCGTCCCCACATAGCTAACATAGTCTCAGTGGAAGGATGGGTATTGCTCAGCTCCCCCAGTACTGGTGTCCCTATTTATCAGCTATCCATTATACTATGCAGGGCCAATATACAGTATAACATGATGCCTGGGAGGCAGCCAAACACCGCCTATTAATTACATAAATGGCAACAGTCTGCGCATGCTTGCCTATTGGGTAATGGTTGTACAACTTCTGCCCACATTATCTTTCTCCCATCATTGGCTTCCTCACCCCCCTGTACAACCTTCACTATTGTGTTTCCAGGGTATTTGTATCTATCTTGAGGCATGCAGCCAAGTCAGAGAGGAACATAGCCTTGATAATAGAGAACATCTAGTGTTGTACAGTTACTTTGTACACTACTTTGCCTAGTTTCCCAGCATGTTATAAGTACTTTCTCACTCTTCTATGCTCTATTGATCATTTAAATTAAAAGTACTCTCTTTGCGTTCATGTTTTTTCTATAACTTAGCAAGGGCCAGGGCCAGACCCAGACCAAAATAATAATATTTTATTACACTCTAATGCAGAGACATTAGTACCAGCTGAAGAGAGGGCTACATGAAACCTTTCCCTTGCCCAAACCAGCTTTGTGCTTAGCTGGAACATGCCTTGTTTAGACCATGATCCATGCAAAAGCTATGTTACTTGTGTGCTACTGTCCTGCTGCACGTGAAGGACCTTGGAGGTGAGCAGAAACCTATGCTGACATGTTACGTGAGCCTCTGCAAGCAAAGGGACTGTAGAAAGGATACATTAAATGTCCAAAGTAGTCATTGTATGACTGTTATTGCATTGGCATCCTAAGAATACAGCTCAGACACATTTCTTTGTTTATTTGTTTTAAAGCTGAGCTTTATGTGTGGGGCAGAACACTTTTAAATTCATTGTGTGTTTTTGAAAATGCATTTTTCATCTAACACTGTGGCTGTTAGGCAGCTCAAACATGGACATTTTTTCAACTTAGCAGTGACTCTATCAGTAACTGCATAAAATTATTTCAAGGATGTTTAATTTCCTGTTTCTGTTCAGTTTCTAGATGATGCCATTTGTAAATGGCAGCAAGAAGGAAGCTCTTCTTGCCTTTCTGATATGGTTTCTTATTCTTGATCCTGTAGCTGCTTATAGACATCTATTGTGTTATGTTGGTTTTAGTCTATGGGTGGCAGTCACTTTCTAAATTTCTTATACAATGTTTGCAGTCTTTCTTGCACTAGGCTTATCAAATTTTCTATTAGTAACACACATCAACTGGCAATTGGTAAAATCAGAGCTAATTACTACTTTTTTTTTTTTTTTTAAATCTATCTGCAGCACAAGCAGATGTTAAATGAAAGCTAATATCAGCTTTTAAATGGGGGTATGCCCCAGGATTTTACACTGGACAAACTCTGCAATACAAAAGGCAATTTCCTTAGAGGTTTGTATGCAAGAAATGAGTATTAGAGCAAGCAATACATATTAGAGCTAAACCTGAACAGTCATCACAGATGCAAAATCTGGTGAGCTTCTTAGGAAATGAGATACCAGGCAAAGGAAACAAGCAGTGCTGCCAGCAGACTGCTTAATAGAGAAGATATACTAGCAAAGGTCCTGGCTGTTCCCATAGGTTTGCATATGTGTTCTGTGGAAATCCCTTGTTTGTCTAAACAGCAGTTCTTCAGGCATAGAAATAATGGTTGTTTACTTGGCTTTCATTCAAGAAAGGAGAATTTATACTATGTGCTATACTGGAAGAACAGCACAGAAAGCATATAAAGTAAAATAATTTTCTTTTTATTTTAACTTGCTCCATTAATAAACTCATGTAATAAACCTCTGTACTGCTGCAAGCTATTTTTAGTCTTTTCTTCTATTTCTCTGTATTTTTTTCAGCAATAGTAGTGGCAGACAGATCTCAGTGATTTGGGGATGTGTCTCTTTCTGAGGTAATAAGTAAGTGGGTATTAAATCTCAAAGCTGGCTGTCAGTGAGAAGAGCCAGTGAGAAATAAAAGGGAAAGAAAATCCTAAATTCCCGTGAAATCAACAGAAAAGGTGGATTGCTACTGCATCACAAATACTAGTAAATGTCATGTTGTGAATTAAGTATTGTGCAGTGCTGTGCATTTGCTTTCTCAGAAGACATGGGATTCCTGTGGGCTTGGGGTTCTTTCTGCTTGTCACTTGACTAAAACTGCCACCACTAAATACCTAAATGTCATGAGCTAGATCCTGGGTATCACACAGGTAAATAACTTAGATTTTTTTGGGGAAAGCTGAAATACTGTTGTTTAGTATTTATTATTGGATTCCTAAGAGTTTACATTTTTTAACCATTTTCCTCTGAATTAATAAAGACTTTTAAAAAATATTTTTTAAAAGAAAAGGCTGTGACTTTCAGGTAGTTACATCAGTTACATACTGAGGATTTTTAATTATGTCTCAATTATCAACAGATTCAAACTAAGTTCTCAGGACATGGTACCATAGGAAATAGGAGATTCTAATCAGAAATGAAAGCCAAGAGATCATGTTACATTGCCTGACAGTTACTCTTAAAACTATTGAGAAATTTCATAGATAAATTATGTTGAAAGTGAAAACAGAAGAATTACAATAGGTATCCTACACAGAAGCTTAACAGACCAAAACCATAAACAGCTGAAATCAAATATGGTAGGCCTTCTTTGGTGGAGTGTCTCTGATTCTGGGAAAATTTACTGAGCGATTTCTTAAAAATGAGATTTTATTTCTGTATTCCTAACTTACTTTTTTTTTAGAGACAAATGGAGGAATGGACTCTGACTTCAGTTGCCAAGAACAGCACATGAATGAGTCAGCTGAAAATCTCACCCCAAGCCTCTCAACTACAATTTCATATTTGTTATGAGCTATTAAATGGCCTCAACTCTGTTTGCTGATCCAGTTATACAGATGTTCAAAAAAAGAAGATAATTAGTTGAGAGCAAATAACATGAAAGAAAAAGTTAAAGTTTTGAATAATCACTTTAGTGCTCATGAACAATGACCAGCGATTATATTATTATCACATTAATAAGCGAAAAATAATATCTGAATTGTTGAACTTCAACTTCCTTTGTGAATATTTGTTTTCATTATTCAGCTGTCTTTATTTTTCCCTCCAGGACTGGAAATTGCTCCTTCATGCTTATTATCCTCTATTTTTCCTTTTGATAAACATTTAAAAGGTTATTGGAATGATTTGTCACTCCTGTGTGCTGGAAAGACCATCTTCCCTGACACTGAACCCCCAATAAAATCTGGAATGCAGTGCAGAAGGCTCCAAACATTGGTGTAAACTTTGAAAATATAAAATAATGTGACTTTCACTTATGGTATCTCAGAACTTTTGGGGGCTAGAAAAGAATAATAGAAAAAACTTTCCAGTAAGTCATTTTAAATGAGCTTTTGTCTGCTATGACTAAAGCACCCATTAAAGAGCTATGCTGAATAGGGGTACCCTGGGTTGGAAGTGAACTCAAAGGTCTTTCAGTCAGCCTAGTAAAATCTTGTATAGTATTTATAGCCTGCTTGAGTTCATCATCCATCTTGTCTGGAGGGATTTTGTCCCCTGTCTGACATTCACCAGTTGTGACCTGAGCTTTTCAATCTTATTGTCATCAAGACCATGGCTCACCACAGAATGGCCTTTTTCCTTCTGTAACTGGATTGCAGAAAGTAAATACAATATATTTACAGTGACCACAAGTGACAAGAAAATAGGAAAGATCAGTGGTATCATACCATCTTCTTTTACCTCCCTTCAGCACTGCATCCTCAATGTGAGGCATATTAAAGAAGCAAATCTAAAATGAAATAAATATATTTATTGGATTAATTTTTTATCATAGTATTTTTTACTGTGGAGTGATACTACTAGAGAACCTAAAGGCATTGTCATGTTAACCCTTTTTTGCTGTTTCCCAGTTGGTTGTCTTTCATCACAATCAAGGCTTCACACATAATAACTAATCAGATTCAGTGAGCAGAAGTAATGTTAAGATGCACTTTAACTGGAAATAGTGAAGAATTTCAACGTATCTCTCTGTGCTACAGAGTGACATTTTTAAATGCTCAAAGGGCATGCAGGTCTCCAGCTCCTTGTGTAACTTTGTGAGAATGTAAAATGCAGCTCTGATTTGTGTTATTTATAGTAATATAAAAAAAGCTCTTACTGTTATCTATTTATATAGGTCTGGATTTGTGATTTTCTAATAATAAAAGATGCCAGTCAGTGCCACTGACTAAAAATCCCCTCAAAGAACCGCACCAGTATAGCTAGGGGCACACACTTTCCAGTATTTATATTTTATTTAGACTGAATATACAGACATATTTTAAGATCCCATTATTATGTGTGGCTAAATAAGTGCAGCCATGTCTATTATATTCTATTTCATGTAGGTTTCAGAAATTGCCTGTACCTCCTTTGTATATACTTCGCATACATGCTGAATGTTGCAACTCCAAACATCTGTTGAGAGAGAACTTGAGAGTATTGAGAAAGCTCAAAAACTCTAAAAAGCCAGTTTGATAATTTTGGGATTATTTTGTATAAAAGATGTGTTATAGTTTTGAAATCTTTCATGGAATTTTTTCTTTCCCTTACCAACCAGGCACTTGCGTAAGTCTGATGGAGAATGGAGATTGACTGCAGACTATCATGATTTGAATGAGGTTACTTCACTGCTGAGTGCCACTGTGCCAGGCATGTTGGAACCTCAGTATGAACTGGAGTCCAAGGCAACAAAGTGGTATGCCACTATTGACATCGCTAATGTGTTCTTCACCATTCCCCTAGCAGCAGAGTGCAGGTCACAGTTCATCTTCATCTGGAGGGGCGTGCAGTACACCTGGAACTGATTGCCCCAAGGGTGGAAACACAGTCCCACCGTCAGTCGTAGACTGATCCAAGCAGCACTAGAGAAGGGTGAGACTCCAGAGCATCTGCAGTACATTGACATCATCGTATGGGGGGACACAGCAGAAGACATTTTTGAGAAAGGAAAGAAAATCATCCAAGTTCTCCTGGGAGCCAGTTTCACCATCAAACGGAGTAAAGTTAAGGGACCTGCCTGAGACATCCAGTTCCTGGAAGTGAAGTGGCAGGATGGATGCTGTCAGATTCTGACAGAAGTCATCAGTGAGATCACAGCAATGTCTCCACCAACCAACAAGAAGGAAACACAAGCCTTCTTGGGTTTCTGAAGGATGCATATCCCAGAATACAGCCAGATCGTAAGCCCTCTCTACTTAGTAACCTGTAAGAAGAATGATTTCTACTGGGGCCCTGAACGTCAGCAAGCCTTTGACCAGATCAAGCAGGAGATTGCTCATGCTGTGGCCCTTGGGCCAGTCAGGACAGGATCAGACATGCAGAATATGCTCTACTCCAAAACCAGGAATAATAGTCTTAACTGGAGCCTTTGACAGAAGGTGCCTGGTGAGACCTGAGGTCAATTGGATTCTGGAGCTGAGGCTGAGGGTCCGAAGGCAAATAAAGCCTGACAGAGAGAGAGATCTTAGCCACTTATGAAGGAGTTTAAGCTGCCTCAAAGGTGATTGGCACAGAAGCACAGCTCCTCCTGGCACCCTGACTGCCCGTGCTAAGGTGGATGTTCATGGGACAGGCTATCTCCACATATCATGCCCCTGATGCTACTTGGAGCAAATAGGTTGCTTTGACCACTCAGTGAGCCCGTATTGGAAAACCAAATTGCCCTGGGATCCTGGAAATCATCACAAACAGGCCTGAAGGTGAGAACCTTGGTCTAGCAGATGAAGAGGAAGCCGAGCAGGTGACATGAATGGAGGAAGCTCCACCATACAATTAATTGCCAAAAGAGGAAATATGCTGCGCCCTTTTCACTGATGGTTCCCATTGCATTGTAGGGACAAACCAAAAATGAAAAGTGGCCATATGGAGTCCCACATGACAAATTGCAGAAGCTACTAAAGGAGAAGGTGGGTCAAGTCAATTTGCATGACCCAAAGCCATACAGTTGGCCCTGGACATTGCTGAATGAGAGAAGTGGCCAAGGCTTTACCTCTACACTGACTCATGGGTGGTAGCCAATGCATTGTGGGGATGGTCAGACAGATGGAAGAAGGCCAACTAGGAATGCAGAGGAAAATCCATCTGGTCTGCTGATATACGGCAAGACATCATTGCCCAAGTAGAGAAGCTGATCGTGAAAGTCCGCCATGTAGATGCACGTGCCCAAAAATCAAGCCAATAAGGAACATCACAACAACCAACCAGCAGACTGAGCTGCACAAGTCAGTGTCACAGATAGATCTAGACTGGCGGCATAAGGGAGAGTTGTGCCTGGCTCAATGGGCCCATGATGCCTCAGGTCATCAGGGCAGAGATGCCACCTAGAGATGGGCACGAGACTGATGGACGGATTTAACCTTGAACATTGTCTCTCAGGTTATCCATGACTGTGAAACATGTGCTGCCGTTAAGCAGGCTAAGAGAGTGAAGCCCCTATGGTAAGGTGGATGCGAGGATAAGTATAGGTACGGGGAGGCCTGGCAGGTTGACTACATCACACTTCCACAGACCAACCTCCGGATGAGTGGAGACGCACCTGGTGTCTCATGCCACTGCCTGGTACACCATCCTAGGCCTGGAAAAACAAGTCCTGTGGTGACATGGCACCTCAAAGCAAATTGAGTCAGATAATGAAACTCATTTCAAGAATAGCTCAGTTACCACCTGGGCAAGACAGCACAGCATTGAGTGGATATATCATATCTCCTACCATGCGCCAGCTACTGGGAAGGTTGAATAGTGTAATGGACTATAAAAAACCACTTTGAAGGTGTTGAGTGGATGAACTTTCAAACACTGGGATCAACATCTAGCAAAGGCTATGTGGCTGGTCAACACTAGAGGCTCTGTCAATTGAGCTGGCCCTGCCCAGTCAGAATCCCTTCACAATGTAGATGAAGTCCCTGTAATACACCAGAGAGGTATGTTAGAGAAAATTATTTGGACTAACCCTGCCTCAAGCAAAGGCAAACACATTTGTGGGATTGTCTTTACTCAAGGATCTGATTGCACATGGTGGATGGTGCAGCAAGATGGAGAAACACGATGCATACCTCAAGGCGACCTTATCGTTGGGTAAATTCCCCATACTACTGTATCTGTATGTACATATCTGTATATATACATACGTGTATGTAGTTGAAATATGTGTGTATATAGTTGAAAAGTTTAAGTTCAATATACAGTGTAATTATGGAAGAAGAAATTTGGGGTAGATAATGTTATAGTTTTGAAATCTTTCAAGGAATTTTTTCTCTCCCTTACCAAGCAGGCAGTTTTGGAGCTGCCCCAACTACCTACCCTTGGAGCTAGCCAACAAAGGATGGCTAATGGCTCTGAATTCCACCTTTATCGTTGGGGTGGAGTGGCATGGGGGAGGGGGAAAGAGGTTTTTTACAGGTGTTTGGCTGTACCTCGGTGGCTGCTGTGCGTGGAAGCCATAATTTTGCTGGGCTTGTGGAGACATTTGCCCTGGTTTGCTTCCCCCCCACCCTCCCAGCTCTGAGTGCTCTGTGCTGCTTGTTGTCCCTGCCTTGGAGTTTGCTGTGGATCCTTCCTGAGGGCCAATTTTTCAACTGCTGAGTACCACCACCACTATCCCCTGTCCCCAGCGTTTCACCTTCGAATGGAGAACAAGGAGAGGTCTCTACATTGCTCATGGAGAGGGTTCTGGCCCAGCCCTTTGCAGCTGCCATCCTCATGCGAGTCACTGGAGAGAGAGCCAGTAACTCTCCCTGCTCCTTTGTCTTTGCTTCTCTGGAAAAACCTGTGGCTGCAGCCAGCGGAGACGCAACATTACCACCTGCTGTTCATAAATATAATTGCACTAAAAAGAGGAGAGACTAAATCCCATTTAAAGACTTTGGTTAAGGTGTTGTGGTTTGTTCTGGTCTGTTTTAGTTATATATATATATATATATATATATATATATAAAAGTTAAGAACTGTTATCCTTTTCTATACATTTGCTAATTAAAGGGCTATAAATTTAAAGGGGTGTGCCGGATTTTGGGAAGAAGGCCCCTTCTCTTGTCTAGATAGACACCTTAGCTTCCTTTCAACTAAGACAAGGTGTTTTCTACTTACTGATTTAAACATGATTGTTGTAGAAGGCTAATGGCCAATAACTTATACTCCTGGAGAAATTTGTGAGTCTGAAAAGATGTAATATGCCATCTCAGATGAGAGAAAACTAATCCTTTTTATGAAGATTACACTTGATAATTAAGGTTCTGTACCCTGAACTTCAAATCTATGAACTCTAATGCATGCATTAATGATTAAAATAGGGGCTCAAAGACTGAAATATTTCAGGATTGTAACATCACTTAATGTTTATATGAAGTTCATGACAACATGAAGAACACATATCTTAATTAGAAACAAGTGAACAGAAATGAAGTGAGATGATGGCTCGTTGACTAGTGAAACTTTACCCTCCTGTGTGGAACCCATGGCTGGCTGGAAATTAGCTACAAGGAATAGATCAGAGGGATTTCTTTCAAAACACAGCTGTTAGGTGACACTGGTTGACAGTGCAAGGCAAAACACTTGGTTATGAAGTGCTTTCCCTTACTGTACTGCAAAAGGATTTTTCTGTTGTCGTTGCTGAAACCAGTTAATTTTTCCAGTACCTGAGGGAACGTGGCTGTGGGCATGTTTAAGAAGTTATTCCATACCATCTTCTGCCATTGCCAGGGATGGTGAGGAAGGGACTATCTCTCCTTTCTAAGGAGACAGGTGTCCCTTTCTAGTTGGGAAAAAAACATGGTGGAGGGAGCAATGAGGTGGTACCAGCTGTGGTCGCTCTTTGTCAGTGAGCATTTTACATGTAACACACCCTCTCTTTTATACACTGTTGTTACTAGGATTGTTACAGTTAATTTTCTTACCTCATTGCTGTTTCCAGTAAATTCTTATATCAGCCTGTAATCTCTGCATTTTGTCTCTCTCACCTGAGGGGGTGAAAGGATGGGAGTGGCTGAATGGGGCTTTACTTCCTGCTGGGCTTAAACCACAACATCTGTCAAGTGTGCATTTTGGTAGATTGTTTTAACATAATAAACTTATCATAAAATATCCCTGTATAATAAATAACTTTGCCAGCTACAGAAGGAGTTTGCATTTGGTTTGTAAAATGTAGCCATGTTGAAAAGTTTTTGATGCATTAGCATGGCAAAATTGGTTTTTTATCTTTGTATTTCCAAAAGTCACTAGCCATTGTATAAAGAGCAGAAGCTCCAGTTGTGTTTGTTAAGGCACTATGTAACTTGAATGCACTTATTTTCATAAATGCTCAATATTTTTGTGGTGCTGAAAGCTAATACAATTGCAGCTGGATGAGCAAACCCTATATATTGCAATACAAAAAATCTATCTCACCCTTGGAGAGAAGTTGTGCATTTAATGGAAAGTGGTTAATCTTGAAACATATAGGGGTGTATTCTGTAGGACTGGAGTTGTGTGGAGTAAGTTCATACGGAGACAGCTCTGTGCACACTGAGTGTGAGACGTAGTATGTGAAATGGAACAGTATCTTAAATCTCTGGGACCATAAACAAAATCTTTTGATTTGTGGATGTATGTATGTGAATAGAAGTTGTGTATTTTAAATGATACCCTGCAAAGATGATTGAATTTGCTTACAATGTGTCTATCAGCTCACAGATTTCTAATGAAAAGGGAAAGGCTGAATCCAATGCATTGTTTTCAGAGGGGTATGAGAAGAACAAATTCTTAAACTTTTCAGATTAAGATGAAAATGATAGCTCAAAGAGGTGAAATAGTTAAACTATTTACTCACTAATCAGATTTAGTTTGAATTAATGATACTAATGCATAGTTCTTCTATACTTAGATTTTTCTGTTTGCTTTTGTAATCAACGATTACTTTCACTGCAAAATGGAAACAATGATAAAGGTATTTAATACATCTAACAATTGACATTCAGTTGTTGGAAATCAAACTTTCTGTTGATTTTAACACAGATTTTAAGATAAGATAAAGCCAATATGCGTCTAAGTCAGTAATTTGAATATTCAAGTTATTATTTGTCTAACATAAAACATATACTTCAAAATGGAAATGTATGGTTTCTTTAAAAATTTTTCCTTTTGAATTTCATTAGTTCTAAGTTATGCAATTAAGCAATTAGAAAATAGAATATATTACTGTGGTTTGTTTAATTCAGAAGAAAAATCAAATTATTAATGTGCATTATAAGTACTTCCAAAAGCTGCATTTCTTTTTAAATTTTATTTTCATTAAGATACTATTTCAAGGACACTCTGATTAGAACTGTAGAAAACCTGATATTTTTTGTTCACTGGAGTTGGTCCATGTTGACTTAAGTTCTGGGGATTCACACAACATTACATTATGCATTGAGATTCTAACTCAGAAATTCAAGGGACAATTATGTTGTTTATATATGGCTTTCGCCACAAGCAATAAATTAGTCTTAGCAAAATTCAGCTAAACTGTTGAGAAACCTGTTTGTTGTTATGGATTGCTGATAAGTATTTCAGGCAAATCTAATTGCAAGCACTAGAGATTTCATGTTGAAATGCATATTTTTTAAAAGATGCACAGATTTAAAAGTTAAAGGGAACACAGTGATAATCTAATCTGAACTCTTGTCTATTTCAGGTTAAAAAATGCAGAGGTTCTTAATTCAAATGCAGAGACTTGATTGGTTTTGTGCAAATGTGTTATGGTCTGAGTTTCACAATCGAGAAGCTGAGAAGAAGTGGAGGGGAGCTATTCTGAGTTACAACCCATGTCAGTGGCCTCAATAACTTAATTTTTGCTGAGGCCAACAGTATCGTGTGAAAAGTGTGTTGGATTCCATGTTGAAAAGATGAAACAGAAAAATGCAGCAAACAAGTTTTGTAAAAGTGTGTAACATAACAAAATGGAAAAGCAGCTTTCCCTATAAGCCAGTAGAGGCTATGAGGAGCTGCTGTTAGTGTGCAATAGGACATAAATGCTGTCTAGTGATGGTATGATAAGATGGCAGCAGATGTCAGTCACATGAAGTTGGCTGTGATGGTTATCTGAGGACTTTGATGTTTCTATGCTGATTTGCCAGATAATAAATTCAGATTAATTTTCTTCAAATGCTTTAGACATTAATTTTAATTCTCTGTTGGGATATATATTCCCCAACTTTCAAGGCAGGTCTGTTCTGCAGTCATGTACAGCTGTTTACCTGAGACTGTCTAGTTCCACTGAAGTGCTTTTTTTGAAGATAGCAAGTGAGGGGAACTCATATTTCCATCTAGCTTCCTCTGTCACTGGGTTGTACTGTGTTGCCAGTGTCACTTTTCCACTGGGGCAAATGTACTGTGTTTCTGCTTGCTTTGGACACCTAGTACAGTTGTGCGTACTGGCTTCAAAAAGCAACAGCAAGCAGTAAACCAAAAAATGAGCAAAGAACAGCGGTACGGCTCAGAATTTTTATTTACTTTTAATATCCTTATTTGTTTTCTAAACAAAAGTTTAAAGTTCTAGGAATTCTGTGTGTGCTTGGCTGCTTTTTCTTTAGTTTTCTTTCCTTCAAGGAACCCTTTTAAATGAGATACTGCTTGCAGATGCATTTCTTAATTAATTGTGAATGCGTAGTGTGGTGACAGATGCAGAGGATGTCGCCTTTATCCTGATCACATTAAAATGAGTTGTGTTGAATATTCTATGATGCTTGGGGAAATTGCTTAATCCTATTACTTCTCGGAGAAGATTGAGTACCTCCTAATGTGAAATACAAAACCTCAGAGTTGCACAGTGCAACTGCTGCCTCAGACAGTGCAGCACAAAATGTATGGGATTTCTTCTAATGTGAGTCAACAATGATTTCTAGACTTGTTTATCACATAAATGTTATCTGGCAAATTATTGCACAGTTGCTATGGAAACAAAGACCTAGCTGTAGAAGGATTTGTTACCCTAAATATATAAGACAATGCTCAGACCTGAATCCCTGCTGCAAACAACCAGCTTCTAAGGATGGAAGTGACAGGTAACAAAACACCTATTTTTTACTGATAACAGAACAGTTTAGAAATATTTATGAGCTGGTCTTTGCTTTTCTAGCAAATACATAGATATATGAAATAAAGGCCAATGGTGTGAAAACACTTAAGAGAAAAATAATCTTTTGTCTTGTTTCATAAGGTTCAAAAAGATAAGATAGATGTTGGTATCTGTTAGAACAGTGTTTAAGACATGGAAAGCCTGAGCAGGCTTCTTGGTGCTCTGTAGTGTTTCATGAAACAAAAGGGCCACATATTCCAGCTGCAGGGAATATTAATTGCTGATTGCTGAGCTGAATAAAAAGAGAAACAAGGCATTTGGAAATGGTGTCTTTCTTCTGATGGAGGGTATAGTGGAAATATTGCAAAAAATAATAAGTCCTGTTCATGAAAAAGAAAAGCCATGGTTGGATTGTTCCAATTATCTTCCTTGTGGATCAGCAAAAGTAGTATCTCCATTTTCTGTATTTATCTAGTAAGAATGGCAGGTTATTGTATTGCAAAACCTCCAATTTCCACATAGGTTTCAGTGTCCTCAGTGCTTATAATCTTCTAAGGGGTTTAATAATATCTTGCTTTTCATCCATCTCCTCAGCTGGGCAGTTATCAGAACCTCTCAACTTTTGTTTTGAAAGTCCTTGAATTTGTAGAAAAACCTTAGAAGATGCTGATGCCAAAACCAAGCCCCATAAACCCCAGAAAGTAAAAGATCACTTTACTTTTTTCTGACTCTTGCAATTTGGAAGCCAATAGCATATCTAGAAGGCTGGTTTGTTTTTCTCTTCTTGGAGCCACTGTTTTCATGAGTACTATCAGTATTTCCATGAATACAACACTGAAATATTTCCTGCGGCAGAGCTCTCATCTTGCAGAGCAGCAGGCAATATTAAGGTAGCAATTACAGACACACAAGATGGGGAGTCCCATGGCAGCAGCACAGCTCAAATGAGAATTCAGATTTCAGCAAAATGAGTGACCTGAGCATATGCGCAAATGTGCTAGGAAGGGAGTTTGCTGTCACCTTTATGATGTGCACAAAAAGAAAAAAAGGTGACATTGTTGTGTTAATTTTTTTTCCCCTTAGCAGCTATGGCAGCAACAGAACAGAAGATGAATAGGCTATTGATCTAAAAGCAAACAGGATGACTATTTTAAGTTAGATGCTTGTGCATGGTCTAATATATTGCCACAAATTGTGTTCTAGCAATAAAAGAAAAGCTAGAGGCACTGGGGGATTAAACATTAGAACAGATTTATAGAGCTGAACTTCTATGAACTGAACATATATGTTTGTTTTGAATACTTTGGCAAAATGCCAAGTATAAACCAGAACGACAAAGGCTCCTTCCCCACCCTGCTGAGAAAAGGGAAAAAAACCTGGGAAACTTAAAACAGGTTTATATACTTATACAGAAAAGAGAAAATTAAAAGTAAAGTAAAATATAACACATCTACACAAGTTAGATATAACAAATAATTCCTTCACCTCCCCACTCAACAGAAAACTGAAGTCTTCCGAACACAAATCCTACAATTCTAGCTACCAAACCACCCAAGAGAACTCAATCTCCCAACGGACAGACCCAAGCAGAGAGGAAACTAAGAATGAACATTTACTTTCCTGTAGATAACATAGCAGTAAGGTGGTGCTGGGCCTAATCAGCCGAGCAGCACAGAGCACGTCCTACTAGCACCACAGCCATCAGTAAAGGAGGCAAGCTTCTCCTCCTCCACAGCATTTATATCCAGTTTGCATCATCTGGTATAAAAAATTCCTTTGGTTGCTTAAGTCAAGTGACACCTGTCCCTCCTAATCTACAAAACATTATCAGGGCCTATTAAAATTAAGGCCTACATCTAGGCCTAAGTAAAACTAAGGCCTAAACTACCACAATGTTGAATGTGTGGGGAAGGCAAAATGACTCAACTTGTGCTAAGAGCAGAAAAAGACAACAATATATGTACAGTGTTGGAAAGAAGGGAGAGGTCTCTGCCTTCCCCTTGTCCGAGGGGTGCACAGAAGGGAGACAAGACCAGTCCAGGAGCCCAGGCAAAGAGAGAGTTTATCGGGACAATGCCAGAGGTTTTATAAGCTCTCCAGGGGAAAGTGCCAGATCTGGGACTGGATTGGGTGAAAACTTAGGAAGGGGACGGGTTTTAGGTACCCAGGCTAACCAATAGGAGAAACAAGGGGTAACAACCAATAGAAATCCAGGGACTGAGGATAGACAGAGGCAATAACCAATGGAATTGGGATGGGGCAGGGCTGGCTGCCGCCCTGGCCCTGACCCCCTTCAGCCATGAGACGTAGGGGTATTACACACAGGGAGGGGATCTGGGGACCCTCTGATCCCCGGGGCTCCCTGAATGGGGGGAGTGACACTACGTGGTCCAGGACGAGACAAACTAGCTTTATGGGTGACTCAAGCAGAGAACAAAGAAAGCTAGAGGGATAGAATGGACATGGTGTGGTGACTGTAACAGCACAGCAGAAATGAGGTAACCGAACCAGGCAGGTGATTGCAACTAAAAAAACCCTATAACCAGTAAGGACATAATTTTAAAGCTTCAGTTACAAGTCTCTTAGTATGCATCTTCCCGGGTTCAAGCTGCTTCTCCAGTGCAGCTCTTCTTGGGATTCATTTCAGCATTTTCCTACAAATATCCACCTGACATTTAATAGAGAACAAAGTCTTTGGCAGAATAAAGAAAACTAAGGAAATTTGGAGGTATCATCCAAGGAAGAGGAGAGCCCTCAGCAGGACATTGAATTGAGCTGAAAACACTCAGCTTTGCCACATGGTTAATTCCCTTGGGTAGATCCTGCTGTCTAAAAGGGAAAAGGAAAAGAATTGCAAAGGCCTTATTGCTTTGGAAACTGCAGAGCAAATAGAAGAAACCATCATCATCATGGCTAGGCTTCACAAATGAAGATTTCAGAAGGACACTATGCACACATGCTGTAAGTGTGCTGGTAGCTCAAAACGCCTATGTGGGATAGGCAAGTCCAGTTGCAAAAGGCACAGTGGAAAGTCCCCTTTGGTGATGCTGGCGAGGAACAGTTCTTTCTATGTTGTCTTTTCTCCTCAAGACTGATTCTGCGTGCATTCTCAAAGGAATCAGCAGTGTCATGAGTGGTGTGTCTCCATGAATCCCGATTGGAGGCCAGAGTGGACCATTGGTGGCAGTCAATATGGCCAAGGCTGAGGTGTTGTTTCAGGGAGTCCTTGTATCTCCTCTCCGAGGCTCCTCTCTTGCGGCAGCTGGTGGTGTGTTCACCATAGAGTACAATCTTAGGGAGGTGGTGATCCTTCATCCTGGAGACCTGCCTTGCCCAGTGCAGCTGCCTTCTCATCAGCATGGCCTCAATACTGGTGACAACTGCTGCCTGTTCAAGAACAGACACATTAGTCACGTAATCAGATCAGTGGATATTTAGGATTGTACGGAGGCAGCGCTGATGGAAGTGCTGGAGGAGCCGCAGGTGGTGGCAGAAGATGACCCAAAATTCAGACCCATATAAAAGAGTACAATGGCTCTTAGACACTGATCTTTGTACTTTTTTCAGGTGTTTATTGCACCAGACTCTTTATGGAGTTTTCTGAAGGCTCTGTATGCCTTTGCTAGCCTGTTGTCTATCTCTTTGTCAATCTTACTGTTCGAGGAAATGATACTTCCCAGATAGGTGAACTGCTGGACTGGCTTAAGCTCTGATTCACCTATGGTGATGTGGGGATCATGGAAGACTTCCTGAGGTGCAAGTTGGTAGAGAACTTCTGTCTTTTTCAAGAAGACTTCCAGCCCAAAAAGCTCAGTAGCCTCTGCAAAGCAGGATGGTAAGTACTGCAGAGCTGCTTCTGTGTGAGCAACAAGGGTGGCATCATCAGCAAAAAGCAGCTCATGGACAAGGTGATTTAGGGACTTAATGTGGGCCTTCAATCGCCTTAGGTTGAATAGGCTTCCATCGGTACGATATCGGATGTAGATGCTGTTTTCTTCATCAGGGTCTGCTGCGGCTCTTTGGAGCATCATGCTGAAGAAGATTGTGAATAGAGTTGGTGTGAGAACGCAACCTTGTTTCACACATCCTAAACATTCCAAGATCTGCCACAGGCCTTTTCTGCTCACAGTGTCAAAAGCTTTGGTGAGGTCAATGACAGTTACATAGAGTCCTTTGTTCTGTTCCCTACACTTCTCTTGCAGTTGTCTTAGAACAAATATCTCTGTGGTACTCCTATTGTCTCTGAAACCACACAGGCTTTCAGGTAGAAGTTCATCTGCAATAGCAAGTACTAATCCAGAATGCTGCCCCTCTTAGGTTTGGGCTTGAAGTGGAGGTTAAGTTTGCAATGCTCAAAGCGATGGTCTGTTTGACATTCTGCACTAGGCATCACTTGGGTATGACGGACATTGTGAACACTTCTCTGCTGCACTAGGACATAGTCAATGAGGTGCCAGTGCTGGAATCAAGGATACATCCAGATTGTCTTCAGGCTGTCTTTCTGCTGAACGATAGTGTTGGTGATGGTGAGCTGCTGTTCTGCACAGAACTCTAGCAGGAGGCATCTGTTGTTGTTGCAGTTTCCAACAATATGCTTGTCCAGTACTCCTTTCCGGGCTTCAGAGTTCTTACCTACTCTGGCATTGAAGTCACCAAGGATTATTATCTTATCATCTGTAGAAACCTTTCCGGTGAGGCAGTGCAGGTCATTGTAGAATTTGTCTTTTTCCTCTGGGGCAGCTTGGAGAGTGAGGGTATATATGCTAAAAAGATCAACATGTTGCTTGTTGTGTAGTGGGAGATGTAAGGAGATAATGTGATCGGAATGACCTGTCAGCAAATTTTCAAGTTTGGAGGTGATGGAGTTTTTAATCATGAAGCCAGCTCCTGAAAGGTGAGTTTTGAGTTTGGGTTTTCCTGACCAGTATAGTGTGTAGGCGGCACCATGTTCTTTAAGGCTGCCTTCCTCATGAAGACGAACTTCACTGAGAGCAGCAATGTCGATGTTGAACCGTGACAGTTCGTGGGCAATTAGAGCAGAACAACGCTCAGGACGTCCACTATCCACAGTATCAAGCATGGTTCTGATGTTCCAGCTTTCAAGTGTCACTTTCAACACACTTTTGGAGGCAGGTGTATGCCTTTGTATCTTTGTCTGTGTTTTGGTTTGACTGCATCAGATACCAGTTGTCCACAGTTATTCAACCGGGTGAGGAGATGAACTTTTTTTAGGCCACCTTTGCTAGGCCCCTGTCCATGTGGAGCAAGCAGTGCTCTCCTTAAAAAAGGCTGCTTGGTCATTCAGGATGCTGCCACATGAGGCTGTCATCCCAGGGGTCAGTCTTGAGCGACCAATGTTCTGAACTGCCTGCATGCAGGGTTGGGGCTGTGGCTTCCAGTGCATCATAACACCTGCTGTTTCGACCCTTGCTTGCCGCTACAGGGCTTTGCAATGTGGGTGAACCCTTCAAGCCTGCACAGTGGATTTTTAAGGTGAAGCACAGTGTGTGCAAAACTGGTCCCAGCCTTTATTCCTAAGGTTCATCTGCCAGGGTCTAGCGAGCTAGGACGGTGACAGCGAATACCTCAGGGCATAGGTTTAGTTAAAGTATCCTTCTCTTAGATGGATAGCCTTACAGGGCTAAGTGAGCTCCATCTGCCTGGGTTTTGGAGTTAGAGTTGTCCTTCTCCTAGGATTGTCGCCAGGATGCTAGCAAGCCCATCCTGCCCATGGACACACTTTGTCTGGTCCTTTGGTTGAGACCTGTCTGACATGGAAGACCCTACCGGTCAGCAGGGTACACCACGCCTGTGGGTGGTCCTGCAGGGAAGACTGCTCTGCCCTACTACGCGATGGGATACGGCATGCCTCCAGGCATTGTGGAGGGCTCCACAGAGGCTCCCCATGATGCAGTGGGATGCACTAAGTCAGCGCATGCCACTGCAGAAGGGTTAGGAGCACCTAGCAGGGCGGTGGACTAAACATCCCTGATTAGTGGTGATATGACAGGTGCAGCTCCCTCTGGCTGCACGGCGGGATAAACACTGCTGCCTTGTGACATAGCGTCTAGGCCTGTGATTTGAGTTCTTTGTGTAAGGGGAGGAAAAGAGGGGCTGGCCAGACAGCCGCCACCATCTTGGTTCGGGGTGTCCATGGTGTATGTGCAGCAGTATGCGTGTAATGGAAGTGTTAAAAATGTATTTTCTTTCCCTAATTCTGTACCTGATGCCGGTTGCGTGCATCGAACACAATTCTGTTCTGTCCATTCCGCACATTGTCTCAGCTTTGGCCCAGTTTTTTTACCAACCCTGGACTGTCTTTTCCCTCCCCCCAGAGCCTTCCCAGCAAAGGGAAAAAAAACTGAAAAGAAACGAACTCAAAAGAAACTGAACTGAATTAAAAAGAAAGTCTATTTTCTAATATCTATAAACATATATATACACTATTCACACAAATTATGTGGGACCCCACCCCAGGGGGGTAAAAGGGAATAGGGAAGAGGGAAGGATTAAGGGAAAAGGGAGACTCAAACCAAATCAAATGAAACAGACAAATACAATAAAAACTTCAAAAGAGGAGAAACAATGAAACATGAAACACTCTCACCCAGGCTAGGAAATCCAACAGAACCAAAGGGAACGGGCTGACCAGGTTCCTCCCTGCTACCTCCGAGCTCACTCCCACCAGGGCAGGCAAGGCCGGAAGAGAGAAGGGGGCGGAACCACTCCTCCCCCTCTCTTACGTGGAAAACACGTGTGGAATACTCGTTAAGTTCACTTCCTTGGAAACCCTGGTTACCGAGGAAGCCATGGGTCAAACCCATTACAGCACATGCATGTACTTTTCTAGTTTCATTTTTTATCTAATGTGTCTAGAATAATTCTCCAAGCCAGAGTTGCCTGGGATGCCAGAATATCATTCCTTTACTTAGCCTTTCAGAGTCTTTTTCCAAGCTTGTCCCATTTCTCATAAGTTATGTTATAGGGAACAGCATATTTGTTGGAAAAAATCCATTTTATCAATGCTCTATGAGACTGTCTGTAGGGTGGCCATGGAGATATAGTATCCTTTTCAGGCATTTATATGTTTCTCTATGGCGTTGGGAAGGTAGCGCCCCCATTTTTTTTCAAATCTTGGGTAGGGAAAATAAGGAGAGGAACTGCACAGCTGGCTGCCTACCTTCTGCATGGTAGGTTGAGATTCAGATGCTTAGCTGTGGAACACCATATTGAGCGAGGAGCGACTCGATTCCTTTGCTTGTCCCAGGAATCCTGGAGAAGTCTCTACACAGCAGAAAATTTGCTGGGGTTCATTGCCATTGGGCATCAATTATGAGGCGTTGAGGGATAGGAGTGATGGTTTCCAACAGTCCCTCTGACCCAGGGACCAGGAGAGACAGAGGTCTGTTCACTCAGAGGAGACTAGTGGTGAGAACCTCTTTATTGCGAAATCACAAGGGTTTTAAAGAATTCTGAGGGGAACATGCTGGAACTGGGCAAGAATGGGTAAGGGCACTGGAAGGGGAAGTGACTTCCATGCTCAGCTAGTAAATAAGGAAAATGGAAGTATCAAATCCAATAGAAACCCAGGGATTGGGGATAGACGGGTGAGATAACCAAGGGGGGTTTGGATAAAGGTGGAAACTGATAGGAGGGACAGACGTGCCACTGGCAGCTGCATCAGCTCCTGGAGGCAGGGCGATCTCAAAGACAGGACTGCCCCGGTCCCGACCAGCGGGGCAAGCCATGGCTGGTCCCCGCTGTTGCCATAAGCCACCAGCTGTAGCCACAGCCTGCAGCGGCAGCTGCAGCGGCAGTGCATGGGGGCCATCCCGGCCCGGGGAGACAGTCCTGGCGCTTAATTCCTGTGATGACTTATCGGGAACAAAGTGTCAGGAGAAGACAGGGGAGGAGGGTGACAACCATGCAGGAAGGGATACAGAAAGATTTTTGAACTAAACCCGTTCAAATAAAATGCATAAGTTTCAAACTCCAACAAGTCTGTTATGTATGTGGCTGGTGAGGTCCAGCTGCTTGCTGGCACCATTCTCCAAATGGGACTATATCAGATCTTGGTCTTTCCATATTTCATAGTCCTTTTCATTTCCCACAGGTGTATTAATTTTTTTTTGGTCTGTGGAAATACTTTATATATAAAGTATAGGCATTTATGTATAGATACATATTTTTGAATGAGCAAAGCATTAGGGTTCTGGCAGGAACCTGGGCGTGGCGGGGTGTGGTGGTGGGGGGAAGGGGTTCAGCACCTTATTTGGAGGGACTGTTTCCTTCTGCTGCTGTTTGGCTCATGTTCAACATCTGAGGTGTAGCACATTTTTCATGGAATAGGGGGCTTTAAATTTACATAGGTTAATATTTTATCCAGTTAAACCAAGAATGCCCAAAGGCAACCAGTCTTTTTGGCAAGGATGAGAATAGTGGCTCCAGGTGAGTAAATATGTCTGTTTTGAATAACAGAAATAGGTTACAGGAGAGAAATGAATCCAGCAACCTGTATAGGTAGGTCTTCACTAACATGCTTGACTTCACATTCAATAAAAAGCATGCAGAGGTTGCATCTTTTGAATGATGTGGAGGGAATGTGGGCCATATCCTACAGGCTTCAAGATGTTAGCTCAAAGGATGACATTCATAACCTCTAGCATGCTGAGACAGAGACTTTAAAATTAACTGATAAAAGCACCAGAAAGAGGAGCTTTATTTCTGAATTTTCCATTATTTTTCTGAGACTAAGACATGCCTTCAGTTATGTATTAATGCACAACTGGAATGTCACAGCCACCACAGGCATCTGAGAGAGATGACATGTTTGTTCTTTTAGTTGAATGAGAAGTCAGTGATGGCTGTGAGACAGTAAGAGCAGCAGGAGACAGAACAGGGAGGTGGAGGTTAAATTCCCTCCTAAGTCTGAGAAAATCATCTATATATTACCTGCTGTTAGGAAATTGTCTTCACCTTTATATTTCCCTGGAGATCATCCATCAGCATTCCTATTGAAGCTGGACATCAGACTGACACATATCCAATGAGGAAATTTCAAGGGGATAAAGGAATTAGAAGCATGACCTCAATGTCTAGGAGTAAGCATGTAGTTTGAGGAGAAGAGAACTGGAGTTTGAGTCTCTGCTGCTGAGGGTATTTGTGTGATAGTCACTGGATAAGCAATGTAAAGCAGCTTTTTCCTGTCATGTCTATGAATGATAGAGGATGTAGTTTCTGTGGGTTTAGTTGAACTAAGTGATTCAGTGTGCTCCAAGTATGTTTTCCACTTGATGGATTTCGGGTGTGGTTTTATCTTAGGTTACCTGCTCTGCAAAGCAGTATGAAGCAAGAAAAGAAATGGCTGTCCTTTTCTGCCCAGAAATTAGGAGTTTCACTGAGCCCAGTATGGAAGAAGTGGAGCTCAGGATACAGATTTTCAGGGAAGAAAAAGGATTTGAAATATTTTCTTGTGTGGAGTTGACTTTAATGTGCAGTTAAGCACCAATATTGTGTTCATAACCTCAGTCTTAAAATTCTTTTTTTTCCCCATGAGAGATAGAGTTTATCTGTAAAACACATAATCCTTTGAACCAAGCATCTGTCAGTCAGTGTGCTGCTGTAGATATGTGCCTAGGGAAAAACATGTTTTGTGATTTAGGTCTTCATTTGTCTTGTTTAGTGTTTGTATATTTGGGCAAAAGAAAACAATGAAAACCTAGGAACCCTCTTATTTCTCCCCTTATGCTTCTTTCTCATTCCTTTATTTCCTTTCCTCCACCTCATATCCTAACACTGAGTTGAACTGCATTCACTTTTTTGTGCGAATACTGGGATTTTTTTGCAGATAGGCTTTGAAACTTTTGGAGTAGAAAGAGGATGGTAATGCTGGAAAATAGCATTCTATTTTCTTTTATTCTGTCAGTTGGATGCTCAAAAGTTAGGAAATGGTGCAGAGATGAAGGTCAACTGCTAATCTTGGCAGAGTTGTAAAATGAGGTTTCCAAGCTGTGGAGTCTAAAATTCAAGAACTTTCTTGGTTTTATTACAATTCTGATCAATCTATTGATAAGGTTGGAAGTCATTAAGGATGAGAATGCCTCTTTAAGATGAACTTTGATACTCAGTTGAAAGGTGGAAAGAAGGAGAAAGCAGAGACTGTCATGAAGCACTGAAAGAATCAAATCAAATATTCAGCCCTCAATGGTATAAGTGGAAGAGATTAACTGAAAACAGAGCAAAGGAATGCATCACAAAAATCCACCTAGGTGTGAGATTAGTTTTTGTACTGAGAGGACTTTCAATGAGCTGCAGGGGCCTGTTTAGAAGTTGGCAGCTTTAAAAGGTGAAGTGAAAATTTTGCTGTGAAGAGAAGCATTTGTGCAGATGGTCAAGAACTGACTTTTAATCCAAGCCAATCATCACTGAAGGAGAATCGTGCAAAACACAATCTTATTCTGGGCAAAGGTGAATTTCCTAAGAAGGTCCTGCTGGTAACACATGCTTCTAGCTTCTAAAGATTTAGCAAAATGCACTATCTAGCACTGTAATACTCCAATGAGAGTCATGACTTAGCATGATTTCCCAAGGAAAGGTGTTATAGTTTTGAAATCTTTCATGCAATTTTTTCTCTCAGTTACCAAGGGGATGTTTGGGAGCTAGGGCCCTGCCCTCACTACCTATCCTTGGACCAACTAACAAAGGATGGCTAGTGGCTCTGGATTCCAGCTTGATTGATGGGGAGGATTTGGGGAAGGTGGGGCGGGGGAGTGGAGAGCGTTTTTTTCCAGGTTTTTTCTTCACTTTTTTTTCGGTGGCTGCTCAGTGGGACCACCATTTTGCTGGGCTGGTGGAGGCATCTTGGAGAAAGCTTTTTTGGCTCAGAGCCCCCCTATCTCCAACTCTGGGTACCCTGTGCTTCAAAGAGAGAGTCACTACTACCTTGGATTTGCTACAGATTTTCTGGGGGTGGACATCAGCTGCAGAGGAGTTGCTAAAAACCTCCAACCCAAATCCCCAGCACCTTTTCTTTGAACAAAGGACAAGGAAAGAGGCTTTACACTGCCCCATGCAAAAAAGTTCCATCCTGTCCTGTGTGACTGCCATTTTCCAAGTGAGTTTCAGAACTGATGTCTCCACAACTCAGGGGTGACTCTTGTGGCTGCATCGCCCCTCACTATCCATAAATAGAACTGCACTGAAAGGGCAAGAAAGAGGACTTAGTGTTTGAAAGTCTGGTTATAGTTTGCTGTTTGTTCTGTTCTGTTTTCTTCAGATATATATATATATATAGGAGAGATAGATACAGATATGGATATATAGATATAGATATTGATATATATTTGTAGTTAAGAACTGTTATCCTTTCCTATGCATTTTTCTGATTAAAGTCTCTTAATTTCAAAGTTGTGGTTGTTTTTGGGAAGGGGCACCCTTCTTAATCCAAATGGACATCTTAGTTTTTCTCTAAACTAAGACAAAACGTGACTTGCATGATCACATTCTTTCATATATGTATGTGTATACGCATGCACTTAAGGCTGCGCTTATTTGTTTTCCCCATTCTCCAAGATCTAGTTAATCTGCTAGCTAACTTCAACAAAATTGCAGAGATGCAGAAGGCTCAGAGACACTACATTTCTAGAATTTTCGTAAGAATAAGTAGTCAGAAAGAGGAGAACCTATTACTGCCTCCACTGGAAGAGGGTTCCTATGAAAGTTAAATCCTTATTAAACATGAGAAAATGTACACCATGCAAAGCCACAGGAGACAAACATTCATAAGAATTCAGTCTTCATTACTTTTATTGGTCATGGAACTACTCCTCAATGTCTAACAGGTTCTTGAGCAAACTTGTGTCAAAATAACATTATCTGCTCCTTCAGCTAGCAGGAGGGGAAAAAGAACAAAACCTGCAAGTGTGAAAGGGCAAGAAAATGCATTTCATATGTCAGCAGCAGTGTGTAACTTATTTTTTTTGTCAGCTCTTGCATGATGAATAGATTTCTTAAATGTGATGGTCTACCAATAAAGTAAACATCTGGTTTTAGAAATTGGGAGGCTGAGCCAGTCTCCCAACCTTTTTTTTAGTTTAAATCTTCAAACCTTTTTTTCATTTAACATTTAAGGATAATGTTAAAATAGCTTAGATGCCAGACTTATGTACTTATTGAGCCAAGTTTCAGTCAGCTCAGTTCTGCATATTAAATTTGCGAGATAAATTCGATCTTGGCAAGCATGAAGGTCTGGATGTTTGTGCAAACTACAGTTAAAGGTCAATACTGCTAAACCATAACAAACAGAAGTCTTAGAATATAAATTGGCTCTTTTAGATGCTCTTCAACTAGATCTAGATTGTAGGTTCCCTAGATGCAAAATTAAAGGAAAACTATATGAATTGGTTTGAATAAAAAATTGCAAGTACTCCAGAAATAAGAGGGAGTTGTTCACTGATATTTTCCTCCAGGCTTCCTTTCTCTTTTAACTAGCAGGTATACATTTGTTATATAATGGAGAGATGAAGACATTAAATCTAATATAAATGAGGACTTTTATGCAGTTACCTTCTTGTAACACAGGAGTAAGGAATTTACAGCCAAGGTTTTGCTTAAATTCAATTCACATAATTTCCTACTGTGTTTTTATGAGGGTAAATCTTTCCCTTAAACTGATGTTAAAAAGAGCAGGATGTTGGAGATTAATCTCAGTCTTTCTGGACCAGGTTTCTAGAACCAGACCAGGGCAGATAACACCTGATGAGGTAGGTTTGATCCCTGCTTTGCAACAGCAGTGTGTGTGCTGTAAGGAATGCAAGCTCCAACCTACAGCATTAGGCACTATAGAGCTCAAGTTGTCACCACATGCCCTGGCACAGAGATGTGCCAGTGCACAGGCACTCAGGCAGCTCTCAAAACGCTTCTTGTCGCACTAGTACTGGACATTTCCCTTGTTTGTACATTTGTCAGTGTAGCCTATGAAGGCAGGAAGAAAAAAGGTGACCTACACAACTTGTCTTTCTTAGCTCATCTGTGAAACCTATGATCCCTAGGAGTGTGATAATTGGTTATTGTGCTACTTTCTCTAAAGATGATCATGTTTGCAAGGCAGATGTTCATTTAAAAACACTGATTTGTTTAAATATCTTCCCTGGAGTGTTTCTAGATTGCCCTAAATAATTTTTACATGTGCAGTAAAGCAGTAGACCATGAGTTTAATGTCAGAGCTCCTTTTCCTGCAGTACAGCAAATCTGCCCTTGTAGACAGCAGATGCTGATAAGCTGGATGCTAAATGTAATGCATAGATAGCTGAAGAAACCACTTTGATGCTGAAGAAACCACTTTGTTGCTAAAGAAAAATTTCTTGAAGAAGCTGCATTGGAAAGGAATGCTTGTTATTTGACTTGTTTTGGAAGGAAGTATGAGCATTCTATTGGTAGCTTCTGTAACATTGAAATCTTCGTATTTTCTGAAATTAAAAAATGCTGGCTTGCAATACTAATTTAGAAAATAGAAAGGAACACCTGCTTTAGGAAGAGTTCCCTTATTAATCATTTCCTCTGACACACATTTCATGTCTGTACCTAAAGATCATGTACTATTGATTATCTGCATGTTAAATTCCTGTTAGTCACATGTTTTCCGCTACATTGAGTGTAGAAACAGTTTTTGGTTGATAAGCTATATCTATATGGCAACTTAAAAAATGCAAAAAATGGGCAGTGTTTGTTTTTTTTTTTTATTCCATAGCCTTCATGTGTGTGGAGACAAAAGGCACGTCTGCAATGGGTAAGGAAGCCTTTCTCTTTTACTGTAAAAGGTAAGACACTGGAAGAGTTCATGTGGAATACAGCTAGTGACCAGTCCAGCACAGGAAGGTTTGTGCTCAAAAACTCTCCACCAGTAAACAGAGCAGAGTATTAGATCTTCAAGAGTAAAGCAGTGTTTCAATACATGAGTTTGGTTTATTTTCTTGACAGGATTTTCAACAGAAAATTTTCAGAAAAGAACTATTTAGCTGGCAAACCATGATGTGTCATGTATATACCCATGTTCCTTGATTTAGACAGTTATTTTTATTCACCTCAGCAAATGCTCTGTTACTGATGCTACGGTGGTTGTGTAAGGTAGCAGAGCTCTCAGAGGTACCAGCAGAGCAGTTTCGCTGCTGGCCTGCTTGCTTGTTAACAAGTATATTAGTCATGGTTTTCCAAGCCTGCAGCTGGGAGTCTTTGGCTTATCTGCAATGGGAAAGCTCAGGCAGTGGCAGCATGAAATGCTCTGTCCTGCAACTCTGTTCTCCAGCAATCACCTCTGGGAGCGTGAGAGTCCTTATTTGTTTCTCTGCTGATGCAAAGTAGTTCACAAAGAGGCAGAGTCTCATGTTCCCCCAGAACTAGACTTGGAGCCAGCAGTTCTTCTCAGATCCTCCTGTGAAAAGTTCTGAAGTGGAATTAAAGCATGCTGTCTGTACAGCCAATATCAGCATTTTCTCTGGACACAGTCATGATGTGAATAGGTTACTGTGTTTTGCTGCCACAATGCTTAGGGTTGCTGAGCTCTAGATGTACCTGTTTGGGTGGGTTTAGGAGAACTTCCAGTCTCATTACAGTCAAAAAAAGCCATTCAAACTGTTATAGCTACTCCTGGCAGAAGTGGGTCATGGAGAGATCTTCTGGGCAGGTCAGTCACTCCAAAAGACTAGAGGCTTCCACTTCTCTCCCCCTGCAACAGGGGGAAGGGGGAACAAGCAGGAGGTGGGAGGGCATCTTGGGCAGCCATGCCCAGGAGAGGGCCCAAGTCTGCTGCCTCACATGTGACATCTTCAGCATTTTTTCAGTTCTTTTAATATGTTTCAACCCTTTTGTATTTTTAAGTCATTGAGAAAAGGTTTTCAATGCTGCTATTTTTCCCCATTACATTTTAGGTTTCAGGGAGTACTTGATTCATCAGTGGATAACATGCATCCATGCATAAAGATAGTATAAGGGTCTAATATGTCCTTATATACTTTGTTAGTAACTAAACGTTTTATAGCCATCTCTTAATTGACTTGAGTGTGAAAAATAAGATGAGTAAAGAACTGTGCCATTAATTCATTATTGATGGGGAGACGGTTGCTCTGTTGTTTTCTACTGCTTTTTATTATACATTTGAAATTAGCACTGTTCTCAGAAGAATGGCTAAAGGCACCATGAGCTCTTCTTAATGGCTTCTCTTCCGCTACAGTAATGGTAATCTGATTTTAGAAAACCTTACTGAATTTCAAAGCCCATCATGTGAAACACACAGCATGACATTAAAAATAAACAGGATGGCTGGAGCCAGAAATAAAAGTGTGTTTCTGAAATTCCTGGCTTCCCTAGATGTTGTAGGTGAATATATATATTTATGTATCTCTATATATTCTTAGGGAATTAGAGATTACATTGATAGGAGTATTTAAAAGACTGACAAATTTTCAACTTAAAACCCTGTCTAATAAATTTACATTGTCCACTATGTAGTTCTGCATGCAGCTGCTTGTCTTTGCCCTTTTGCTGGTCAGGCTGCTTATGTACTGGTGGATGTATGATACTGCACATGATGTTTGTCTGGGCCAATGCTGTTTCAAAATTCTTATGAATTGATGTTGTTTATGCTATTTTAGTATGCTTATATTTGGGTTAAGTACAAAGTATTATTAATTATATCCTGATTTACAAACTTAAAATATCTCGTTAATTTAGGCATTCTGAGCTGCATCAAAAACAGCATGGGCAACAGATTGAAGGAGGTGATTCTGCCCTTCTACCTTGCTCTGGTGAGACCCCATCTGGAGTACTGCATGCAGGCATAGCCTGTGCCCAGAAAAGAAATCACTTGAAAGCCCTGAGCCTGTGGAACTACCTGCATGTTCTAGGCAGTTAAATGCCACCCTGACGTCCGATCCTGTCAGATCTCGGAAGACAAGCAGGGTGAGGCCTGGTTAGTTACTTGAATGGGAGACCTGGGAATACCAGTGCTGTAGGTTCTACTCCCGAGGACTTCACTGTCACCATCCAAGCTCACTAGGCCATGGCAGATGAATCTTCAGAGTTAAAGGATGGGGCCAGCCCTATGCATGCTGTGCCTCATCTAAAAAATCCACTGCACAGGCTCAAAGGATACACCCACATGGGTAGAGCCCTTCCCAAATCTTCATTCATGAAGCCTAGCCATGGTGATGATTATCTGCATGTTCTCCACACATTTCAGTGTATATATATATCCTCTGGACTCCAGTTTGCTTTAAATCTGGGACTCAAATATATAAGAAGTCCTGGAAACTATGGAAGAAAGTTAGCTATCTGAATACTTGTGTGTGCGTGCATATGGACAAGGGGAACAACTATATCCTCCATGCTTCAAAATTTTCATGTTAGTATACTCTTAAAATTCTCCAGTGTATATTTTATTTCTTTAATTACAGACACTTTAGTTGAATAAAACATTTATGTTTTCTGTACCAAAAAAGGAGTCTTGAAGGAATTGTGGATTTTTACTTCCTAAAACTATTCTGAGGCTCTTAAAAGATCATAAAACAATCACCTTTGGCCCACACTGATTATCAGTGTTCCAAAATACAAATATAAAAGTTAGCATAGTACTGTGCTATCTCCAGACACTCTTCTCTGCTTCAAAGGTAGAAAAGGGGTAGAGAAGCTTGTTATATTTTAATAAAGCAATTTGTTGCAGTAATTCTTAAGGGGCTAGTAGTAAAGAAAAGAAAATTATAATTTGCAAAATTATTATTTCTGTTATTTTAATAATAGGGGAAAAATAAAATGAAAGCAGTCATGTTTAGGAAGAATGGTATTACCCTTTATTGTGCAACAACATGCAGGGTCTGTTCTAGTGGAAAAAGTAGAGGATTATTCAATATGGGACAAATACATTTAGAGGAACATGATTACAGCTTTATTGAATTATGGGCTGGAGTGTGAATGATGTAATTTCTAAAATGTTTCTTTAAACGACATCTCTTAGCCAAAGAAGCAATACTGCTTAGGAACTGTTGGAGAGGAAGTTTGTGAGAATCAGGATATGTAACATTCACAGGGAGAGAATGAGTTACAATTCTAATAGAGTTGAAAATGAAAAGGAGACAATTTTTTATTCTCTTTTTTGGTTCCTCTCTGTAAACCCTCTTATAATGATGGAAGACTTACTTTCCCTAAACCCTACCTACCTACCTACCTAAGTGTTTGCCTGTGAATACACATGATGTGCAGGCTGAGAGATGTACTAATAGATTTAGTTGTAATGATTTGGCCCATTAAGTAACCAGTCCTTTTAGAGGTTAATGTTTCTGCAGAAAAAATGGCAGAGCAAGATATGAACTGTTGCCTCAGCTTACCTCCTTCACAATCCAGACTGTTGAGTGAGTACTGAAAGGGTTGAAATACAGATACTGTAGGAATCACTTGCAAAATCTTTCTTTTATAAATCAATAAAACATAAAATAGAAAATTCTCTTAGAATAAAAAGGTTCCATCCCTCTGACTGTATAATATGAAAGGAAATTACTGTTTATGGCCTGTTCAGACAATGATCAGAGTTAGGAAAGAATTTATGCCAAGACAAAGGTTTTAAGAACAGCTTTTGAGGTGTGGCTATCCAAGCTAAGGGGAACTGTTCTACATCTCTTGTTGCCAGAGGCAGACATCCAGTTGACTTCAACAACAAAGGTTTTACCTGGTGAAAATATGGTCTTTTCTGAGTCAGGCACTGAGTAGGTCAATATGTCAGACTGCTGCACAGTTGTATATACAGAAAAGGGTTATGCTTTATGATTTCTGGTGATATAGTCTGTGGCTTTGTTGATGTGGTTTATTCACCAGCAAAACTTGTGTTGAATGCTCAGGCTCTCCAAAGAGACATCTGAATTCACTATAGCCAAAAAGGCTCCAGGCAGTGTAGGTATGAGGAAGAGTCCCTGGTTCACTCTTAGCTCACATCCAAAGCAATCCTTGTCACCCCTCCTAGGATGGTGCAAAATTATATCCTAACCTGGCTGTAAACGAGTCAACACCAGGACAGTTTCTATCTTAAAGTAAAATCAACTATTTCAAAATGAGAGTCTTGTCAAAAATAAACATAAGTACATATTAAATAAAGATAATTTTCTGCCATAGTAGTTGGATTTGGGAGCGACTGTTAAGTCTTAAGATGCATGAAAAAAATACTGCTGATAACATGTACAGCTCTTTTCTAACAGTGCAAACATATCACATGCTGGTTTCTTTCTCTCCCCATCCATGCAGCTTTTTCTGTAAAAAATCAGGAAAAGCAGAATGCCAGAGTCCACTCCCCTCCATGTGGTTCATCAGGAGCTTTGTTACCTAAAAATCTGTTTTGACTTCCAAGGGGGTATATAGTCATCTAGCAGAGGACTGTAAATGCAGTTTTCATGTTTCTGTGTTGTGTGGAATGGCTCACCTGAATTTCAAACAGTGTTTTACAGAGCCCAGTTTTGGTGGCATGTAAGTTAGGCAGGGGCTGGTTGCTGTGGGATTTGGTTTAACACTGAACAGTAGAAATATACGTTTTATGGTTCTCTCTAATCTTTTAAGTTCTTTTGCAGAAATAGTGGTGTAGTGGTTTTAGCTAAGCCTCAAATTAGCAGGTTCAGAGAATCTATGTGGATTGGGAGACAGCTATCACTTGACTGGGTAACCAAGGAAATATTTCATACCAGATGACGCAAACCTAAGATATGAGTGCAGTAGTAGGAGGTGTTAGGTCAGTTCTACCATGGCCGAAGTACAAGCAAGATGTGCTAGAGTTGTTTTGCTGTGCTAGGCCTTGCTCCTGCTGCTGCCGCTACTTGCCTTTTGTTTGAGTTCAGGGAAGTAGAAATATTTTGTTGTTACTCTTTCTGTTTCTTGCTGGGTGTCTTTTGGGGTGCTTATAGATCCAGAGTGATAGAATCTGTTTTCACTGGGGAGTGGGGAAGTGTTTTTTTTTTTTTTAATTGAAACTAACTATATGTATTTATACAGAAATAAATACATACATATTCTCTCCCTCTTTTTCCCTTGGCTGGTTGGTTTGGGGGGGAGGGAACCCTTTCTGTCTTGGACACTTGGCGTTTTGCCAGCTCAACCCAAGACAAGTGGTAAAACTGCTTAAGTGAATATATATGAGAGTGTAAATGAAATTTGCTGATCACTGCTGCTTGTGCTTCAGATGCTATGTATTTTTGGTTGTCACAACAATTGATGAGAAATGACAATATAATTTTAATTTAAATTAATTTTAGGACTTACAGTTTTGATTAAAGACTGATCCTTTGTCACTCACAAGCTAAAAGCCATGAGAGGGAAATCCTTTACTCAGAAGACCAAGTCCTTAGCAGCTATACAGTCCTTTTTAGAAGCTGTATTTATCTGAATTAGATGAGCATTTTCCCTGTCATATTTATGGCAGTGTGAGTGTTTTGTTCTGAATAAAAACAGACCCCTGTTCATCTTCAAAAGAATGAAATAGGCCCTAAGTTGCTGTAAACATCTGTAACAGCTCTGGCCTTGAAAACTGTCTGCTAAAATTATAAAATTATAAACATGCCCTCACCTCCATTTTTTAATGGTGATGAACTATCCATCTGTTATTTCCTTTGCGCCTGTTTAAAACTCTCTTTATATGCTTATGCTGATTTACATCCAGGCATTACCCAGCTGTTATTCCAGGGCAATACCTTCTTTGTGGTTAGAAATGCTTTTGAAGGGGTGCCATGGTGGTGTCAGGGTCTGTCATGGCCAGGGCACCTGGAGCAGCCTTTGCCCATCATATCAATAACAGAGATTCTCTAATATTTTATTTTTCCCCCTATCTTGCCAATCCTGCTGTGTACTTTTCTCTTTTTGGAATAGAGAAAACACATCTGCTAAAGACTGTACCTAGTCCTACAGATCATCAGAATAGGAACTGGGGATGTGTGTAAAGTGAAGAACAGAATGAGGACAAAATAGTTACTTCCACACAAGGGAACCTAGACACAAAAATTAGATGTCTCACTATGTGATTTGACATTTGAGCTAGTAATGTCTAGGGATGTCCTACCTCTGAAATAGGATCCAAAGTACTTACACCAATACTGGAAAAGGATAAATTCAATATAGATGCATTTTTTATATCCTCTAGTTAATTATTTGTGGTAAAGCATTAAAAGCCCATGTTTTATATGGATTCTTTATATGAAAAATAAATCCAAGTAAGGGTTAAGATATTTTAGGGTTGATGATTTTAAAAAAATATTATTATTTTTTTAGGGTTTGATAAGTTAAGTAAGTTTAAAATGATTCTATATGTAGAACCAAATTGTGATGCATTTATTATCATGGGAGAAAGCAAATACAGCTGCTTGTCCATTTCACGAAAATCCAAGTGAAGGGATAAGAAGCATTTTTATTTGGTTCCTTGCATTCAAAATAACCCCCACTTAAATAAAACAAAACCACTAAGAAAACCCCAAATCACCACAACAACCCCACCACCACCACCCAGTCCCTCTCCCCCAATTTAATGTGAAGAATCAATCTCTCTTATGTAGGTTGCATTTCTAATGGGATAGATAAACAACCTTTAATGACTGAGGTCTGAATTTGGGTTTTTATAGTAAAGATTATAATTTATTTTCAGATAATTTTAATCACTTTCTGAAGTGCTGGTTTTCTTACCTCTATAATAATGAAAAGTATGAAAGAAAAGTGCTGAAGTAAAAACGAAGATTAAAGTATCTCTTTCATAGATAAGATCATATTTCTGTAAGTGTCTCTTGTTATTTTTTCCTGTATTATGTGTTTAATACTCCTGCCCCTTCTCTGAAGTGCCTCGTATTGTAACCATGAAAAAGGGGAGGACACATCATGTTTAGTTTTATTTGAAAATGACTATGGATAACCATTTGGTAACATAACACAAAGGCAGTGTACTTTGGAACTCCCTTCTAATTGGTGAGCAATTAGTGTTGTCACAGTAAAGAAAATAACTCTCCTTTTTGTATTGTGCAAATATTTAGAAGAACAAAAATATTTTTTATCATTACCACTTCACATGTTGGAAAACTGCTTAGATCATATGCATTTACAAGCAACAACAACAAAAAAGCCAGTTTTTACACAAACAAAATAATTAATATCCATCTCTATCAACTAAAATTATTGAAAGCCACAATAACTAAATCTGCTCCTCCAAGCTTCTCAAATACCTGTTAAATCACACCAAAATAAAGCCTGTAATTGGCTGATGCAAGCTGCAGGATCTGTTCCAGGTCATCACACAGACAAAGCATCCTTTGATCCCTTTCCTTGCATATGTTCTTAATTTATCCCTTGTTGTTTTAATGTTTAATCTGCATCATAATTCCACTGCTGCCTTCTCTCTCTATCCTGTAATGTAAGTCAAGTGATAACCCAGAAATGGTTGCAGTAAGTGAGCATGTCTTCAGTAACAAGGACCATTTGAGTCTATTGGGATGAACTCCACTTACTGATGTGGTGATTGGAGAGTGATGTGGAGTAGCATGTCTGCATTTTCTTGTTGGTTTTAGACTTTTCATAATTTTGGATTGCTATCATTGCAAAGGTACCTTCCCAGAGATGTACAAGTCTATAGCATTTCACTGATCAGCCTGGAGGTAGTGCAGAAGGGTACAGATCTGAGATCTAAGGCTCTCCTCCTTTTAATGTTTGAAAAAGTTCAGATCAGTATTTGAAACTGTGTCCCTGGTTGACTCATGCTGTGTAGCTTAGATTTGGTTTGTTCTAGGGAAAATACCTGAAAACACAGAAGCTTATCTGGGTTGTTTCAGTGTAAAAAACTGAGCTAGAAATTCCATCAGCACAAGTTCATCTGTGAAATTTATAGCATCTCACCATCTGGTCTACACTGGAATGTAGAACTGGAAGACCTTTATCTGATCTTTTCAGACATAAGAAAAAATTGTTTCTTTTTTTTTGGTCTTTAAATGACAGGAGGTTGAACAAGGAACTAACATGTTTTCATCATTTTGTCCACTTAATTTCCCTCACACCTGAAAACAGAGGCATCAACTCTGACAAGCAGAGCTGTAGATTTACTGGTAGCAGAATGAGTAGATGCTAATGTGCAAAATCTTGTAACAAATGTACAGATTAATTGAACAACTGCATTATAGAGGAACATTTTTCATTACAGAAACAAACAGGACAGGTGGCCTTTTTAATGTAAGATGGTGAATAATGAGATATGAGTTACAAAGTGTGCTGATAACCTGCTAAACCTCCTCCATATGAGTTCTCATAGGAGTCTTTAGAAATTAATTATCTGCCACACAAAATAAACTTGTAAAAGTTTTAGTCAATATTAATTCTTCTTTCTTGCCTCACTGTTTCTGATTAGACAGAAGAAGCACACCTGACTCAAATTCTACCTCAAAGCAAAGTTGTCTACCAAAAGAAATTAGGACAACTAACCATACCTAGGAGAGGTAATGAGATCACCAGTTCCATGGAAAACCAAAATTAACACAATTGCTAATCAGTGTGATAAAAATAAGTTTGAAGTCATTGCATTCATTTAGTTTAGTTCATTCTGTTTAGTTTTCCTATTTTAGCAGAACCACAAGTCCCACCTTGCAATTTTTCGTAACTGCAGTTGTATGATTTTCTTTACCCAAACCTATAAAAAGGAATTTTATGCACAATTTTGTGTTTTTCTTGGTTGGTTATGGGGTTTTGTTTGTTTGTTTGTTTTTTTGTTCACTTATTAAAAAAAGGTAAACAGGAATGTGGATATTCCAGATATAATGTGAGTCCACCGTGGGCCCCAGATTTTGCTGAGAAGCACAGAAATACATTTTCCTAATGCATTTTTCTGAGATACTCTCTGGCTCCATTCAAACTGGCTGGATACACACATATTGCCATGAATGGTGATTAATGAAATGAAAAATGCAGTGGATGCTTCAGTGACTGTCTCATTTCCTACCTGGAACTACTCAGTTTATAGCTGATATTATAGTTGTATCCATACTGTCTATCATTTGTAAAGAACATCTCCCTCTTGCTAGGTAAAACACGGCTGAATGTTTTGTTGCCTGTATCCCATGTTGTTGTGGGCTTAGAGGGTCTCCTGCTTTAAACATGTTTGTCGCAGTCTTGATCTTCGGGAGGAGGATCAGACCGGCGACGAGGGTTCTTGACAGCTTGTTGAGCTCAGGTGGACCGTAGCTGCAAGGGCTTAAGGTTAGGTTCACCCACCCCGCGACCCGCAAGGAAGACACGGAGACGAAGTGAACACCTTGAAAGCCAGAGCCGATCTCATTTATTAACAAAATGGAGGGCTTTTTATGCCCTCTGGGAGAGAACTGTCTAGAAACTGTGAGGAGATTAGGCGGAGCATGCAAATCCGCTACAAACTATAGGGCATGAACTTGTGTGGGTGGTAACTTAGGAGGAGTGAGCAGGGACTAACGGGATTGGACAGCTCCCCAGGGAGAGCTGACCAATGGTAGCTGTACTCACACTGACAGGATAAGCCTGCCAGTGCTACTAGCACCATAGAAACGGGGGTAGAATCTTTAATTTCCACTTTTAACAAAGAACTGGGGTAACTGCAGGCAAAGTCCTTAATGTTAGGTCACAGTCCGGCTTAGGGATTGTTCTTCTGAACCTTCCATACGTCGAAGTCTGTCACTCTGTCCCTCTCATTCTTCCATTCATCCATATTCATATAGGTGCCATCTCCAACACATGTTGTTGATTATTTCAGATTTCTTAGTTTAAACTGCATGTCTGCATCTGTTCCTTAAAGGACTATTGATTTTCTAAACATTGAAAGTTTCTAAATTCACCATTGCCTTAGCAAAAAGGAATGAAATGTGCATATAGTCTGTTGGTTAACTCCCATGGCAAACGTACACTTTAACTTCACCATTTCATTCAAATTTGCCTGTTTTGTGCAAAGAAGATACACTGAGCTATGATCCTGACAACTGCAGTTATGAAAACATGCTTAATTTTGATAGTACATAGTCTTAAAATATTACTGGGCACCTAGTTGGTCAGAATATGCACAGAAACAAATTTTGTTTTGGTACACATATTTGCTCACAAATAAATTACCTATGCATTTGTAGTTTTATCTTTGTCATTTTTCTTGATGGAGATGGGTGAACACTTATAGTACTCTAAATCATATTCTTTTCTGCAAAATATTAATGAAAATTAGGTTGTTGATTCTTTAAATAACAATAGCAGAAGGAGCAAATAGAACCAATTAATCTTTATGAGTAGATAGATTTATCATAGTTATCTGCTCCTACTGAATTCACATCAACCTCTGAAAATAAATTTAGAGAGAAGCACTCACTGCTCAGCCGACTGCCAATTTCTCTGATGCACTTTGACAGATGTTGCCCCTTCCATACCTTCCAAGGTACTGAAAGAAAAGAGTAGTGGAGGAATGTTTATATCATGATTGCTCAAGTGTGAGGACACAAGTAAGACTCGGCTTCACAACAATCTCACTTTACTAAGAGGCTGAGAAACAGCTGCAGCAGCACAGGCACTGAGTGTTGTGCAGATTGGGCTATTTTTCTAATAAAGGGTAACTTCATTAGCCTGTGGCTTACAGAATCTGCCTTGATTTTGACCTGGTTTAGGCAAGTCCTTGAGGGAGTTGATTTTGGAGCAGTTGGGCCGGCACAATGGCATGTCGGATATCCTTGGGCATGTGTGTATGTGCATGTGCATGTGATTTTCTAAATGGGTGTTTTGAATTCGCTCTTGAGCATCTTGTGAAAATGAGGCTTTATTTAAAACCACCTGTCTGTGCTACAGCAGACTGTCTCAGCTAGTTGAAACAGTACCATGAGTTGAAATTGGCAGAATCTGTATTTGATCATGAACCAAGGCCATTAAAATTCTGAGCCTTTTTTAACATATGATGGAAGTGGGGCTAAGATACTGAAAAGCAAATGAGGGAAAAAAAATCCATGTGAACACCTTTCTATACACCACTTTTTAGGATGCACCTTTTGGAGTTAACCCCAGGAGCAAATGTGAGTGGTACCAAAGGCTGAAGGCGTAGGAATACACGCTGTTCACTCCAGGCATAGGTCAAAATGACAGGTTGTTCAAGTCTTAGCTGAGGTTCACTGCACTTTACAATGGAAAACACCCTATAATCAGAACCTTATTTATCTTAGTAGGTGACAGAAAGAACTGGTAAAATACTTTCTGTTGAAAATATTTTGTTTGATGAATAGTAATATTTATCAAAAATATCCTATCACATTCATAGTGAAAGGGTTGCCTGAAAAGCTGAGCTTCTAAATGCAAAGGATTGTATAGTGTCTCCTGAAGCCTCTTCCCTCAGAGTTCTGAAAATCTCATTCTAACTCAATACTTTCACAGTAATATGGCATTTTTGCACATTCACAGTTTAGAATGGTTTAACAGGAGACTGAGTAGCTTCTTTTTCAGACATACTAGGAGTGAGATGTATCTAAAAAAGTAGTTCCTTAGTTCCTTTTATAAAAGCTCATCATACATGCTTCATAGTCAATACACATTTTCTGGAAAGAGAAGCACTCAAGTGCTCTGTGCAAAATTACCTAAGGAAGAGGAATAAAATGTACTGATTTTTTATTAACAATATAGGTATTATTCAGAAAAAAATATCACAACCATTTAATTGAAAATAGTGGAATAAAGGTTTCAGTAGACTTTTTCCAGGAATTCTGCAGTAAGTTCCCTGCGCACGCAATCTTTGTACCAGGAGGATACACACCTGTATTTCTTTGTGATAAGAATGTGGAATGAGCAACCTCTACCAAACGCAGTGTGAATTTACCCCCCTAATTAATTTTTTCATGTCTTATTCCTGGCAACTTTACAAGAAACCTGTTTCATATAAATTCCCAAGGTACAGTTGTATCTTGCCCACATTAACCATTGTATCATACTGACTTTTTAAACACTCAGAAATAACACCTTTGACCTTTAAAATACAGGTGAAGGTGAGGCTGTTTCAGTCTTAAACAATATGCTAATGTCATTGACATAACCCCAGAGAAGGGTCCTATTAAGACTGATTCAGTCTGAAGACTTTGGTGCAAAGGAATGCCATGTGGACTATTCTGGCTGTATGTGTTGACTTGGTTGTATCACAAACAATACCAATAATCTTGAAAATGCTGGGCCATTGTGAATCTCAGTGTGCATTGATCACACTGCTGAAGTCATACAAGGTATGCCAAAGAAAAAAAAGGAGATATGAGAGGAAATTCTTGAAGGCTAAGCTTAGAGGAGTAGTAATGGTGATACCCTTGAAATTCGAAGTGTGACATATCAAGTCTTGCACTATTCCCTTCTTTTAAACCTAACGGTTATAGGACATAACCTTTCAACTGCTTTTTACTGTAACCATATAATCTATGCATGGTTATCATTATTTTGACACAAGCTTCAGGATTTGCTATAAGGATTCCTCTGTTTCTAGTCATAATAGGGAAAAGAGATGCAATACAAATTATGTGAGCCTGATTTTAGTTCTCCTGCATACAAAATCAATTGTTTTCAGTGATGGTCAAAAGTAAAGAGTTTCTCTTTCTATAGGTGTAAAGTAAGTTTTGTACATTAAGGGATGCATGGATATGAATCTCAGTGTACCTAAAGGTATCTGTATACCAGAGAGGCAAAGTTAACATTTTGTTTATATATATATGTGCCAGTAGCATTAGTAATACCCTCTTCACTAAAAAGGAAACAACATGATGAAAGATGATGCTACAGTTGAGTGGTTCTCCAGGTCCCGGGGCTTAGCTCATTACCTAGAGAGGTGTGCTTCCCCCGCTGCCCCCAACCACGTAGTCCCCAGGGAGCCCTCAAGGACCACACAGAGACCACCGTAGAGGGACAACAAAGAGAGAAAGAGTTTATTGCTAAAGATTCAGGGTTTATATGGACCTTGGAGGGATTCAAAATCTACCAATAGGAAACAAAGGGGGCTTGGCTGTGTGTCAGTGGGAATCAGGGGTTTACCTCCAATAGAAAGGGGGTAGATAACATCCATTTTGCAACTTCCCTCCAGACCCCTGCATAGCAGCTATCGCAAGGGATCTTGGGAAGGAGAAGCAGTGACTTTGCAAAAAAGACAATAGAAACCATTTTGTACATTTAAACAACATTAAAAACCTCAGTTGTTAAGGCATTAGAAGTGGCTTTTTCATTTTCTTCACAAGTCCACTTCTGACAGGACTTTTTCCATTCCAGATATTGTAAGTCGATTCCTACAAGATGGTATGTAAGCATTCAAATATCTTAACTATTCATACAGAAAATGTTCTTCTAGCATTCTCCAAAACTACACTTCTATATAATCCTGTATTTTACTCCAACATCATTACTTCTAGACATCATCACCTCTGTCAAAAATGGCACAAAGCTACCTTAAGAAAAATCAATAATATCAAAAGAAGAACTTCTAGACTCTAAACTTTTAGGCATCAGGCTTCTTCTTTTGGTGTTGCTTCTAACTTGAACAGATAAGATGATGGAATTGGGACTTCTTGCACTTACTAATGCACTATAGTCTATTATTCAAGAATATTATTATTTCAAAATTCCCACATTTGATCTAAGAAAGGAACGATTAAATTCCAGGGACTAATCTTGGATCTCTTTCTTGGACATATTTGCCACCAGCATGGAAATCCTGAATGAATTAGGAGTGAAACTCATGAAAACATACAAAATTAATTATTTGGGGTTGATCAAATGTCATAGTAAAGTCCTAGTAAATGCACTTAAGTTATTTAAATAGAAATTCTTAACCACATTTTGTTTTAGTTGTCTTTTCTTTGGAAGTTCTCATGTTCACGGGCCATTATTTCATATGCATCACAGAACATACCTTTGCAAAACTGTGGAAGTAGAAAGTTATTACTACCACATCACTAGTGTGCCATTTTACAGTGTGTGTCCCAGAGCCTAGAAGGAATCTCTCTCAGAGGATGTAATCAGAAGATTTCAGTGGCCTCCTCTCTGCTAGCCCTCTCTACTGCAATTCAGGCAAGCTCTGGCACACACTTTCTTTTGCTGTGTTAAACCACTGATCTAAGCATCCTCTTTGGTGTCAGTTTGTTTACTGATAATGAATTAGACACAGTTAATGAATCTGTAGCCCTCATGAGTTAGAAGCCAAGCTTTTATTGTGTGGTTGTAAGAGTCATACAAGTCAGAAGTCAGTGTTGCATACCTATTTGTTTTTACTGTCTGAAAAAATCACTTTTAAAAACCCAGCTTGGTTTTCATTACCCTGAGACAATAGTTTTCATGTTTTTAGTGTACCAAAGGATTTCTTTTACTATTTTAATTTGTGTAAGACTGCCTACTCCCTTAAAAGATACTAAGCCAGAGCTGTATGCCTGGATATATTCCAGTTTGGCACAAGCTGTACTATTATTTTAGACACTTACTGAGTCTATATTAAATATGGTCATGTACAATGAAGAAATATGACTAGATGAAAAATAAATCTTCAAGCCAAAAGTAGTCCCAAAAGTTGTGAAGGAAATGGTCTGACTCTCGCAACTTATTGCTTTTTATGTTAGGATAACACATGGCTCTGCAGAACAGTCCCAGGGCCTGGCTTGTGAAGATAGAATGGAAGACACCTACTCCACCTATTGCAGCTGCTTGTTCTGGGTAACAGAGAAGTGGGAAGGGAGGTGAGTTGTTTTGTTAAGTCTGATTTTTTTTTGAGACAGAAAGTTATGCTTGTTCGTTGGTGCCTTGAATCCCAAAGTGCTAGCAGAATGGTTGATGGGCAGTACTAATTAGCACAACAAGCCAGCATGGGGAGCATAATTTTTAGTGGCTGGGAGAAGAGTTTCAGTTTGGTATGTTTGTGTGAAAGGTGCTCCACCACCTCTTGGGGGCCTCATTCTGGGTAACCACTGGATAAGTCTTGTCCAGCACCAGTAACCCTGGCTTTATGAGGAAAAAATGAAGTCTTTTTCTACACAACTGTGCCCTTAGTTGGAGCTGTAATACTGCCAGTGCCTCAGACAGCAGATACTGACTTGGGAGGAGGAGTTTCAGTGAGGGCTTGAAAGTGAGATGGTTAAGATGAAATAATGAGATATGAGTTCCAAAAGGGCTGCTGATTTTGGATGCCCTACATTTTTAGGCATTGGGATGCATAACATTCTGATAAAACTCACAGAGGGTTTAGAAGCTTTCACCGAAGTCAAAATAAGCACTCATTTCTGCATTGCTTTGCACAAAAGGAAAATAATGGGAAGAGTATAAGCCTATTTGAGAGGTGAATGTTTCAAACCAGATGAACATTTTAGCATAAAAGAAAGACACATAGTCACTGTAGGAGTGCTAAAAAAAGGATGATTAAACATTTCTAGGGAAATAAATATTCATGAGCACCATTACAGTAGAGCTAATAAAATTAGTAATTAATAATGAATTATTAATTCTTAAAGGCTATGGCCATGCCACCATGACGCCCAATCTCGTCTGATCTCAGAAGCTAAGCAGGGCCAGACCTGGTTAGTACTTGGAAGGGAGACCTCCTGGGTGCTGTAGGCCTTAGTCCTGAGAACTTCACCATCACTGTCACCGTCCAAGCTCACTAGGCCATGGCAGACGAACCTTTGGAGTAAAGGGTGGGGCCAGTTCTGCACACGCTGTGCCTCACCTAAAAAATCCACTGCGCAGGCTTGAAGGATACACCCACCTGGGTAGAGCCCTTCCCAAAATCTTTGTTCATGAAGCCTAGCCAAGATGATGATGATGATTAGTTCTTAAATATTACTACTACTTACCACTGGAAAAGTCAATTTATAGCTCCGTATTTAGTGAGACTGTTATGCCCTACAGGAGCAGGTAACTACTAATATATAGGTCCATCCTTTACATCTGCTGCGAGCAGTTGTTCTGCAGTTTGGAAAGGCACTGTTTTCCCAAAATGCTCAGTATAGGGCTAAATTCTCTCTATGGCTCTCTGTGAATGCTAGTATCTGCAAGGCAGTTTTTTGGAACATATATTACTCATTTACTATTGCACATGTGTCTTGAGTTGAGCTGGCAAAATGCCAACTGCCCAAGTACAGAGTTAGAGCTCCTTTCTCTCCCTGCCAACAAAAGGGAGGAAAGAGAAAAAAAATACTCTTCAGACTACATTTATGCTTAAACTAACTATATATATTTATACAGGGAAGATAAAATTAAAAGAGTAACTACTATATAGCATACACACAAGTTAGAAATAACAAGAAATAACTTCACACTCCCCAGTAAACACAAATTCTACCATTCTAACTACAAATCACTCCAGAGACTCAATCCCCAGAGAGACAGACTTAAGCAGAAAGACTAAGAACAAACATTTTACTTCCCTAAGATAACATGATGGTGAGTCGGTGCTTTAGGTCTGGGCCTCCTGCCCCTCCTGGGATGACACAGTGTATCCTGCTGGGACAACAGCTACGAAGGAACTGACCAAACCACTCCCACTCTGGCCCTTTGATATGATGTCGTAATATGGTATAGAATACAATCCCATTGGCTAGAAGAAGTCAGCTATTAGCTAGCTCAGCCCAGCTCAAGTCAGCTGACAGTCCCAGGCCTAGACTGTTATGTAAAGCCTAAATTTAGGCCTACCTAGCCAAACCCATAACAACATGCTACTGCATTGACCTTTTCCATCCCTTATTTCTGTTTCATTTTGGCTTATGCAGAGTATATACTTTGGGCTCTGTCAGTCAAACAAGGATACAAATCTGCTTTTAAATCTGGATTTCCCCACTTTTCCTGTTGCTTTTATCAGAAGTATTACTTAGGTACAGGCTTAAAGTGTTGTTGGGGGTATATTTCGATGTATTTTGTGCTGTATTGCGGGCTTCCTTCAGTCTGGGAGAGTTGGACTTAGACAGGGCACAGGAATGTGCTATGTTTCCTAGTAGAAGCTTTTGCAAGCCACTGTCTTCCCAAGTTTGCCATGGTCTTGAGTGTTGCCTAGAGTTGTGGTAGAATTATCACAATTCTTTCTGCCTCCTTTGAGAACGCACGCAGAGTCAGTCTCAAGGGAAAAAGACAATGCAGAAAGAACTGTTCCTCACCAATATCACCTAAGGAGACTTTCCACTGTGCCTTTTGTGACCGGACCTGCCTATCTCGTATCAGCCTTTTTAGCCACCCGCAAGCTTGCAGCAAGAGTGGGTAGTGCCCTTCCCAAAACTTTGTTCACGAAGCCTAGCCATGATGATTATTCAGATCCAGGGAACTCTAATCCTTCCTTTGTAAACTATTAATTTTAATAAAACATTAAACAAAAGAGAAGATTAAATGTGTCCAGATGGTTTGAATGACACAAAGGGTGGTGAAATGTCTAGTTATAGCATGCTAATACACCACATCATCACCATTGTGTGCAAAGTATATATGTAATACACATATACATTAGTTGATTATAAAAGCAATACCTTTGATAC
Source organism: Hafferia zeledoni (assembly GCA_035583235.1). Taxonomy (NCBI): domain Eukaryota; kingdom Metazoa; phylum Chordata; class Aves; order Passeriformes; family Thamnophilidae; genus Hafferia; species Hafferia zeledoni. The sequence goes on from JAWWEV010000115.1 coordinate 10,598,099, forward strand.
TCAAATGCTGTGTGCTCGATGTAGAAACATGATTTCAGTTGCCAGCTTGATGTTTTAACCTCAGCTGGGTTTCATTTGATAGGTTTTACTTAAGAAACCTATTCTTAATAAACAGCTGTTCATGAAAATAAAGTTTCTTGTTCTCAACAAGGTGGACCCAAGGAACCTGTCATTACTCTCTAATGGAATTTCAAGAAGAACTGCATAATGTAATACTAGATTTCTCTAAAACCCATTTTATGCATTCTCAAGGTAATTGTTATAGGCACCTGAGACGTTGGCTAGATAAATCAGCGTTTATTTTATTTTATAAGGAAAGAAAAAAAAAATTAGTAATTTTATTTATTAAAATTATTGGCAAGTGATATCAAGGTCTAGCTCTTTCAGCTCAGGCCGTAGTGATTT
>JAWWEV010000115.1:10598603-10613654 GCA_035583235.1 Hafferia zeledoni
TTTACACAAATAAAACAAAATTAAAAATACTATTTGATTTGGTTTCTAGCAAATTAATCAATTCATCTATTACAGTAATGAATGTCTTTATAGAACAAGATAGCACAACTTGGGTGTAGTGTAGTTAAATTATGGTGTGGTATTGCTGTACCCAGTCTAGCCAGCTATTAAAAGGTGGCTCTTCAGCTTATTGGAAGAATTTCTCAGGTTTCTTTACCTGTTGAGTCTGCATCAGGTACTGACAGCTTTTAAATTCTCTGAGGGCTTTCACTTAGCCTTTATTTTCCTTCATAGTTTAGGAAAGGGTTACTTAGTCTGATATTTATTAATTTACTGGTGAGAAAATGAATGTGTCCTCAGAATCTGGAGAATAGTTTTAGGAGTTTAAGATGCATTGATAGTAAATATATCTGTGTCTCATTTTGTGTGCTGCCATTGAAATACCCACATTAACAGCTTCTTTTTATTAAGATATTTCCTTAATAATACAATGAAAGATTAGAGATTATTTGTGACAAATCCTTTGCTAGGTATTGTATATATAGCCATGTCTCAAGTAATTTATGTGAAATAGATTTCAGGGGAAAACATTTGTATGTCAACATTTACTTCTTTGCCTTATTGAAAACAGTGAAAGCCATTCTGTTTCTGAAACAAGATGCATATGGTGTATAGATCACCATTTTGGAGAATGATGAGCAATCCATAACTTTGGTACACATACTGTAATTGCTTTCAAAAGAAGAATGAGTATGGCATGTAGCTGAATTAAATAATGGATTAATTAAGCTATTTTTCTTTGTTTCTTAACTTCCTGTCCCACCCCCCCTCCCTCCCCCCCTGTTTAGTATATAAGGAGCATACTTTTAAAAAAAATGTTTATTTTTTCTAATTTAAACATGAAATAGTTTTATATATATATATATATGTAAAAATGAGAGTCAAAATATTACTTATTACTTTCCTAAAATAGAGCTGATACTTCAGAAAAAAAAAAAACAAAAGCTGATACTTCAGAAAAAAAACCCAAACAAACAAAAAAAACCATTTCAAGATGATTAAAGCTCTATGGTAATTTTTGTGTTGATTATGTCTTTTATTGACTGTAAACATTATTACTTCTGAACACAGTCCTTGCACAAGAATGCTTTACTGAGATGATTTTGTTATCCAACTCCTAGGAAGATTCAGTTTTAAATTACTATATATGCTTAGGTCTAGTTTATTCAAGGGGATAAGTAGTTTCTTGTATTTTAGCCATATTTATAGTATATCCATATAATATAATAAAAAATAATGGGAATAATATAAAAATACAAAAGAATGGAAACTATAAAAATATAAATCTCACCTATTTATTTTTCATTTAAAATATAAAATCTACTGTGGGTATCATGGAATGTCATGAACCTAAACCAATGCAGAGAAGTAGAGACTAATCAGGTCTTTCAAGAAGAATTAGATAGAAATATTTCCTTTCTCTTCTTCTTCTTCTTCTTTTTTTAAATTTTTGTTTTGTTTTGTATTTATTTTTTAGAATTGACTTGCTGAAAGAAGTAATTTGCCATTCATTTCTAAGTAACCAGTCCACCAGAGTTTGACTCCTCTTGTTGTTCACAGCTTGGCATCTGTTGAAGAGAGATGGACAATGAGGTATCTTTGGAACTCTTAGCAATACCATTTTGAAGCCTCATTTTAGCATCCCTGAATGTTGAGTTCTCAGCTTAGTGGGAGAGAAGTGCACTTTGAGAGCAGATGAGTCCCTCTGACAGACTGTAAACCTTAGTGCATAGTCTGTATACTTACATGATCCTTACACCTGGATATGTTAGTATAGGAGCATACAGTGCTCTGGATGTTACTGAAAAAAGCAAGCTAAATCTTCACTTACAGCATCTAGTTTCAGAAGCTCAAAATAAGTTTTTAGGTCAAGGAATGTAAAAACCCACAAAACCACAGACCACTGCAGCAATGTGCACAAGCTCTGTGGGTTATGGCTGTGTTGTGGTGGTTGTGGAAAGGTGTTGGTTTTACCAGAAACTGAAGTTAACACTCTTGAATTTCTGTATTAAAATGCAATCAGAGATGAGTCATTAACCATGTTTTTCTTGTTAGGAGCTGTTTAGGTTGTGCTTGGTAGAGCTGCTCTACAGTTGCTACCAAACACAGTGTCAGAGCTGCCAGCTCTATTGGGTCAGAAAAGAACAAGTTAAAAACCAGAAAAACTGATTTTGTAAAGCAAAAAATTGACTTGCAAAAACCCACTCATTTACCTGGTTTTGTCAGGGAAAGACATTAGGTAGAAATGTTTGTATAAGGAGCTGGCTGTGCTTTGCAAGCGGCACAGTGTGAAAATGGGTGTGTGGCTTCCCACACACCTCCAATGCTATATTCACAATTCTGCCTGTAACCTGCTATAAAACACATGCCACCAACCCCATCCACACAAAGAAGCTTGGGGTAGACCATACATATATGAACTTGTGGGCTTCCAGAAGCTTCCTTCACAGTATCATGAAATCCTCCGAGCTCTGCTAAGCAAGCTGTGCAGGCCAAGTTATCATCTCGTAAAAATCCTGAAGAAATGGCCCTTCCTAGATTTTTGAGGGAGAGTATGTTCCTGATGCAGCCCAGTTGTATATGTACTACACCAGGCGAGAGGATTTTCTTGCTCTGACTAATAAGGAGGTCTGAAAATTATTTTCATTGTACAAACTGGCAAGCTGGAGTACTTTTATGTAAGACAATGACTATAATAATTTATGCTTATAGATTATTTAAAGCAAATTATCATCACCCTGTTTTCCCCATCTTAAGTTAAAGCTGCAGCAGTGAGATGTGGAAAGACTTGCAGCAGGGTCAAAGTCAAATCTGCTTCCCTCGAAGTCTAGTACTGCTTCAAAGGATGGCAACCCTGGCAGTGAAGCATTATGCCTGCTGTCCTACGTTTCGCAGAGGAAAAAAAGAGTTTCAGACCCTCCATTTTATATCTTTCTCTGTGTTCCTGATTTCTGCAGGATTCATATCCCTCAGTCTTGTGGAGGTTTATGTTTTCCTGAGGTGCTAAATGCCTGGCAGATTTTTCTGACAAAGATTGTAGCATGATGTGTTGAAGCAGCATTCATAGAGTTTGCCTGCAACTTCAATAAAGTTTAGCTAAACAAGTGCTTTACCAGATGGTCACTTGTAATCATGTTACATCATCACCTGGCAGTTAAATGCCATCCTGACACCCGATCCTGTTAAATCTCGGAAGCTAAGCCGGGTCAGATCTGATTCAGACCTCCTGGGAATACTGAGTGCTGTAAGTTCTAGTCCTGAGGACTTTACTGTCACTATCCAAGCTCAGTTGCCCATGGCAGATGAACCTCAGGAGTTCAAGGGTGGGGCCAGTTTCACGCATGCTGTGCCTCACCTTAAAAAAAAAATCCACTGTGCAGGCTTGAAGGATACCCCCACGTGAGTAGAGCCCTTCCCAAATCTTTGTTCGCGAAGCCTAGCCATACATACATCATCACCACTGAACTATCTCTTAGACCAGGCAGCAAACCTCCCATCCTTTTCTTTTGTTTCTTTCTGGAAGCATATATTGCTAGTGACACATGGGTATACAGTGGAAGGTCTTGTGGGTTGTTTCTTTCTTTGTCACTTTATGTCATGGACTTAAGTGACTTTCCCAGATATTAGCTCGTTTCTTCTCAGGCAAGGACAGCTAGGAATGGAAGGAGGTAGAGACTAGAACACTGCCTTTGCCCCAGCCCTTTGTGCATCACTCAGAAAGTGAGATAAAATGACAAAAAGTAGCTCCAGTCTACCTATATCGTTCTGAATTAAGAGTAAATGTGGTTCAGTGTTAGATTTGTTGCTCAGAGATTCAACTTTGATTGTAAAGAATAGTGTGGTAGGAGCAAAGGATTATGCTAAATACAAGAGGTGGGCTCTTCAGATACTGAAAATTCAAGTACTTATATGGAGTCAGATACGTAATGTCAAATAACTCCAGTGAAGCTTTTCTGATTAATAATAGAGTAAAACTAATTTACACCAGCTGCAGACTTCTGCTCAAAAATTAACCACAGTGCTTGTTCATTGCTGTTGGCTACATATCAAAAATAATGTTGAAAAGGTAACAGATCAGTAGCAGAAAACACAGATAACAATAATACTCAGCAATAGGGAAAAATACAAAAGTAGGGAAAATAAAAAGTTTAGTTCACAACTCAGAAAGTAGCACCAAGGAACTAATGTGTAGTTAATGAAATTCACAAAGTGTCAATCAAGTCAACAATCTGGTTTGGGGCAGACTGAAAATAAGGGACCAGATTCTGTCTTCAGCTGCTTATGTGTGGTTTTGTCTCCAAGGTAGAATTTACTTTATAACCTATGCATGAATAACAACACAATACAAGAGAAAGGATGTTTTAATAGTAGCCACAAATGACAGACATGAAACAAATCTCCTAGATTTAACAGAGCGTTAATTGAGAAGGTTGGTCTTGCATAACAACAGCAGAGTAAGCTGCCAATCCTTGAACATATCCTCTAATAAAACATAATTGTTAACTGTTAGCCCTTATGAAAACAGCATTGGTTTTGGGCCAGAGAATCATAAGTAGTTGATTGCCCAGCCATAATGGTAACAATTTCGACTACTACTGTGTTGCAGTAGTTTTAGAGGTTGCAGCAACATGAGAAAGACATTCAAATGCCTGCGAAGAAAATGTTATACTTCTGGTCTGCCCCATGAGTAGGTTGAATGGCAAGGAAATGATTAAAAAATGATCAGATTTTGGAGTAGGCTAAGAAGGTGAATGAAGAAATGTTTGCCTACATTCATTTAACTCTATGAAAGGCAAAAACATGCATGGGACTTCCAATCAGAGTAAATAAAAAGTAAATAAAAAAGTAAAATAAATAAAAAGAGCATGAGACTGCTTTTCTAAGATCTTTGTTAAGATTAAAAATGCAAATCTAATATGATAATTTCGGTAGTGGAAGCACTTAATGAAAAGGATGTAACTAAAACAAAGGGCTACAGGGCTTTCATTTAGGCATTGGAAACTGAGGCCACAGTAATTCATCATGTCTTAACAATTCAGATCCAATATTAATAGTAAAATTGTCAGCGGACATGAGTAAGGAAGAACTTGTAGGAAGAAACCATATCATTTACTGGACCATTAAGTTAGTGGAAAAAACAAAACAAGCTTTTGGCCTGGAAACTTTCCTTTGGCAAGGACTCCACATGTGACAGTTGCAGGGTATCCTCTTGTTTCCAAAATTCAGACACCTTTTTTTCTGGAACTAGAGGAACTGAGAGATCACTACCAAAGTCAGTAGAGGAGAGCAACAGTTCTTTTGGAAGAAAAATTCTATTCTCATTCTGAGTGATGCAAGCATGGCATTTGGTTGTTTTCTTAAAAAAAATAGTATAAGCTTTTTTGCTTCTTTCTCAAGAACTGAGAGTCATTTAGACACAAAATGATGACCATGCAGTCTGGGAAGAAGACTGAAGTTTGTGTTACACTGCATTACACCTGTAACCCCAGAAAAATGAATGTACCAAGAACAGAAATGGGGTTTATCTCCAGAAGATCTGTTATTATCCTTTCCTTTACTGGTATTGATGGAGGTGTTCTGGGTTTCTAGTCCCAGAAAACCAGATGCCAGGATTTTGGAGAAGAGAGGGACCTGAGAGTGCTGTATGTGGAGTCTTTGCTTGTGCCAAGGACAAGCTTCATGGGGATTTGTTGTTCACTTATAAAGAAATGTAGGACCTCAGTGGTACATCATCCTTTGCCTGAATGCTTACTCGTGGGTGTTTCTTTAATTCAGATTTAAAACTTTTCAGTGGCAGATATTCCACAACCTCCTTACCTGTAACTTGCCCTAATGCTTATTTTGCATTATAATTACAAAGTGCTACCTCATGTGTAGCCCATTTTTTTTCTTGCTAAAGTTCTGTACTTCTCAGGTAAATATGGAAAACAATAAGCTAACCAATAAGTAAGATAATAAACAGTAAGATAACCCTCAAGCTATAACTTTTTATAGGAAAGGAAATTAAGCTTGTTCTTCTTTAGTCTTCTCTGTCATTTCCTTTACCCTGGGAAGTCATGTATTTAAATGTCATATTATTTTTTTCCCTTTTTTTGGATCTTAGTTTTTATGTCTTTTTCTAATGCGTGGTAGAGAACAGGACAATGTACTTCAGTAAGGCTGTGTCAGTACTGAGACAAGGGGACGGTCCCTGTTGTACTCATGTTTCTGAAAGTGCCTCTCAGAAACACACTTGCCATTTATGGAACACCTTGTTTACAGTCACTTAGCCCAGACACTGCTGCAGTCTTTGCCAATTACTTCACGTTTGGTGTTTGTGTATTCTTTTTTCCTCCCTGCATTTACTTTGCAATCTATACCTAGAATTCTACCCTATTGATTTCAAACCAGTTCTCTACTTGATCATGATATTACTGACTGCAAGATTTTCATCCAAGTGCTTCCAAACAGCTTACTGTTTCCCACAAATTTTGTAGCTGGATTCTCTATTCCAACATGCAAGTCTTTAGTGAGCTGATAAAACCAAAGCAAGCCTCAGCTAGACCTTTATTGAAATGCCCTACCAAAGTGATAGCAAACTATTAATAATTTTGAATAGAGAGGATAATGCACCCACCACAGACTAAACTAATAGTGCTGTTTTTCACAGAGGAAAATGCCATGCCATACTATCTTAAAAGCCTTGTAAAAATCAAAATCCATCATATCTACAGCTTTTCCACATTACACAAAGCTAGTTAGAAAAATTAATGAGTTTGGTCTGATAGGATCTGTTCTTGACAAATCTAAGTTGTTTGTTTCTTTTCAGCTTATTATTAATAATTTGTTCCAGTATTTTTCCAGGTGTCAGTGTAATGCTATTTTGTCTACAAATCCTCAGATTCCTATTTTGTACAAGTTTTTAAAAGCTGTTCACTTTTCTTTGTCTTTCCTCAGGCCTCTGGGAGCTCACTATTCTCTGTGAGTTCTGGAAGACAATCACTAATGGTTTGGAGTTTGCTCTAGCTTGTTCCTTAAGCACTTCAGGGGGAGTTTCATCAGGCCCTACTGATTTAAATTCATCTGACATTTAACTATGCTGCTCTATCCCTGCTGTTGCCTGTGTTTCTCTCCTTTTGCTCAAGTTATTTGTGCTACGCATTTTCTGCAAAGATAGAAGCATAGCTGTTAAACACTTCAGCCTTCTCTGTGTCTGTCACTATCTGCCTTTATCAGTCATTATTACTACTTTTATCTGGAGCTTTTTCCTATTGCCCTTAAGCTTGAGCAATTTGTGATTACTTTCATGGTACAGCTTCTCAAGGTTTACTCCAGGCCAACTCTTGGCTTGTTCTACACATCTACTGTTGTGTTTAGACTATGTGCATTCAGAATGCAGACTGGCTTAAAGTGTGTTTATAGTGCAAAGGTACTCACTATGGCATTTATGGCCATAAATTGTGACATTATGCCACAACTATATGGCAACCTAGAGTTTACCCCTCTGACAGTACACCATTTATATAGTTTTACATATTGGACTTCCTGTGCCAGTTTGGAAATTGTACCCAAGGCCATTGGATTGTTTAAGACTGGGCTTTCTCACTTGGCCTGCGTATTTTCTTCCTGTGCAAAAAGGCAGAAAGGTGGAAATATGACATGGGAATTCACAAGTGAATACAATAAATCTCTAGTTTTCAGAACTATGTGTTCAGGCTGCCATTTAATAGGAATGCTGGTGAATGGCATTATCTTCTCCACCAGTCTGAAATCCAGAGGAGACCAGCTACCAGTTGCTACTGGGACAACTCCTTAGGACTATATATAGGAAAGACTTTTATAAAGAAAAAAAAGAGTATACTGCTTGTGAAATCTTAAATAGCAATGTCCTTCAAAGTTATCTCTTTACCAAAAGATTTTCAGAGTTATTATTGGAATAGTCATTTTATTTGCCTTGAAAAGGGTGAGAGATATCTCATAGGATAGCTTACAAGATACTTAAACTGCTGTGGCTGTGCAGCAGAGCTTTGGGAAAGCACATTATAATAATTGAGAGTTCTGCAAAAGGGAAGGTTTAGTTTGTCATCATTCACTGGAAAGGTGAGAGGTGTTCAATGGCTGGTAGTAACTTCTGACAGAACATCAACCAAACTGCTGTGTCAGGGTTTGTTCAGGGAACATTCCATATAGGTCTCTTGGCTTCCTTGGGGCTTATTTTGAACACCGAGAAAGGAGTTGCTGAGTGAAGTGGAGCTTGCTCTGCTCAGCCTCCCTCTGCTCTGATCCCATGGGAACCATCAGAGAAGCTGCTGCTCTGACACTGGGGTGTGATGCTCCTCTGGATTTGTCCTGACACATTTGCCTTGTTTGATCCGAAATTCCTGGAAGACCTGTTCCTTTTCTGAGGTGAACAACTGTTCGTCAGATGAAATAAAATGCTAGTCAAAAGAATGCTCATTAGGCATTCCCCAATTGCAGTAGGAAGTGTGTAGGAGTCTTTGATAACAGTAGCTCTTTTTCTCCTGACATGTCCTAAAGCCACCACAGTTCTAGTGGGATCTGCAAGGACTTGACACCCCTGGAAATTGGCCTTTTGCTGTGTAAAATATGTAAATATTAATTCAGGAGTTGATTCAAAAGATGCTATCCCAGGAAGGAGCCTTTATGGAGATATTACTACTTGGGTTTTGGTCTTATAGCATTGCCTGGAGGCCTGTGTCAGTGCTCAAGAGTGTGTAGTGTAGGTAATAGCAGGAGGGTTCACGGCTGCACAGGAGAGAGAATAAGGCCCATCAAATACAACACATTACTAAGAGCACTGTTATTCTGTACGTGAAGTATTGACAGTAAACCAGCAGAGAATCCTCTTTTATTTTTAAAGCTGTGCCAGATTAGAAGACAAATCTATAGGCCACTGTATCAATTTGTTGCCTCCATTTTTCTTTGTAAAAGCAATTTTGATTGCAGAGCTGTCCTGTGCCATTCTATAGACTCTGCTGAGACTTCATGTTGCACTGAATCAGCAGGCTGTCAAGTCTTGAGAATCATCCATTCAGACAAGGCTTTCACATAGAGGGAACTACTTCTTAGCCAAGAAAACCCTGTTTCTCAGGAATCTGTAACAGTCATGTGTTGAAACTGAGAAAGGGAGTAGCTTCTATATATCTGCCTTACATCAGTGTAACTTGTGTTCTTGAAAAATAAAAGTTATTGGTTTAGTCATTCAAAACTGTCTTACAGCAAGTAGTTGTTTGTCATGAAAAACTCAGCAATCAATTGGAAAATCTTATGAACTGGAGTTTTGCAGAGAGGTCTGCTCAGCGTCCTTGGGGTTTTTGCAGGACACAGGTGTAATTTTCAGGTATCTGGCTGGTGAAATTTAATTTCTGGCAAAGGGATGCAGTGGAAGTCTAAGCTTAGGGAGTAACTCACAACACAATTTTAAATAAGAATGTCTAGAGCTGAAAGGCAATGTGTGTAAAGGAAGGCATGGAAGCTGTGTGAGACCAGAGACATATAAGTGTAATTTTGCTTCTTCAAGGACAGAAGCTGCTTATGTTGTACTGAAGTCCAGATGAAAAATAGGTAGGAGCCAGCTTTTAAGTCAGGATTGAGGGGAAATCAAAATTAACTAATGCAAAATGCTACACCCACTGTGTGCTCTTGCGGCTTGTGGTCTGAATTTGTACCACACACAAATTCATTTTGAAATTGAATGTTAACAGCAGACACCCTAAGGTTTCCATTTGAAACATTGTTTGCTATTGCCGTGTGTCATTTGGAGCTTCAAAACAGGTTTTCTGTGCATATGTGGTGGCTGAATACTTCAGAAGTCAGAAATCTCCTTATACATCAGCCTATATGACAGGCAGCAAACCACCCATGAGTGTTGCTGCACTGGAGGGGTATTCCTTTTAGGAGGAGTCAGTTGTGGTGAAGTGGTCTGGGTATTATTCAGTTTTAAATGGTAATGGAGTCAATTAAGAGACCCACTCTATAAGCATGAATGCACGCTGAACCAGAAAAATGCCTGATTGGCATAGGGATCTAAGCTAGCATCTTCCCTTCCTTCTCTGGAAACCTCGCTGCTTTCATATGTGGTAGTGAGGGCTCTCTGCACCACTTTGCAAGGATCCTGCTACATCTGCAGGAAGGTGGGATATAGCTTCTTAAAGAATGGAATAATTTTAAAGTTCACTAAATATTTAAGCATCTTGTCACAAAAGCATGAATGTCTACTCCACAGTGTCACTCTTTATGTGGCATAGGTTGTCCTGAGAAGCAGGTGCATGAAGACCTGGTTCTGTCAAAACCTGTGTTTCTGAGAGAAATGAGGAGCACAGAACCATGGTGATGAATCCTCTATGGAATTGCAGCTTTTCCTCCTCCTAAATATGCTGTAGTCTTTGGCATTTGTACAGTTGTGGTTTTGTTTTTCTGAAAGTCCTTGTCAGGAAATTACAAGAACAGAGCAAAATATACAAGCACTTGTATGATTAAATACTTGATCTAGTCTATGTAAACCTTTTGTCTTAGTGAAATATCCTTTTAGAAGCTTTGATAGCTTACAGTGAGAAAACATGAATTCAGGGCTATGGATGAGATTCTGAAAGTGACTGGGGAAATGCACAGGCTGAGAGCCATGTTTCAGACCTGTGACATATCTTCCAGGACCACTCCCAAAGGGTGCCAAGTTAGCAAACACTCAGAATTCATGAGCATTGCTAAGGTATGTAAGTGTTTCCCAATGGTGCTGAAGTATGTTCGAGTATATAAATAAAATAGAGTCAGATAAAAAATTTAAAGAACCCTGCTCTACAACACTGATGAAATTTTATGAAAAACAAAGGTATTTTCCTCCATATTTCTAATAGTTTTGTTTATTGTTAAAGAACTTGCTACTTTTGTAAACAAATACATTAATAAATACAATAGTATTGAAACATTTACTCGTGTACAATTATATCAGCTCTGTTGAATAGTCAGTATGGTTACAAAGTCCCTACAGAAAGTCTCTACTAACAGCTAGCAGTATTATCACATTGTCTCAAATATATGATAATTTCCAGGATGTGATTTGCAGATTTGATTATTCTAAGCCAGAAAAAGTAGCCAGATTGTAACACAATGTGGAAATGTATGTTGTTCTCCATTGAACCAATACTGCAGAAACATGTGTCTGACATACAGCTGAAAGGGAAAAGGTCCCCTGCCAATTAAATGAACAGAAGAATTGCTATCTTGGAGCTCTTGGAGCCTTATAGACCCATTTCTCATTATGGACCTACAGCAATAAAAGCAAGACCGACACTGCAGTTTTTAGTGAACTCTAGATGAGTTGGTAATTGCTTGTGTATTTGTGAAATTTTGTACAAAATTTGATTATTTTGAATAGATTAAGAAGGGTGCCTAGGCATCGGGAGCCAGGTGCACTAGCTTCCTTGTTCTGCCTAAAAAAGCAGCTGTAAATCTTATGTATCAGTTTGTTACTATAGCCTCGGGAGCTACGCACCTACATCTGCTTGGTGTTCTCTGAGCTGACTGTCATCACCTGCATTTTGGTCTTTATCTTACTCTTTCGTGTGCCTTGTATAATTGCACACGTATATACACAGAGTTTTCTAGGGTATTTTTTAATTTCTGTAAACTTGCTTGTTAATAAAGATTGAGCTTTGTTTACAGTGAGATGTGCAGTCATCAATGCACATGGTCAAGGTTGAGTTGATCAGTGCAGAGCTCAAGGAGCTGTTTGTACTTTTCCCATAAGTCCACTCTCTTTAATGTGATCTCTCAGCCTTTTTAGCTTCTGTCATCTTTGTGTCTTTTGATGAGACAGAGTTTACACTTACTGTGTATCCAAGAGGTTTTGCTACCACCAAGAGTCCACATTATTAGTTTCAACAGCCTTTGTTAGAAGGATGTGGGGAAGGGTTATTGTCTGACAGAAATAAATCACTGATCAACAAGCTTCCTTTCTGTAGTGTTGTTTTAGGATACATACCTGGAAGTCTGACAATTGATGGGTTAAATACTTGGCCATTATTTGACGTATTAATCCAGTTTGAATTTTTCTAGATGTTTGTCTCCATTTTACACTTAAGAGTAAACAAATATGTATTAGTTAGAATGGACAGTGTTTCAGTAGGTTGAGTAATACATTCAGTATGAATTGAAGTGATGTTATTACCGATAAATTTCTGGGTTTTATTTGGTTTTCATTCAGGGAAATATTGATCTTTCCAAGCCTCAGAGAATGTGTTGGTCCCAGGTGCATACACTATCTGCCATGCCCACATGGGTCACTGTGGCTCAAAGTGGAGCTAGTGCAGACATGGAACAAAACTGCAAGCAATTTGGCAAGGTTAGAGTGGATGCTCTGGACTGTTTGTACTTCCAGCAGTTCAGCTTTAAAGAGAGCAATTCTCTTGTGCAGTCAAGGTTAAAATGAAGGCTATTAATTTCTGAAAAGATCATGAGAACTGGACAAGTGAAGAAAATTGTCCACTGAGGACTCTATTTTTGTTTTAATAGTGCTCTTTTGAAACAATTTAAACAAAAAACTGAACAGGTTTGAGCTCTCCATTTTATAATGGTGAAAGCTGGTACAGTGCCCCTGGGCTCTTCTCAGCTACCATCCTCTGTTTACAGTAGTTCCTGCCCCTATGAAAGTGTAGCATGGCCCATAATGAATAAAACATCTGCATTCTGCATATGCCACAAGTAAATGAACACAGTGGTCTTGTAGTGGGGTCACAGAATCACAGGATGGCTGAGGTGGGAAGGAACCTCTGGATATCATCTAGTCCCAGCCTACCTGCTCAAAGCAGTCAACTAGAGCCAGTTACTTAGCACATTGCTCAGTTGGGCTTTGAGTGTATCCAAGGATGGAGTCTCTACAGCCTCTATGGGCAACCTGGACCAGTGTTGACCATACTCGCAGCAACATAACTTCTTTTCTTGTGCTTAAGCATTCCTTATTGTACTTCAGTTTGTGCCTACTACCTTTTTTTACTGTTCCTGGATACTGCTGAGAAGTATCTGGCTTCATCTCCCTTACTCCTCAATAAGGCATTTGTATACATTGTTAGGACACCTTGCCTCAAGTCTTTTCTTTTCCAGATTGAACAGTCACAGCTCTCTCAGCCTCTCTTTGTGTAAGGGATCCTTCAGCTTCTTAGTCATATTTGTGGCCCTGTCTGGACTCACTTCAAGTTTCTCTTGTACTGGAATGTCCAGATCCTACTTCCACGCATTGCATCCATGCAGGCCTTCTGCAACCTTCTTTGCTTGCCTTACTGCAAGGGTTTGGAAAACATGATCTTTGATAACTCCCTCAAGAAAATTCCCTCAAACCCAGCTGTGGAGCAGAACTTACCTTAGCAGCTTAACCTAATTTGCAAGACTACTATTTTCCTTTGTGCCTCAAGGAACCATCTGCATATTTTACTGGTATTTTTCAAGAAATCTTTGTGAAACAAGGCACACAGCTGACATTGCATCCTAGCTCTATGGTCACTGGGGTAGTCTAAGGATTTAGAGTAAAATAGTATTGCTCATTTTGTCAAAGGCAAAATGAATAGCTGTTTTGACATTTTAACTTTTCACACAGTGCAAAAATGGGTGATTAAGGGCTTGGCTTCTCCTTTTTTTCCCCCTGTCAGATTATTTTCTCAATTTTTCCCCTTAGCCTCTGTGTTTATGCTATATTATCATTTTGGCGCAGCAAGGCTCCATTTAAAATTCATAGTACGTTCTCTCCACTCAAATACTTTGTGTCAAAATTTCCATGTGAGTGAGATTCTTCAGAGCAACACTACATTTTATAGAATTATAGAATAATTTGCATTGGAAGGGACCTTTAAAGGACACCTAATCCAGCCCCCCTGCAATGAGCAGAGATATCAACTAGACCAGGTTTTCCAGAGCCCTGTAAACCTGACCTGGAATGTTCCCACGGATGAGGCATCTGACATCTCTCTGACCAACCTATTCTGGTGGTTCAGCACCCTCATTGTAAAAAATTTTTTTCCTTACACCTCATCTAAATCCACCCACTTTTAGTTTAAAGCCAATACTGATTGTCCTGTACAACAAACCTTACTAAAAAGTTTGTCCCCATCTTTCTTATAAACTCCCTTTAAGTACTAAAAGGATGCAAATTTTAGCTATTATTGCTTAGCTTTGAGTATTCAATCTTGGTTTCCCTATGGAATAGACAGGAATTTTGTACGTTTTTGTGGTGTGTACAACTTCCCTTTTGCCTGAGGCTAATTGCAGCTGCCTGATCTGGATAATTGTGTCTTTGCTCCCTGCTCCTGATTCTTAACTACTAGAATTGCTGCTGTTCCCAGCCTTTTTGGGAGTGATGCGCTGGATATGTTTTCACTGCCGTGTTCATACCCACACAATCTTCTTTTGAAAAGGTTGGAACAGGGTGGCATCCTCTGGAAGGAAGGGGAGAGCCAGCCTGCACTTGGCTCTTTGGCACTGGGTATTGGGTTGACCTCAGCTAGCTGTCAGATGCCCACTCAGCTGCCCTCTAATTTCACCTCCTCAACAGGACAGAGGAAGATAATGAGGAAAGAAAGCTTGTGCATTGAGATAAAGACAAGGACAGTACTTACCAGATTCTGTCATGGGCAAGAAAGACTCACAGACTTACTTGGGGAAAATTCGTTCAGTTTATTTACAATTTAAATAGAATCACAGAATCATAGAATTGATTGGGTTGGAAAAGACCTCCGAGATCATCCAGTCCAACTCTTAGTCCAACTCCAGTCCGTTTACTAGATCATGGCACTCAGTGCCATGTCCAAGCTCAGTTTAAAATCCTCCAGGGATGGTGAATCCACCACCTCTCTGGGCAGCCCATTCCAACGCCTGATTGCTCTCTCTGGAAAGAATTTTTTTCTGATCTCCAACTTAAATTTCCCCAGGCAGAGCTTAAGCCTGTGCCCCCTTGTCCTATTGCTGACTGCCTGGGAGAAGAGACCAACCCCCACCTGGCTAGAA
>JAWWEV010000115.1:10620507-10668187 GCA_035583235.1 Hafferia zeledoni
CCGCCAGCATAGCTCTCAACCTCATGAGGGCACGCAAGCTTCTCCCCCACGACAAGGGGGTGTCCCCGGAGAAGAACTGATTTAGTAACTAAAGTCTTTCTAACTTGCTCTTCTTCAATGAGATGTTCAAGAGAAAGAGCATAACGCATTGATTGCCACTGCAAACTGAATTAATCTTTATTAAATAGATTTCAGACAGTGTTGACTGGATCTGAATGAAAGCATTAAAAAATGTGAGTGAATTTTTTAGACAATTCCACCCATCCATAAATATTTCTGTACCATTTCTCAGTTAATGTAGTAAAAATGTGTATGTCAAAGCAAAGAGAGGCATCTTGGTCTGAAAGTTGTACTGAAATCAGATTGTAATATAGAGATACCCCAACAAAAAAGGATAATTTGCTTTGAATATTTTGTCCATTAAATATATTAAGGTTTCTAAAACCAGTCTTCCTCCAAGTAATCCTTACCAAGAACTTGATATTCAACAGCATTTCAAAATGTCCATGGTTGGCTTCCTCTCTCCTTTTTCCAGATTATGTTGAGCATGCTATTTCTTTGCATTTGTTTTTTGCGTTACCTAATGGAGAAGTCATTTTACCAGCTTAATAGTAGCAATGACGTACTGCTTCAGTGTGTAGTTTGTGCTTTAGAGTCGATATAACGCGTTCCTAAATGGTTTCAGTGCTGCAATCTGATGATAGCTGTTGCTTTTCATATATTTGGAGTTGGGAAGAGTGTGTCTTTTTTGTTAGACTATATGTTTGACAACTAAATGACCTTGATCTTTTGATTGGAAGAATATTGTTCAAGCCTGTGAACAGCACGTGACTCATGAGCTGTTTATGGCTTTATTTTCTGAGTTTGACTACTGGCAAACACATAGCTGAAGGTCTCCTTGCAATGTCAGAACTCTACTATGAAATGCTATGCACAT
The DNA here is from genome assembly GCA_035583235.1 of Hafferia zeledoni. Lineage (NCBI taxonomy): Eukaryota > Metazoa > Chordata > Aves > Passeriformes > Thamnophilidae > Hafferia > Hafferia zeledoni. The sequence continues at coordinate 10,621,445 of JAWWEV010000115.1, forward strand.
TGTAGCAGCCACTGAGCACTGATGTGCTCTCACATGCACCTACCTCTCCTTCTGAGGTGGTACCATGATGTTGGCCAAGGTTGCCATCAACAGTTTGTTTTATGTGGTGGTTTTGATCCCTTTGATGACATTAAAATAGCTCATACTCAAAACAAGTCAAGTGATACTGTGTTAACAGATGTCCCACAATGTAGTTCCTCAGCACGAGCAGGTCTGCGCATTGTAATTCTCCAGAAAAAATCCTTACTGAGTCTAATAGGTCCTATGCTTTGTTATGCTTGGCTGCTAAGCAACAAATGAGCACCAATTCTTTTGTTATCTGTATGAGGGGACTTGGGGGTGCTAGTGGATGAGAGGCTGGACATGATCCAGCAATGTGCATTTGCCACCCAGAAAGAAAAACCTATCCTGGGCTGCATCCAAAGCAGTGTGGGCAGCAAGTCAAGGGAGGTGATTCTGCCCCTCTGCTCTGCTCTGATGAGATCCCAGTGCTGGAGTACTGCATCCAGCTATGGGGTTCCCAGGACAGGAAGGACATTGACCTCTTGGAGTGAGTCCAGAGGCGAGTCACCAAATTGATTAGAGGGATGGAGCACCTCTCCTACAAGAAAAGGCTGAGAAAATTGTAATTGTTCAGTTTAGAAAAGAGAAGGCTTCAGGGTGACCTAATTGTGGCCTTCCAGTGCCTGAAGGGAGCCCACAAGAAAGACGGAGAGTGATTTTTTTTACAAGGGCATGTAAGGGGGAGAATGGCATCAAATAGACAGAGAATAGGTTTATATTAGATATTAGGAAAAAACTCTTTACTGTGAGGGTGTTGGGGCACTGGAACAGGTTGGCCAGAGAAGTTGTAGATGCCCCATCCTTTGAAGTGTTCTAGGCAAGGCTAGATGGAGCTCTGAGCAAACTCCTTTAGTGAAAGATGTCCCTGCCCACAGCAGGTGAGTTGGAACTAGATGGTCTTTAAGGTCCCTTCCAACCCAAACTATTCTATGATTCTATGACAACATGTTTCTTACCCGTGCAAACACCCTTAAAAACAAGGTAACGTCCCTAATGTCCAAAATACAGATTCTTGAAGCTTATGAATTTCACTGTGGTACTAGGAATTAATATTTTTAGTACTTTGGTTTAGTGTCCACAAAGCTATTTTCTTACAGGTCAGTAAAAATATTAATGTATTTTCTGATTTTAAATCATTTTTATGAGATGAACATACATCAGGAGATTTTGAACATACATCAGGAGATGAACATCCACCAGGAGACAATAAACTTTTACCTGCTCTAAGATTCAGTACAGAAAAAGACTTTTTATTGTAGTCTAATGGAAAGACAATCTTTTAATTTTTATTTAATTTTTAAATGTATTCCTTCAGGAAACTGAATAAAAGAGAATATGATCCACAGGAATTCATACAACTCTGGGAAATGGAAAGATCCTTGTCCGGACAGTATTAGATTGTTCAGAACTTTTCTTACATTTCTGCCATTTGTACAGATAATCTGCCTTTTTAAGAACTTCTCAAGATTTTGCTATCAATATTCAATCCTTAGAACAAAAATACTAAAAAAAAAATCAAACTAAATATCTTGATGAAATATGTCAAATGATCAACCTGTGAGAATGAGTGACTCAATTAATTAAGTATTCATTGCGCATCTACCTTAATCTTGAGAGCTGACGCATGATACACAAATTCAATTAGATTATTCACTTTTATTTCACATGTGAAAATATCTCATTTTCTTCTGAAAGTATCAAGTTGGAAATTCAATGACTAACAGTTGTGTAATATTGTTTTGAAAGCAGGAGTCTGGAATGAGAGGCTGTTTAGTTAACTGTGGGCTAGGAAATGCTTTTAGATTCTTAAAAGGCATACTAAGAATCTGAAGATTTTCACCCATCTCTTCTTAAAAATGAGGTTCCTGCTGCAAAGTGTGGTATTTTTTCCTGCTAGCTTTTCATTCCGTTATGGACATTCTTGCTAAATATACTTGTCTTTTCTTAGGTTTTCAAAATTTCTCCAGGGTTCCCCTTGGTTCTCCAAGAGTAGCACTGTAAAAATCTGATAATCCAATTGTTTCATTCAGTACCTAGAGCAGAGCTGCTGAGTGCTCAAAATCTAGCCTAAAGTAAAAGGGCAAAACCCCACTCGAATTATAAGTAGTTCTACAGACTTCTTTGGAACCCAGTCTGGGCCCACATAACTGAAAGACTGCCCTTTCCTGTGTGATACCTCAGTAGCCATTACAAAATAGTGACATTAAGTATTTAGGGATATGTACTTCCCTCTCAAGACTGGGAGTTATTCAACATCTTTAGATTAAATTAATTGGGATGCACAGTTACCTTTTGTATTTGTTATGACAAATATTATGAACACAAGTTGTTCTTTTTAAAAATCAAATCAATCTTAATTTACTATTTCCATGTTTTATTCACATTTGTCTTGTGTCTGAGCACTGACAAAAACACCCACGTTTATTAAAATTGACCTTATATTTGTCAAAAAGGTTAAAATATTTTATGGGCTGAATTTTGAAGGAAATATTATAAGAAGGTAATTTTTCTGACTCCGATTTGTTGTTATAAATGTGTCACACTACTCTAACTATGCCTAATTCAATGTAGGTGACAAGTTCATTTCGTGACATAATTTCTGCATCTCTCTTTCAGTATATTTTTTTATGTTTAAGAAACTAGGTTTTACAATTTCTGGAAATAATGGAGCCTATCAAATCCCAGAAAGATCTTTGAACATTTGGGGATATTTTAGTGATTAGAAATTAGGATGAAGCTTCAAATATATCCATTCTTTAGTTTGTGTGGATTTCTGCTGCTCTCTTTATAGGGCATCATGGTATTAATTTTGGAATCTGTGGCTACATAAAATGATGTAGGTTAATTTTGACTGATGCAACCTGGGGACTAGAAGCAACTTAGTTGCCTTAATTCTTCTTTCTTCCCAGGCTTTGCTGCATTTCTTTTTGCTTTTGTCACATGGGAATATTCATGATATATCCAGTGGTGTAATTTGCTAATTGCAAGCAAATTGATGTGATTTTCTTTCTTTGTTAAACGATAGGGTTTTTAGTTCTGCTTGTCTCTCTTTTTCCTGCTTTTTTCTTTAAAACCACCCACACCAGCTTTTAAATAACAGGAAAGTTAGAACAAGCCATAATCTTCCAAGTCTCTTGTGAACAGCATCACAGTTGAGTTACACACAGAGCTTAAAAAGAAGTCCCGTACCAATTATTGTCTTAGCATTTAATACAGTGTCTGTGTGCATGGAGTGGTGTGCAGCTGTTTGTATTACACTATTACAGGCAGCAACACAGTGACAAATAGAAAATAGGATAGGGGAAGTTGAACACATTATTTCTTATGGCTGTTTACAACTCTACCACACATAGCACATTGCCTTCCCTGAATGCCTTCAAAACATGAATAATCAGTAGAGTCCATTTGTCTGTCCTTGTTTGAAATATCTCATTTTAAGACTCTGAGGTCTGGCATTAGCTCATCTGGCATTATTCCTGTCCCTGAGTGCTATTTCCTCCTCTCTGCTGTGCTCCAGACTGCATGGAGCCTCATGGCTGGCTAGTCAATACTTATAAGGATGGAGAAGCAAAAGTGTAAGTAACTTAGTGGGCAGATACTGAAAATTCTGCATTAGAAATAATTTTAGCAAAGCGATCTTAAAACACTCTTTCACAAAACATAACTTTTGTAGAAATTGTTTTCACTGCTTAAGTAGCTTTGCATATTACTTAAGGAGACTGCATTAAAATCACTTAAAGCCCCCAACCCACTTAAAAAATATATTACGAAGGTGTTTATTAGTTTTGTTCCCTAGGTTGATAAGCACCTTTCCTCTGAGTTGATGGAGACTGGATGATTTTTAAGTTTTCACTTCTTCACTTTCAACAGCTTCTGTACATTAAGTCAAATCTTATGTGCTTGGGTCAGATTCTTATCCAGCTTATGTTTCCATGTTCCATTAAACACGAAAATTATTTCCCTCCCTGCCTTGCCTTGCAATTTCTGTTACATTGGATGGAACCATGTCAATAAATCTGCTTAAGAAAAGTGCATTTCACTCAGAATAGGTTGGCAGTTTGCAAATAGCTTAGCAGGGTACTCAAGATAGGAGTGAGCCACATCTGTATTAAGGCAGCTTAATCATTGTGTAAGTCCAATTGAAGGTGTAGGAGGAAGTGATGACTTGTGCCACAATTGTTGGCATTGTTGTGTGGATTCATGTAAATGTGGTGAAAAGCTGGGAGAGGAAAGAGGAAAAACTTTTGAAACTGAATAATGCACACAGCTGGATCTAGGCTCTGGAGGTGAATATGTTCCCAATGTCAGATGCTTTCCCATGGAAACCCTTCACAAATATAGCACTGCATCTTTGATCTGACACTATGGGGTATCTAGATCCATATAAGATGGCATAAACCTGGCTCCATTTGCACAAGGTCTTCAAGTAGTTTCCAGGGTTTAATCTCATACCTATATCTCTATAAGGTGGCTTATGTTTTATAAATGGCTATTTGCTTTAACTCATGTTTTCATCTTGTTTGAGCTAAAATTCATTTTAAGGTAATGGTGCCTTCAATGCAAAAGAGATACTGATGAATCAGAGTAGCATGCAAGGGAAAGTAGAAGATGGTCAGGGGATGGCATTACAGATGAGGAAATGCTACAGGAGATTTGAGGGACACAGCCAGATGTCTCTCAGAGATGCAGTACAAAAAAAGGAGGCATCACAAGTTAAAACAATGACAATTCCTATTTTATAAGAAGGAAAACTAAATTTCACCATGAGTGGTTGTCTTGGGTTGAGCTGGCAAAATGCCAACTGCCCAACACAGAGAGAAAGGGGTCCTCACCCCCAACCAAGGGAAAAGGAGGGAGAGAAAAAAACCAAAACCTGAAGTAGCAAGCTTCTTATATTATACAAAAGAAAACCAATTAAAAACAGAATATGATATAATACATATATATATATATATAAATGTGAGAAGAAGAAAACCAGGCCAACAACAATAACTACCGAGTCACCCAACCAAATAATACAGATTCCAACTTCCCAAACCCCCCAAAACCTCCCAACAACTCTTCCAGAGAAACCTCCCAGCAAGAGAAAATTAACATGAAAATGTTCACCTCCCTAGATAACACGAGTGTGGAGGGCGACAAGGTCTAATCTCAGCAGAGGCAAAGCAGTGCCTCCTCACCAGTCTGAGGCATAACCCAAAAGAGAGAGGAGCTCCTCCTCTCTCTTTTTATACCTCTTGACATTTCTTGATAATGTCAGATGATATGAAATACCACTTTGGTTGCTTAAGTTAGGTGATGCTTGTCCCTTCTGATTTATGTCACATCCTTTGGGCCTGCTAAATTTAGGCCTAACTGAGGCCTAAAGCCAAAACTACCACAGTGGTTCGGCACTTCTTACCCAGAGTGACTGTGGTATCTTCATCCTTGAAGAGTTCCAAACTCAACTGGAGAAGATCCTGAGTGATCTGCTGTTACTTGGAAGTTAATAATGTTTTGAACATAGGGTTGTTCTAGATGATTTGGTCCTCGCCAGCCTGAATCACTCTGCAGTTCCCTACAGCAACAATCCCTATTGAGCAAATCTTCACTGCAGTTTAGCCTGGGACAAGCATAGTCCTGATGTGCAGATGAATTTGAGATTATTTTGCACCAATTATGAGGATCTAGGTAGGGCATCTCTCTTCTTTATGTTACTTTTTTTCCTCAATTTCTGAAATGCCATAATAAAAGGAGAGTGCATAAGCAGATATGACCTTCCTCTTTTCGGCAGGGAAAGAGAACCATATCCTGACCTCTTTCTATGTTCTGACTGCTAGGCTCAGATTTAAGTTGACAATGTTTCGTGATTGCAAATTGCTCAGTGAAGGTGTGGTTATGAGACACTCCCAGCTTCTCAGTGCCCTTCCTTACCTGTCTACCCTTATGCAGCTGAAAGCCAGCTCAATTTTCTTCTTTCAGAGCCTTGTCTGCTGAACAAGCCTTGTTGATTCAAGAGGGTTAAAGAACAAAAACTGAGAGAGCAGGAAAGTCTCCAATATAATAAGGAAATATATTTTTCAGTTCTTGCTGTTCTTTCTTATTAACCTATTTTCCAGTGCATTCACTTAACCTGCTGCCCTAATTTTGCCATTTTTAATGTATCCATTACCTGTGATTAAGATCATGCTACATTCATGAGGAGTGACTGCTTGCCAAGAAACTTTTCTGAGGTATTACAGCTCTAAGAAAGACATACCTCACTGTAGACAAGTATAATCTTTCCTAAAATGTTCATTTAGAAAAAAACTGCACATTTAATTCCAGTATTTTCCTTTCTAATTAAGTCGTATTTATTATGTGTATAGCCATGCAATGTAATTATTTCATTACTAGAAGCACAATACACTGAAAGGCTTGCAGTGGAACTACTCAGTAGGGCAGATTTGATGAACAGTTCCTTATGTAGTACTTGCTTTGATCATAAAGAAACCTTTACACACTATTTGGAAAGTATGTGACACAAAGCATTTACGAGGTGGTTAAGTTTTTCACATGGTAAAAAGAAGAGTAGAAATGGATTATATATGGTCCTCTATCTGGTCACTGGTGGTAGGACATGTGGAAATGGAATCAAGTCACATCAAAGTAAATTCACATTGAACATTAGGAGAAAGTTCCTCATTAACAGGCTGGTCACTCACTGAAATAAGCTGCCCACAGTACTGGTCATGACAACAAGCCTGTCAGAGTTCATGGAGTGTCTGGACAATGCTTGTAGTCATAAATCTTAGTTTTAGGTAGGCCTTAGGTGATCTATCTGGATCCCCTTAAATCTGAGTTATTCTATGATTACATTATAAACTATATATGGAGAGAGAGAGAGAGAGATAAATAAAAAAAACATAACAGGAAGAACCTTATATATATGGAGCAAAGAATTAATTCATAGTATGATTAATGTTCTAACATACTCAAAATTATCAAATTAACATAGAAAAAGCTCATTAATAACACAGTCAAAACTGTCACACAAAGATGTCATTTCCATCTATGCCTTTTTTCTACTGTTATGCTCTGCCCCCCTGCTCTGGGTCCTATGTTGGCAGCCTCAGCCTGCCCCCAGCAGAGCAGAAGAGAGGCTATGACAAGTCTTGGGCCCACTTAAAGTCTTCACGAGGAGCCATTTGAATTTTTTGCCTCTTCAGTCTCGAGCCTGGGTTTATTTTTTTTCATCATAATTTTCTCCCTTTTCCTTGGATTTCTGCTCAAATTTAGAAGCTGCACTCCCAGCATCAAGTAACATAAAGGGTTATGGCTTTTATGCAGGCACTACTTGAGTTTGTCAGATCTTTACCACACATTATTATTACATTTTCAGAATTTAAGATAAAAGAGACTAGGGAATTGCCACTTGACCCGCTAGACAGCTGCTAAAACATGCTAGAGCCAGCTGAGACCAAGGCAATCCCACATGACTGCAGAGACCATGTACTCTCAAATCAGTGTAAAAACTATGGCTTTTTATTTTTATGGAAAAAATCATGTTTACAGTGATATAAAGGAGGCAACAGTGGTTTTGCAATTGGCCATAAGCTCTTGCACAGTGAAGGCTGACTTATTACTCTGTATGGAGAAATGAGAACATGAATACACTTATCCCAGAGCAGAATGTTACAGATATGCACACGCGATAGCACAAGCTGTACTGCTTTAGCACAGCAGACACTTTAGATGATCTTGGTGCCAGAAAATGCCTCCTGCCAACTTCAGTGGGGCTGAAGAACAAGGGCAAAAGAAGTGAGATCTTTATTATGCAGACATTAAATTCCTACTTATGTTGCTTTCTGAACTTCAAATTGTTCATTTTCTTACTATTGTCATTTCTCACTGGGTTGCTTTTGTTTGGTTGGTTGATTGGTTTTGTTTGGGGTTTTCTTGGGTTTCTTGGTTTTATTTTGGTTTTTTTAACATTTTGAAAGTAGTATCTTGCCCTACCTGTATTTGTGCTGTGAGTGGGAAGAAAGAATATAGAACTGTCTTATCTTTCATATTAATGCATAATAGCCAAATGTATTATGGCAGTTGTTCTCTCTTGGACAGAGAATTTAGTGATAACTGGGAATCTGACTGTGGTCAAGCTGCCCTGATTGGCTAAAACTATTTCCTAAACTGAATGGTGACAGACAGTATTGTGACAGAGGAGTGTTCTTTGTCCTTAATCTATCCCCACTTTGCACTGGCAAAATGCTGTTATTTCACCAAGGCAGGCAATCTGCATGCTTTTTCTGACTTTGAGACTAATTTCTTTGTTCTTATATACAAGGTCTTGTGTCATTATAGTCACAAACATGATTCTTGAGATCATGTGTCTGTTTGTTATCTACATATGTTGATTACGTCCTCAACTCTTGGGCATAATTTTTATCTGATTCGAGGAGTTTGAACTCACATCTGCTATCAAATGGCTGATGAATGATAGCTGACCAAACTGAAATCATCAGATCTTCTATCAGGCACTTTCAAGATATACTAATGGATTTTCTTCTGTCGTTAACAGCATGCACAGGAGCTTTATTTCTAGGCATATAGTTGAATTTCAGCTGTTTGTTTGAGAATACAAATGCCCTCCTCTGCTGTTTCTGTTTGTCTTTTTTTTTAGGGCAGGAAATAAATAAGAATTGTGTACATTATAGAGGTCTTCCATCAAATACAAAAATCTTTATCACGTCTTTGTAGCATTTGTTATATTCAAACTGAAAATGATTAAGAGCTATTATCTATTGTGCTACATATTTATACACATTATGTAAATGCTGACTGTAATGTATGCAAGGTAAATCAGGTGGGTCTGAAAGTCAGTTACCTTCAACACTGCTATTTCTCTGCAACATTTTTTTGCCTTCCTCTCCAATGCAATTTCTATACTCTTTGCAAAAAGTCAAAATTCTCAGTATATTCCAGAAAAATCAGATTCATGCTGTTTCATAAAAGTATTTGGCAGTAAATATTTCTGTCATTTGAAGTAATTTATAAATGTTTAGGTAAATTGCTGTGTTCACATTGGCTCTTAAACTAGCAATGTAAGTACACAACAGTGCAAATGGTCCTGGTACAGTGTGCTAATGTACCTTCAGAAAGAGGGATATGGGGATTTAAAATTAATCTAAATTCGTTCTTTTGTTATCCTCTCTCACCAAGAGGAGCAAAGATGATGTGGGAAATGTGGCAGTTAAATTAGGAAAGAATAGTAGATGATGCCATTATATGCCTGAAGGCTGTAGTGCTGGATGCAGAGGAAGGGTTTGAAGAAGGAAATAATGAGAGGAAATGATTAAGCAAAGTTTAGATTGGATATCAGGGAGCTCATCAAGGCAGTGTAATCTGTTGCAACCTGGAATTATCTCCCAAAGGAAGATGCTGAAACTTAATTGCTTTGGACATTTTTAACAAGTCTTGTCAGGCTGTATAGAAGAAAGGTAGAAAACAATCATGGACCTGAAGAGGGATACACTAGGTGACATGCTCAGCCTTGCCACTTCTTATTGGTCTGATTTCTTAACTGTCAGCAGGAGTGACAGTAATTATGGGGGCAATTTTTATTGTGGGTGGAGACTTATTGTTTAAGACCTCAGCTGCATTTCTGTGTTGATCTGAACTAGCTTTCAGGCATGGAAGTTCAGAATGAATAAATTAATGCTGTATTTGGGATGATATGGTAAAACCCGCAGTTTGTTCACTGCAAACCTTCCTTTAGGCTACCACAGGAGTGGTCAGGGAGAAACTATATGAAGTGGAAAACAGTTGGATGTAAGGTGTAGGAGATGTGTGCTGCTTGCTTTTAAGGCAACAGCTTGCTGCTGGGGCCTTGTGTAAGAATGAGGAGGGGAGGAGGAGAGGAAGAAGGAAGGGTGTCATCATTTGCCCTGAGTACCAGGTGTAAATCTGATCCCAAGTATTATTTTATAGCTTTTCTCTTAGCCGCAGGCAACATTAGAACAGGAAGGCAATACATTACAACCATTCCAGGTAAGATAATCTTTCCTCTCTATGGGACTATTGAGTGAAATTAATCAAGAAAGAGTTTTTAAAGTTTAATTATGCCCTTCTCCTACACAAATCCACAAAGATTTTCAGGATACAGGACTATAAAAACAATGAAATTAAGCTTTGAGAACTATATAATTAAATAAATTCATATTAGTTGCAGTACAGATTTTTGCATGGTCACATTTAATTCCTATTAACTGAAATACAATGTAAACTCATTTATGCTAATATTTGTTACTGTGCAGGCACATAAGCATGCCAGAGAACAGGTACTAAGAATATTGCAACTTGTTTTGGAATTATATGACATAAATATCCAAAAGGTCAAACAGCAGTGATCCAAGACAGAGAGGAACAGTTGTTTTTCCAGGAAATGAATCCTTTTCTGTAACAAACAATCCTGGTCATCAATGGGTATGTGACTAGAGCTCAGTTCTTCTCTAGACTGTATATTTTGACTGAAAGGTCAGTGTTTCTTCTATTTGTTTGCTTGTGAAAACTGAATTTTTGATGAAAACAAGTGTGGAAAGTGGGGGAAAGGAGAGGGTCTAAATGTGAAATATTAAGAACCACCAGAAGCAAAGCGGCCTGTGTATAACTCACCTGTAGATGTGATGGACAGGCAAAATAAAATGCATTTGTACTCATTGGCCTATGTTGTTGTGCTTGCAGCATTTCACTTGTGCAGCTCTGCCTGGACCCCTATTTTGTGTTTTCCCAACTCTGTTTTGGGTAGGGTGGTGGCCTATGGAGTGCATGGCAGATGCATTGCCTCCTTGTGTTGCTGGGTGCAGCAGGAGTGTGCCATGTTTTGTCCTCACAGCATGTGTTGCAGGTAAGGAGCCTGTTTGCACAGTATTTCATAGCAGTATAGATTTATCTGTCATCCAATGCTCTGCTTGCTGCCATCTGTTTAGTACATTCATTTGCACTCTCTGTTTCTACAGTTACCATGAAAGGTCTTTGGATCAGGGATCATGATTTCATTATGTGTTTGTAAAGCATCTAGCATGATGGGTGTCCAGTTCCATTTTGGGACCAGGAGAAAGTATTATATTTCTGGTCATGCCTGTTATTGTTATCCACTGTAAACCAAATCTTTTTCCCACTCTACATAGTGGGCCAGATGTTTCTCATTGTCTTGCATAGGAGTGGGTTTTACTACAATCAGAATATATGAAGCCTGTGTTTTCATTACATACACTACTGCAGTTTTACCCTTTTAATGTGATAAATGTACAATGCTTTAATATCTTTCATAAATACATGTTGACCCGTGGAAAAATTTAGATGTGCCATAGATCAGATAGACTTTAAAGAGCTCTTAAAAATTGTGACAGAAGAGTAGCAGTGTGGGTCACAATAATTGAGTAAATTACAACAAATCAATTTTAATTAAAAGAGACTAAGATGCATCTTCAGATGGATAAAATCTTACTCAGAAAATATGGCAATAAATGTAAATACCTTACTGTGCTCCTGCCTTCACTTTTGGAGAGGGTGAAGGGGGTGACAGACTTCAAAGATTCTACATCAGTTCAGCTACTTTGTTAGAGATATTCTTAGCAAAGAAATATTGATCCTAACAGCACAGTGAATTTAAGATAGGATCTGACAGTATTAACAAGAATAAAGCTTGTGGTCTCTTCTATCCTAGAATATAGCACTTCAGGATATTAAAAAAAATAAGATAAATTTAGATTTCAGCATGTGAAAAATCCAGATGTGGTCTGTGATATACAGGCTTTTTAAAAAAATATCATACCTGTAAATAACTTATTTCAAGGAAATTATTTTGAATTTGCAGGGTGGTTTTTTGATTGAATATAGCTGCAAAGTGTTTATCCTTAAGTAGAAAGCATAAGCAGTTGTAGATTACGAAAGGGAGCTTTTTATTAAGATTCAGACGCAAATGTGCAGCCTTGGGCAAGTTATTTAAATATACACATATATTTAAATTTATTGCTTGTTAAACTGCTTAAATCAAAAGCACATCTCAGATTTGTGGCACAAGGATCTTACCTGTTGGAATTGCAAGGGGGAAACATGGTAAACACAGGAAGTCTCTGCTACAGAATGATGCTTTGAAGAGACCATTTCTGTGCCTGGAAAGGTGGCACTTGGATGCTGAATGAAAGACACTTGCCCACTTTGGTAGTTCTGTAGACTCATATGCCTGAAGTGCACCCCTTTACTTCCACACCCCTGTGCGCATGGGGAACAATGAAATACCACCTCAATGCCTTTTGCAAGCAGAGATGTCAGTATCATGTCCCATCTTAGCAGTCTCTTTTGTAGACCGTCAGACCAAGTCCTTCAACACTTGTTCATGGTAAGATGGTGAAAAAACACTTTGTTCAAAGCTACTTGTCAGTTTTGTTTCTTTGCTGGCCTCTCTCCTGTATCTTCCCCAAAAGAGTGAACTCTAGGGAAGGCCTCACAGACACTGAGAAAAGAATAATCACCACCTTGCACGTTTTCCAGAGTGCATTACTGTCACTACAGAGCAATGTAAGATTTCTTGAATTTTTTTTTCCCCTGGATGTTCTATGTTGAATTTAAGCTTTGAAAATGGGGATTTGTTTGCAATCTGTGAACAGCAGCTCCTGTGACTGTGCCTGGGTCCTCATTTGGGTCCCTGCTGAAAGTATGGCACCTCTGGCCTGCTGCTCTCACACTCTCTAGTAGCACCTTTTTAGGTCTCAGGGAGGAACTAGATTCTCTTTAAGGTCCCTTCCAATCCAGGTCATTCTATGACCCTGTGATTAGAGATATTTCTTACTCACTCTCAGAAATGTGAGCATTAATAGTTTTGAGAGCTGTCCTAACAAAATTGGAAGAAAGAGCTGTGCAGCATTTGGCTTTTATCAGGTTTCTGTTATCTGTACTTGTCACAATCTGGTTTGAATCAGGGCTCTTAAATAATAGTGGCCCTTTTGATACATTTCTAAGTTCCTTGCCCAAAGAAGAATTGTCTTAATATAGACTTAGAAGCTAAACATGTGCATTCTGGAAACCTTCATAGCAAGAGAAAGTAGAAGCAAGGTCTCACAAAAAACCCAAATGATAATGTTTTTTGACTAATTAGAACTAAAGAAGAGCTTCATATTTCATTCTGAGTTTTGCAGAAATGTTGATTCTCTGGAACTTTTGAAACAAGAGGTAGCCTCGAGCAAACACTATTTATTGCTGAGAAGCTGTGGTCAGCTGAGAAAAAAACAGAAGTTAAAATGATGGCATCAGACTTAGTGGTAGTTTCAATTCCATGAAAAACTTCCTAAGAAATGAGTTGCCAGAGGAACAAAGAATCTGAGGAAATTTTTTCATTCTAAAAGACCAACTTCTTAAAAAATATATGCTTGTTGACAGCTAAAACAAACCATAGTTTGTCCATAGTATAGTTTTGTGTTTGCTAATCTGATGGTTTAGAAAAGCCTTAACTAGCATGTATTTATGTAAGAGATTCAGACACATTTTTGCCTAGTTCAGGAAAATGACAATAGCCATTCTCTCCTCCAAAGTGGGAAAGAACTCTTTTTTAAAGATAGGAAAATAATACACCTAGCTGCTAATACATATGAAGATTTCAAGGCTGCTGTAATTGAATATTTTGGGGATCGTTATTCTTGTGACTACCATGCTTATCATGGCATTGAAACCAAGAACTAACTATTGCAAAATTATAACTTACTATGTGAGATTTAAAAAAGACACCTTTTAAAAGTGTTTGCTTTTAACTTTAGTCTTCTTGGCTTTACTTTTATTTTGTCTTATATAAAATTAATTATACCGTTGAATCTACAGAATCCAGATACATTGTCTGTGGCTTTAGAGATGATACATATACTTTCAAATTGCACTTTATGACTCAGGGTCCAAATCTAATTTTAACCTGTCTGTAGAAGTAGGGAGAAGTTTGAATAGTTGCTGTTTGATATGTAAGAGTTCCCTAGTAAACTGAGAGTATCAGGGCCTGCACTTCAATTCCCTGCTTTCAAATCATCTTCTGATATACCCGTACGTTGGTTACTTTCTGTGGAGTGCAGAGACGAAACAGCAAGTATATGGCTGAGAGACTCTGACAGTAATAATGTAATGATTTAATCAATCCAATGGGTTTAGGACAGAGAGCTTTATTGCCCCAGTTTTTGTTGGGGATGTAAAAACATAGTGGCAGAATGGGAGCCTCATGCTGCTTGGCTTGAATTTTAATGGGCAATAGTCTCTGATGCAGTGATATAATTTGAATTTATGGAAGAAAAAAAAGGGGGTGGGTGAAGGAAAATGCTGGAATGAATTCCAAGGAGGACAGTGCTGGAGTAACACCTTGAACAACTAAGAGACTTGCTGTTGAAGTTTTGAAGTGTAGTTTTACTTGTAATAGGGTCCTTTTTTGTTGCAAGCCCCTGCCTGGTTCTGTTACCTCGCCTGTGCTGTGCTAACAACTACCACTCCCTGTTTATTTAAGCTGGTTTGCCTCGTCCTGGGCCAGGCAGTGCCCGCCCCCATTCAGGAGCCCCGGGGTTCCTAGAGCTCCCAGGCCCCCCTCCCCTCTCTGCCCTGCTATTCCAAGGTGGGAAGCCCCGTGTCTAAGACCCCTATGCCTTGTGGCTGGGTGGCCAGGGCCAGGGCTCCTGTCAGCTCTGCCCTTGTCCCAGTTCCATAGGTTAAGGGACCTTAGACCCTTCCCCTTCCTAAGTTTTCACCCAATCCAGCCCCAGATCTGTGATCTTCCTCCTGAGATATTATAGTACCTGGTGGATTGTCCCAATAAATGCTCTCTTGCCTGGACTCCTGATCTCTGTATCCCTTCTTTGCACCCTCTCAGACTAGGGGAAAGCAGAGACCCCTTTCCCTTCCCTCCAACACTACACAGGTGGGGGCTAATATTAAGGTATGGGGGTTTTTTCTATAAATGAAGAACTAGAGAAGCATCATACCCAAGAGACCCCTTGGGAACTCCGTCTGTATTGCAAAGGAACCCAAGAGTCTCTGGCAACATACTTAAAGAAGTAGTTCCTCTGCCTGTTGCCTGCTGGTTGTCAGAGTGGCCAGGGCTGCTGTGAGTACTGCTCTCAGCTGTCAGGGCAGAGCTGCCCCATCCTGCTTGACTCTGTGTGAGGAGCCTGGGAGAGGGAAGCACATGCTTTGCTGCATAATTTCCTTCTTTTCCTTGGTGCTGCTGTTTCAGTTGATCTCCCAACCCCATACTTTGTTTTTAAATCGTCCCTGTAATACAACTGCTCCAGGTGAATCTGAGGAATACCAGGATACTTCCTCTTTTTTGAATGGAAAGCTCATGGACACTGGTCATGGCACTAGGGTTATCTCTGAGTATTTATGCCTGAAAATCATGATTAAGCAAACACCTTCTAACAACCTCTTCACAAAACTGAGGATACCAGGTGTCTCAGTTGGTTAAAACTTGGTGGTAATAACAAGCTTCAACACCTTGTATGGGCCACTCACTTAAGGGTTGGGCTCAATGATCCTTATAGGCACTTTCCAACTCAGAATATTCTGTGATTCTGTGAAGTTAGTGTGAGGTACCCTTTCAAATGAAAGTAGTGCTTCTGAAAGCAACTGTTAAATATTGAGCTGTTTTCTACACTGAGAATAGTTTTATTATTTACAGTTGATTAACTGACTTGAAATACATACTCTGTGATGAGGATAGGTGTCCGAGACTTCACTAGATTGTGCTCTAAGGACAAAAATAACTTAAGAGATGATTCTCTGATGATCAGATAAGTTCTTAAATATTGGGAATATCTTTTGATATTGTGCAGAGTGCCCATGTATAAGTATACAGACTTAGATGCACAGTTTTAGAGATTTGCCCTTCATTTAAAAAATAAGGTGGGAGTGGCAAGCGAGACATGGTGATGTAGAAGAAATTATGATGAATCATGTAATACTTTGGATTTCTAATTAAGCTAATCTCAGAGCATAGCTATTTTTTAAGAATAAATGAGTATCTCATAATGTGTTAAGATGTCTTTTAAGGAAACCTAATGTGAGAAGAGGCTGACCCTCACCTAGACACGGCCTCCTTTCAGGTAGTTGTAGAGAGTGATAAGGTCTTCCCTGAGCCTCCTTATCTCCAGTCTAAACAACCCCAGCTCCCTTACCCTCTCCTCACAAGACTTACTCTCTAGACCCTCACCCAGCCCTGTTGCCCTTCTCTGGACTCACTCCAGCATCTCAATGTCATTAATGTAGTGAGGGGCCCAGAACTGGATACAGTACTCAAGGTGTGGCCTGAATACAGGGAGACAATCTGCCTTGGTACTGCTGATCACACTATGGCTGATACAGGCCAGGATGCCACTGGTCTTCTTGGCTAGCTGGGAATACTGCTGGCTCGTGTTCATCCAGCTGTCAATGAGCACCCTCAGATCCTTTACCACTGGCCAGTTTTCCAGCCACTCTTCCCCCAGTCTCTAGCACTACATGGGGTTATTATGGTCAAAGTGTAGGACATGGCACTTAGTCTTGTTGGACCTCATACTGTTGGCCTCAACTCATCAATCCAGCCCATCCAGATCCTTCCTACCATCCAGCAGATCAACACTCTTACCCAACTTGATGTCATCTGCAAACTTGCTGATGGTGCACTTGATTCCCTCAACCAGGTAATTCATAAAGATATTAAACACTACTGGTCCTAATACTAAGCCCTGTGGAACCCCACTGGTGATTGGCCACCAGCTGGATTTAATTCCATTCACCGCCACTCTCTGGGCCTGATCATCCACCCCGTTTTTTACCTTTTGAAATCCAATAACCACTTGTGGAAAAGACTGTGTAGGAATAGACAGGAATGTCTTCATGTAAATACTTATTTGGTGAAGTAGCTATAGAAATGAATGAGCAGATTACTGCATTACTGTCTTAATTTTTGTTTTTCATAAGATTAATTCTGTTTCCAGCTTATCATCACAGTTCCACATTTCTATTAATAGCTTAAAGTATTAAACATTCCAAATCCCATTGCTGATACTGTAATGCATCCTTTTCACTGTTTGCTGAGATCATGGTAGCTAAAGGTTTGTCTTTCTGATATGTTCTTTGCAGACCTTCCTGTTAAACAATGTAAAGATCTTGTTTCAAAACTACTGCACTTTTCATGTAGCTCCTGGCAGTGAAACACAAAGCGGCTTCATTTTAGAGATGAGAGAGGCATTGCAATGGCACTCTGGTTCCTACTGAAAGCCAACTGGAGACAAACCATCTTACGCATTCAAAATCTCCCTGTTGGCCTTTTTTTCTGGATATGTGTCTTGCAGCCCTAGTTATGATGTAAAAAGTCCTTTGGAAACCGTAAAAGCATCTGCAACTAAAAGAGAATTGCGTTTGACATACATAAGATCAGGTTAAAAATGAAAAGTGATGCAAATATTTTCCTCAATTCAGAGCACAACTGAGAGGCAGGAGTATGCAAGTAAGATGCGTGTGGAAAATGACAGATTTTCTACAGCAATGGCAATGCCAAAGGAGACTGCCCAGAGTGCACTTGCTTGCAAATAAGACTTGGCCAATAGTGAACCTTTATGAGGCAGCTTGTCATCCTTCTCCTCCCTTGGCAAGCCTTACTTATTCTTCTTCTGTTTCAGATTAATATAAATTACAGGTAAGTCTGAATACCACTGGCAGTAGAGAGAGGAAGTAAGAGGCTACAGGGCAAGGCAGATGTTGCTAGGCAAGCTGCATCTTCACTCCATGGTGAATTACCCAGGAGTTTCTTAACCTCCCTCTGTATCCTCCTGCAATAGTTACTGCTCAACAGGAAAAACCCCCATTGTGTCTTTATCCTAATTGTGGTAGTTAGGTGTTCCAGGGTGGGTTCAAAGAGATGCTGGAAAAGTGAGACTAAGCATTGTCAAGAGTTCAGCAACACAGTATCTTTATTAACAGAGGTGACCAAGAAACAGGACCCCATAAGAAAGAGAAAGAGGAGGAGGGAACAGGAGCCCCACGTGAAAATATCCCTTGCTCACCAAAGGATTACTCACATAGATTGTCTTACCGACCCAGGATGCTCCCCAGAGGCAGGGACTGCATTCTCTAGGCATTGACTGACTCACACGGACAGCAGGTGTCCCTGCTGTCCTAGGCAATGTTGTCCTTTGTGTGAAGCAAAACCCCAAGAGCATGAGTCATCCACTCTCATATTCAGTCTGCAACTGACATCTGCCTAGGTAGGTGTGGCCAGTACCACCCAGTCAGAGGCCTTTGGCTCCACCCTCTTGTTATGTAAGGGTACTCCTGTGTATGTGTGTAGGCATTGGAATTCTCCTTGGGCATGTACATCATTACTTGGGGGTCTTCAGCAAACAGGTCTGGGGGCAGTTTTCCTCTCTCTTATCCTTTCTCATTCAAATGTCCTCTAAATGCTCCCAGCGAATCAGAGAAATGTTGGAGAGGCTTGACCCCAGCCCCTGCAACTGCACGACCCCATGTCAGGGTATGGCAGGCTGACAAGGTCAAGCTGACCTTGGGGCAGCCAGGGAGAAGTAAACAACCCCAGAGACGGCGACAGCCTGTCGCCAGAGGTTGGGCTGCCCAGTGCATGGCCAGGTCGTGATAGCTGGCTTCCAGCCAATGGGAAAAAGACTCCTGCCTCATGCACAAAACCCTTTGATCTATCCCTAAGCCATCCCGATTCACATGTACCCCTCAAAACCGTATATAAGCTGTTCGCCCCCCCAATAAAGTTATTCTGAATGTTCTTTTAACCACTTTGGAGCCTGGACCGTATCTCTGTGAGAATTTATCCAGGTATCTGGCGCTGAGGCCCAGGGTCATGCCAGGGTTTGGGCAGGCTGGGATACAGAAAAACCTCTCACTACAACAACACAGCTCAGCTTTTTCCCTATAGAGGAACCCAATTAATTTTAGTTTACAGAGAGCTCCATCTTCAAGGGCTAAGCTTTCCTCTTATCAATGCTTGTTCCCAGTAACTTGGCTGGAAAAGAATAAACTTTTCCAAGGTGGCTGGCAAAAACACAGACCAAAAAATTGTCAACACCTAACTGATGCCTGATACATTAGGGAAACATTTTGGGAGGAGGGTGGGGTGGTTAACTAGGTGATCTTCAAAGGTTTCTTCCAAACTAAACCATTATGTGATTCTATGAAGCAGACTGATATCTTGTCAGATGGTATCTTTGTAGACAAAAGGTATCTCTCTGCTTCCACAGATGTCCTTGATTTTGTTATAGTTGGGTTGTAGCTCTGCAACCTGAGAGACCACCAAATTGTAGAGCAATGGGACAAAATTCACATCCATCCAGTTTTTGTGATGTTCAGTCATATCTGATACAGGCAGTACGCTGTTAGTTTTGCAATTTAGATAGTGCGTATTGAAGTGCTGTACTGTTGAAGGCTGTTGTTGTGTATTCCACAACTTAAGTTAAAATTGACTCAATTGCAGCTTAACAGGTGCTGAGCAGACTGCCTAAATGCAAGTGATTACTGCCTAAATGTTGTGGAGCATTATGGTGCGCAAAAACAAGCGTCAAATAAACCCTTTTATCCAGAGACAGAATAATTCCATTCTTTAATCCTAAAACAAATGCAATTTGTGAAAAGGCAGACAGGAGAGAGACATGTATTTTGATAGACTTTATAAGCAGATATTGGGGTAAATATGATACTCAGAGAAAGATGTCATGCCTGTGGGTTAGAAAAAATTCTGTTAATAATTAGTGCGGTAAAGCTCTGACATAAATGGTAGGTACTTAAACAGAGCTAAGCCTTTTCCTTTGTGGGCTATGGTTAGACTATCAGTGCCATATCAATGTGGGGGGGTTGTGGTGTTTTTTTGTTTGTTTGTTTGTTTGATTTAATATTACATCGCTTTTATCCCTAATCCAGTGATATGATAAACACAGCTCATCTCTGGGAAAAGAAACAGCATTCTTGCATTTTTTTAATCCTTTCTGACATTAAATATATTCCAGGCACACTTTTATATTGCAGCATCTGACTTTGAGTGGATGTAGTTATAACAGGAATTTTATGGTATACATGTTTATTTTGACATCTGGTGTTAAATGTCTTCAATATGTACCATGGAATTAAATTCCAGCTTGCACATACTACTGGATTTGACTTTGAGATTAGAGGCAATATTCTAGTAGTTACTGAAAGCTTATACATTCACAGCTTGTTTCAGATATCTCAAAGGTATTGCATAGCCTTTCTTTTCATGCAAAATATAGAGGCAGATGCTATCACTAATAGTACTAAAAAAGCCTTACTTTTTTTCTCTCTGTGGATTAAATTCAACTCCCATTAAAATCAATGAGAAGGGTCTTCCTGCCTGCAATGAAAGTGGAGTGGACCTTATTGTCTTTGAACTACACTGGCTGCAAATGTCTTCAGCACACAAAACATCTTAGTCATTAGTTTGGAAGAAACTGATGCTGACAGTAACTGGGATTATTTTCATTCTCAGATAAATGCTGCTTTAAAAATAACTCATGGAGGTGCACTTAGTTGCATTTTAAAGCATTGCTAAATTAGAAAGTGTTCAGGTATTTTTAAAAGTTTAGAGTTTTTTTAGTAAGTTTGGAAGAGACACAGTATTAGTAATAGTGAATCTGTCATGTACAAAGGCACAGATGCTGTTATTCATTAGATGTGATGGTAATGTCTAATTAATGTCTTTTTTTTTGCTTTCTTGGAAAATACCACAGGAAATCTGTCTAAACATCAGTGACCAGTATCAGCTTGATACTTCATACCAAGACTCAGCTTCTAGAAAAAGCTAATTGCAGTTAGTTCTGGGAATTTTGATAGGGTTAACTGCAGCGTAACTCTCTTTCTCTCTCTCTCTCTAGAAGCCTGTAGAGATGCAAGCTGAGAATGTGGAATGCCTGGGAGCAGCCTGTGAACTGAGTGTGAAACCATCAGGAATGGAAAGATTTATGTGAAATTTACTCTCCATAGATTCATGGCCACCTAACTTTTATTAACCCCTGGCTTTCCTCCTGCCTGATGATTTACCTTGCTGTGTCACTAGGGCTGATGTAATTCTCTGTCTTTAACTAAAGCCTGGAATGACTGAGATGCTCCAAAACCAGGGAAGGCGGTGTCTGGGCTGGCATATGAATGCTTTCTGTCTAGTCCCATGAGACTCCCAGGACTGATGAGTAGATCGTTTCTGCTAAACAGCAGGTTTTATCTCTCCCTTTGTGCTTATAGAGTCCATTGCTCTCCTTTAGCAGTGAAATACCTGGACAACTCTTTTATCTTAAACATGCTGTTCAATCAGAATAAAAAACCCTGCTTTTACTTCGTAGAGTCTGTTAGTATGAAATGGCACACCTTGGATGGTTGTCAGCAGTGTAAAGAAGCTATAAAAACACCCTTCCCTCACCACCGTATTGCTCTCCCAGTCTAGGAGTTCTTTTAAAATCTCAAGCCCTTTCATATCCTTGTGTCCATTTTCCACTCCCTGCAGTGCCTGCTGGCTGTGGATGCCTCCTGGGAGAGCTGGTGATATGCTTGCAGTGGTGTCAGCACCCAAGGGCTCCCTTTATGCCCCTGTTTCAGCAAGAGGCTTCGGTGCTGAGGAAGAAAGGGCTGCTCTCCTGCATGAAATGAGAGCAGGAATACATTCCACTCTGTGCCCTAGTTCAGTAGGTGAGACCAGTTTATCACTATGTGGTGGTGATCAAAGCTATGTATTCTACCCCCTCTGTTCATTTCCCAAGAACAATGGACCATTTGCTGCAGCTGCTCAGGGCACACCTAACTCCTCAGGGTGTGAAAGACACCTGTGAGATAAGAGCTGTGATAACTCCCTTCCAGGGAGTCTCTAGCACCTTCACACCCAGCCTGAGGGTGCTAATGGGCCAGCAACAATTCCAAAGTACTCCATGACTCACAGAGTCACATCACCCATTGTGTAACTCCTTGCCCTGAGGGAGGGACTGGGTGCTCCCACCTAGACCTGAGGGTACATAATCTGGGGGTTTGAAGACCTTAGGAAACCACTTATTGGATCCAGAGGAGGACCAGAACCACGACAGGAGGAGACTATCATTTTCAACCAGACTGCGACCACCACTCTTCACCAGACTGCAACCATCAGCTGCACCAATGGGTTTTTCACTTCCTTTTGCCTTGGACTTGGGGGAACCACGTGGGGCTCAGCACAGGGACTAACAAACCCCTTTGTGTTTGTGCCCCAGGGTGCTGGGTCATACTTCTGGGGTTTGTGGGTTAAACCCAATTTTTATTGTGCCATTGCATTTATTGTAATATTGTTATTAAATTGTAACTCTAACTTATAATCTCTTTTGTGTTGGATTCATTTTTCCTGCTGGTTTATCTTTAAACCAGCACACTCTGCCAGCATTGTTTGCTACTTTTTGGGGGGAGGGGGAGCGAGTTGAGGACTTTTCAGCTGCCCCTCTCACCCAGAGGAAAATGAAGGTTGACTAGTAAGAGCTGAGTTATTACCAGCTTGTTTCCTGGATTTGTCAAGTGGATATATTTAGGATTTGATTAAACCACAGTCTCAGTCACCTTGTTCCTTCTCCAGCAGTGTTGCGGCCTGACAGCTGACAGCTTTGCTAGAGAAAAATCCCATGTTGTGACCTATGCAGATGTTGTGGTTTGACCTTGGCAAAATGCCAAGTATTCACCACAGCGATGCAGCCTATCCCCGCAAGAGAAAAGGAGGAAAAAACCTGACGGTGAAACTCAAACGAGAAAGTGTTATGCATTTACACATAAAAGGGAAAATTAAAAGTGAAATGCAATATAACACATACACGTAAAAGTAAAAGATAACAACAACTCCCCACTCCCCACCAACCTGCAAAATCCACCACTCTGGCCACCCTGATAAGGTTCACTTCCCAAGAGATACCTGAACAGAGAAAGAGAGAAGGTAACAATAAGATGTTTGTTTCCCCAAGATGAAGTAGCGGTGAGGCAGCAGTGAGGCCTAGCCCTCTCAGCACAGCCACAGCATGTCCTCCCAGAACAGCGATCATGAGGAAAAGAGGAAGAAACACCTCCCACACTGGTTTTTATACCCCAGTTTGTTTCATATGGTATGAAATATTTCTTTGGTTGCTTAAGTCAGGTGATAACCTGTGCCCCTCTAATCTACATAGCACCTTCAGGGACTACTAAAACTAAGGCCTACTGAAACTAAAGCCTAAACTACCACAGTAGGATTTTAAAATTCAAGAAATGATAGTATTATCTATTTTTCATACAGTAATTTAATTTTGAATTTTATAGAAATACAGTGAACAGCCTTGTAATCTGTTTATAAAAATGTCTTTCCTTCATGCATCTAGTTTTATTCTTGTCATTAAAAAAGAGAAAAATAAACATATATCCAGATAGATATATGTTGAGATGCAACTAGTCTGTGGAATACCAAAGGCAGTTTTTACATACCTCTAGAATTGCAAGCCATATTAATGCTTTCTAATATATGTGCATATTGTTTTTTAATTTTCTGCTGACATATTTTCCCATGAGAAATAAACACATTTTCCCAGTTTGTCCATAGTGTTTAGCCCCTGGCTTTAGTTTCATGACAATGGTGCTAGAAACCACATAAGATTTTGCCTGATAAACAGAGATATTTCTTTCTTTATGTAGCTATTACGGGACAGTCATCAAAATTAAGTTAGGAATGAAAGGAAATAAAATCAGTTATAATGAAGGAAATGTTCTGATACATAGTTAGCATTTTGCTAGATGGCAGTGATGTTAGGTCATAGTAAAATGCTAATTTGTTCTGGACTTACAATACAAAAAAAGCCTGTTTTATTAACATGCTATTCTATCATGGCTTCATTGTGAAAGAGGTGTCACTGATACCTATTTATATTTAAAGTCTGTGCAAGAAGCTGAGATGGAGCTTCTCTGGCAAATGTGAACTTTTTTGCCAAGATGCATGACTGTAGCTCTCTAGGTGTAATCTCACTCAAATGCTGTCCCAAAAGCCCAAGAGCCCGGGTGCTCTTTCTGTCATTGTCACTGGCCTTTGGGTGATCTGACATGAAGTCTGGGGGTTTATGTGCAAATTAGATACAAAGATGCTTTCTTTCTTTTACAACTCTTGGAGAGTGATGGGAAGTATTGCTTTTTAAAGCCAAGGAAACTAACCATGAGTCAGAGGTGATTTCATTACTAAGTTTGATAATGGCAAAAAGTTTTATGATTATCTGTAAGTTTAAGTCTTGGAACGCTCTAAAAGCCTATATAGGTACTTTTTGAGGTAATGCATGAGTTAGGAAACTGTTAATAGATGAAAAGACTCCTCTTCAGTCAACTGAGACATGCAGCAAGCAATTTCAGTAGGTTATTTTCAAGATCTTAGAGATTTATGCCAAATATTGCTGGGAACAACAATAAAAAAATGTTTTCGAGTCATTAACACTTACTTTGCCTTTGTATTATTGTCTGTTCAGATTTTGAGATGTAATTTGAGATTTTTCTTATTACTTTTTTTCCTAAGAGGAAGGAGACAGATGACTCTTACTCTCCTGTTGTTGAAAATTCACATAGGATGCATGTTATAAATTGGTAGTCTGTATCTGTGGCCCCGTAGGGTATAGGGCTAGAACATATTAGTTGCTATGGAGTGAACTTTGCTGTCAGGTATTAGTTGTCCAGTCTTTTGAAAGCCTTGGGGTTTATGAGCCAGGATTTCAGTATCTGTGGTCATGGCAAAAGCAGTAAGAAAATCGAATGGTAAGTAAAATGCTTAGGCTGGAACACAATCTAAAGGACAGTATGTGCAAAATTAAAAGATTTACAGAACACAGAGGAAGAAGGAAGCTAAAGATGTTGAGACTTATTACAGCATCAGTCTTGTTACAGATTTAGCCTTAAATGATCTGTGAATCCTATTTATGAATTTGGAACTGTATTTAATCTGTTATATACAGAAAACAAACAAAATACAAGGGTAGGTTATCCATAGCAGTTAGATATGAAATGAAATGAAACTGAAAAGGGAAATTCCTATATTTTCATTTCTGTTGCAATTTCTCATTCTGAGGATCTTTCGCACACACTGACTCTGTTTAATAATGGTGCCCCTTTATTTGCCTTTGAAATAAAATGTAAGGCAAATGCAGTAGGTTGCAGTCTGAAAATTTATTTTTACCTTGCAGTGTTGTTACTTTTTAATGAGAACTATAGAAGTTGATTAATTGTGGCGTCTACATCTATAATTTAGGCAGGACACATTTGCAAACAGACTGCCCATCAACCTGAACTCATCAGGAAAACCTTCTCTTTACAGTAATAGAAGAGAACATTTAAGCATTCCTCTCAGTACCAAGATTATAACACAGAGCCAAGGCTGTGTTGGAAATGCTGAGAATTTACAGCATCTATTAAAACCAAGAGGTTGGTGTTGCATACCCTGTATTCACCGTTAAGAGAGGGTTGCTTCTGGCCAGTATTAGCAGGATGGAGGAATGCTGTCTTGCCTAATACATTATATTATAGGCTGAATTGATAATTTTATATTTACCACAGTATAATTTTTTCTGGCTGTATTACTTCATATAATTTATAAATTTATTTTAGAGTTATGAAATCATATCTGTTTACAGTTGAAAATTTACAGATTAAATATATCCTCTGTAGCAATCATGTGTTTGTAGTTGCTTGACAAGAAACAGCTGTTGCAATTTTACTGGCAAATACTGTATTTAGATTCAGTTTTCAGCTAAACTGGAGAGTAAATACATTTAATTAAGTGAAAGGGTTGAAATTAAACACATAACCACAGTTCTGCAGGTCTTTCCAGCACCAAAATACATGCAAACATGCAAGAAAACAATTCATTTCCCCTAAATGGCTTCTATTCAATAATTTATTTTATGGGATTTTTCTGTGCTCCCAACCCCTGGGTTAGGGTTACACTTAGAGTTACGCTTGGGATTAGGGCTAGGGTTAGGGTCAGGGCTAGGGTTAGGTTTCTCTTTTGTTTTAGGATTAGGCTTTGGGTGTTTTTTTAATGTTAATGGCGCAGCATAATTGGCACCGGAGAGACCAAGGCTGCCACCTTTTCTCATGGCATAAACCTCAGTCCTTCGTTGGCACCAGTGGGTCTGGGAAATTGCCATTTTTCAGCCAAGAATTGAAGATGGACAAAGATTCCTCTTGGAAATGGAATGGAAGAGGAAAGGTGCCAGCCCACAAAGGGCTGGCCTAGTTATCTCTATTCTACCAGACGCCCTCCTTTCTCCACTCCTGACTCCTGAGTTAGGGTTACTCTTAGAGTTACGCTTAGGATTAGGGCTAGGGTTAGGGTTAGGGCTAGGGTTAGGGTTAGGGCTAGGGTTAGGTTTAGGCTTCTCTTTTGTTTTAGGATTAGGCTTTGGGTGTTTTTTTAATGTTAATAGCGCAGCATCAATTTCTCTGCAGAGACCAAGGCTGCCACCTTTTCTCTTGGCACAAAGCTCAGCCCCTCCTTGGCACCAGTGGGTCAGGGAAATTGCCATTTTTCAGCCAAGAATTGAAGACGGACAAAGATTCCTCTTGGAAAAGGAGTCGAAGAGGAAAGGTGCCAGCCCACAAAGGGCAGGCCTAGTTCTCTCTATTCTGCCAGACGCCCTCCTCTCTCCACTCCCGACTCCTGGCTTAGGGTTACACTTAGGGTTCAATTTAGGATTAGGGTTAGGGTTAGGGTTAGGCTTCTCTTTTGTCTTAGGATTAGGCTTTGGGTGTTTTTTTAATGTTAATGGCGCAGCATAATTGGCACCGGAGAGACCAAGGCTGCCACCTTTTCTCATGGCATAAACCTCAGTCCTTCGTTGGCACCAGTGGGTCTGGGAAATTGCCATTTTTCAGCCAAGAATTGAAGACGGACAAAGATTCCTCTTGGAAAAGGAATCGAAGAGGAAAGGTGCCAGCCCACAAAGGGCTGGCCTAGTTCTCTCTATTCTGCCAGACACCCTCCTCTCTCCACTCCCGACTCCTGGTTTAGGGTTACTCTTAGGGCTCAATTTAGGATTAGGGCTAGGGTTAGGGTTAGGGCTAGTGTTAGGTTTAGGCTTCTCTTTTGTCTTAGGATTAGGCTTTGGGTGTTTTTTTAATGTTAATGGCACAGCATCATTGGCACTGGAGAGGCCAAGGCTGCCACCTTTTCTCTTGGCACAAAGCTCAGCCCTTCCTTGGCACCAGTGGGTCAGGGAAATTGCCATTTTTCAGCCAAGAATTGAAGACGGACGAAGATTCCTCTTGGAAAAGGAATCGAAGAGGAAAGGTGCCAGCCCACAAAGGGCTGGCCTAGTTCTCTCCACCAGGGTAAAAGTCCGCACAGCCGTGGAGGTACCTGGGCATTCCCACCTGAACCTGGGAGTATATAACCTACAGAATTTTGGTGTTTTGTGGGTTTCTCCCTCCACTCAACAGATCCAGATTGCAACCTTCAGGTCGACAAGACTCCAGTCATCATTTTTACAAGGGTGGGACCCTCACCACCAAGACTACCAGAAAAAGAGGACCAATGGGATGCAATTGGAATCCACAAAGTCGTGATATTTTTCTACTTAATCTATCTCTCTGTCACTTTCTTTCTCTCCTCCCTCTTTTTTTTTTTTTTTTCTATCTCTTTCTATGTCTACCTCACTGTTACTTTTAAATAAAAATCCGTACTGTTGACTTCGGCATATAATCATATTTACTCATTTTCACCTTAATTTGGGCAGAGATATCTCTCTAATTATAATAATTTGATCATAATAGGGTCACAGATGGAAAGATCTTTCTGTCATCAGCATTATCAGATGAGCAAAAATGCCATCAGTAATTTTTTGCAGGCATAAAGAATTGTAAAAATAAATTATTTCATCAGAAGAAAAGTTATCAGTTATCATACTAGATATAAGATATGTTTCCTAGTGAAGTCAGTCACAGTAAACTAAGGACAGGCTGGCAACCCTTTCCTCAAGTGGTTTGTTTGAGTCACTGTAGTGACTGCAATTGAAAATGTACTACTGTTTCCGGTTCAAAACCTTAGTGAGGTTCTCCCACTTTGAAACCATGCTAGTTCACATCATATTACATACTGCACAAAACCCCAGCTGTTGCCTAAAGGTTTTACCTTGGTCCTGTTAAAAGGAAACCAAAGTGTCTATCAAGACTAGAGGAGGGGACTCTTCCTCAATAACCTCTTCACTCCTTATTAAATTTAGAACAACTTTAGTTAGAAAATGTATAGAAAAAATAACGGTTCTTAACTACTATACATATAGATATATAACTATAAACAGACCAGAGCAAACCACCCATGCCATACCAAAACAACCTCAAAAACAAGTTTAGTCCCTTCCTGGTGCAATTATATTTAGGAACACAGGTGGCAGTGTTTCACCTGGCTGACTGTGAGGTTAGTTCCCCAGTCTTTTTTCCAGCAAGGTAGAGACATGAGGCAGGAAGAGGTGTCAGTCTTTTATGACTCACATGCTAATGGCATTCACACAGGGCAAGATGGAACCTTTTCCATGGGGAAGAGTAGACTCTTTCCTTGTCCTTTTTTCAAAGAAGGATGGGAGGGCTAGTTCTTAGCAACTCCCCTGCAGCTGAAGTTGGTCTTCAGAAAGTCTGCAGCACATCCAGAAGCAGCTGTGACTCTCTCTCTCTCTCTCTCTGTCTGAACCTCAGGGCCTCCAGAGTTGGAGGGGGAAAAGGGGGAAGAGCAGAGCTAGAAGGAGCTCCCTCCCAGGTGCGCTCACCAGCTCAGCAAAACAATGGCTTCTAGTCATAGCAGCTACCCAAAATGAAATAAACTCCAGCACCAGGAATAACCTCTCTCCCTCTCCCCTCACCTTCTCCTCTCCCCTCCCCCCTCCCCCCCATTAATACAGAGTTATCAACCACAGCTTTTGTTCTCGGTCCTGGCCCTTCAGTTCCCAAAAGCTTGGTGTTGGCAGAGGGAGAAAAATTCCCTGAAGGGCCCCTCCATGCACCACTTTTTTTTCTGTTTTGAACCTTTAACACTTGGCCTTTGAAGCAAAGACCAAAATGCTCTGAAAGGTGCTTACCCCAGTTTGGCCAAGCAAAGCAGGGGCCTATGGCTGTCTGGGAAATCTAGCCTTGGCCCTTCTGTAGGCTGAGCGCTAATTCCTACTCTCTGTTGAGAGTTTGCAACAAGTCTCACTTCACTGCACTTCATTAGACTGTCTTCAATATATATCTTTGTCTACAATGAGTTAAAAAATTTAGTCATTTTTACTGTATGGGTTGGTAATCAGTTTGGGGAGAAGCTTCCCCAGTGACTTGGAATCATCAGGCAACCCACAGCATCTTCCACATGTATATTGGCATATCATGTATGCGCACAAATAGAGCTCATCTATTCCTAGACAATTTTTCCAAAACTTCTGAACTGAAAATAATGGTTTATTTTGTGATTTCCCTTCCAATCTCACTTCATGTTGATAACATCCTCTCCCTGCTTGCCTAACCCTCTGTGTCATTATCTTGTAAACTTTCTCAAGCCTAATGCTTTGATATAATTTATTTTTTTACTTTCATGTCCTGAATAAACAGTTGATTTTTTCAAAGATGCACAGGGCAGCCTATTGTGAAGATAAACACCTCAAGGTCTTGGGGAACCAGAAAGCACTTTTGCAACACAGATAACAGTTTGGTTTCCTTAGAGAAGGTTTCTCCAAGTCTAAACCTGTTTTTCTTCTCTGCTGAAAGCTGAGATTCTTGACAACAGCTTAAAAGTTTTCCTCTCCTCTTCAAGCTATTTTTTTGTATTTTCTTGCAATAGTAAGAGACTGTTGCTTTTTAAAAGGGACAGAATAATTAATGTATTAGATATGTATCTTGGCTGGAGCATGGATCCAGTATTCTGCTAGGTTCTCTGATGAATTCCTGATGGCCAGGTGTAGCATAAAGATGATTTTCCAATTAAAATATATGGCATTATTTTCTCTTTCTATGTCTCTGTGGTCAGCTGAGGTGCTGAGCCAGAACTACCCATGGTAGAAGACTAACATGGTGTGTAAATACTCCCATGGAGTTTTCTATCATGGACTTCAAAACATATTTTTGTGCTTTGAAATATTTTTTCTATTATTTTTAGGGTTTTGAGCAGAGCATGATGGAAGACTATGTTCCTTTTAAAAGCTATAGAATAAGAAAATGCACTAGAGGAAGTGATGCTTGTTGAGGAAGCAGAATGGTGTGAATCACTAGCTCATGTACCCTGGAGAATTTTTGTGTTTTGACAAAGATGCATTGACTTAGATACTTTGTGTGTAAAAGCTCCAAAGCCTTGGGTGAAATAGTTAGGTTTTTATGCAGATTCTAAATGATTTTTTTTCAAAAAATAGTAAGAAAAATTACAGATATTTATGAACAAAGAGCATACAATTCTACAAGTCACTTGGCAGAAAATTTGGAAGAAAGGAATTTATGTCCTTGTTTAATTAGTTGCTTTTGGGCAAACTGTGTGTGTATCACACTTTGTGTTTTGAGCTTTTGGGGAGCAAAATCTTGGCAGCTAAAGAATCGTATATCTCCCTCTCTTCTATTAAAACAAGCAGTTCTTCTTCTGTAACTTGGAACAGGTATGTGAATTTTTTCTCTCACAGCCTATAAAATGTGTGCCTGAGTCAGATGACAGTCATCTTAAGGTTAAAAAACTGAGAAGGGCTTGAGGAGAGGGGCTCAGTGTTGATGTTCCAAAGCTACTACCTGGTTAAATTTCATGTGAAATTTGCATTTATTATGAATTTTTCTGTTTTTAATATTCAGGTACTCTTCATCAGTGATAGCTATTTTCAATGTTACTTTTACTAATTCTATGGCAATTTTATAATACTTAATCTCACAGAAAGAACATTGTTCCATTACTTAGGAAGCTTTTTTGAAGGAGTAATCCCAAAAGCTAAAAAAAAAAAGTTAATAAAAATTTCACCCCAAAATATCTGAAGGCATAAAGAACATGATAGCTCAGCTGTAAACCAAAATAATTTAAAATAACTTGGGTGGAGTAGAAAATAATATTTTTGTTATAGATTGATATTTTCATGCATTCAAAAAAAGTAATCTTTTTTCCCTCTTAAGTTTTATGTATTTTGACACTGTAGATCACAAAATCACAGACTGTGCCAAACAGGAAGGGACTCACAAGGATCATCGAGTCCAGTTCCTGGCCCTGCACAGAACCATCCCCAAAAGTCACACCATCTGCCTGAGAGTATCATCGAAATGCTTCTTGAACTCTGTCAGGCTTGGTGCTGCGACCATTTCCCTGGGAAGCCTGTTCCAGTGCCTAACCACCCTCTGGGTGAAGAACCTTTTCCTAATATCCAACCTAAACCTCCCCTGACACAACTTCAGGCCACTCGTGCCTCTCATTCCCCAGTCTGTACATACATTCAGGGTTGCCCTATCCCAGGTATAGAATCCAGCACTTTCCCTTGTTGAACTTCAAATAGTTGGTGACCGCTCAGTCAATTTGCCCAGGTCTCTCTGCAGCACCTCCCTGCCTTCAAGGGGGTCAACAGCTTGTCCCAGTTTTGTGTCATCTGCAAACTTACTGAGTATCCCTTCCAGTCTTGCATCCAAGTTATTTATGAAGATGCTGAAGAGCACAAGGGCCTAAGATGGAGCCATGAGGAACCCCACTAGTGACAGGTCAATGGTCTGATGTTACCGCAATCACTCTTACCCTCTATGTTTGACCCGTGAACCAATATCTCACCCGCTGCATGGTGTGTTTATCCAGCTGTATGCCCAAAACTATGACTGTTTTGGAATAATATGTAATATAATATTTAAATGCAACTATAAAATATTTTGTGTTCATAAAGATGAAAATCCATTTAAATTATTCTAAAATCCCTTTCTCTTTTTTTCAAAATATTTCATGAACTGCAAGCAAATACTTGACCAGTTCCATTTCTCCCAAGTCATACTTTCATTTTCTTCAAACATGTGGGTTTTGATGAACTTTCTGTCTGTGAAACAGTTTTGCTCAACTCTGCTTCCTGGTGAAGATGGTGACAATTTTACCATGGATCAAAGTGAGAGTTGAGTCAGGTTCCAGCGCTGTAACCATTGCAAAACAGTTTTCTATATTGTCTAGTCTGTTTGTTTCCCAGTAAACTAAGTTATTTTAGATGTACGGGCCAAGAGAAATAAAGATTTTTTTAAACATCAATTCAGAACTACTTCCTTAGTTATTCAGTGATTTTTAAAAATTTTTTAGTCTTTTTATCTTTTAAATAACCATCTTAGAAAAAGTCATGGAAGAAAATAATACGTATTACTTTATCTATTTTCTGCTGGTTTTTATTGATACATCACACCAATATATTTTAATGTCAAACCAAAGCTCAGCTATTAAAATTACTTTCAGTTTTTCATGTTGATTAGTATTGTTAGACTGCTTTACTACCCTTATGGCTATAATGACTTCTCAACTGAATTTTAGTGCAAATTAAAATCAAGAGACAATCTACCAATATTCTTTTCAGTACTCCTAAAACTGCATTTGTGGGCTGTACTGTGTTGATTGTCCAACTCAATGCTGTCTTTACATGGGCAGTTTTTTCTCCTGGGTTTGATGATCATAATGTTAATAAATGTAATCTGCTGCTGATGTAAGTTTATACACTGGGCCTGATTCTGCACTCCTACAAGTTTATACTTTTTATAAAACTAATTTTTTATTATTAATTTACAATTTTACAAATTCTTTAGCTATCTCTTACATTTTCTGCTTGTTTTGGGGAACAGGAATAATACATAAAAACTCAGCTCTAAAATAGAAAATACATTTGTACCCTATTGAGTGCTGGCTTTTCCTTTTAAACATTATGAGCTACTACACCCATTGGAGACAGAGTTTAAAAGAAATCTGATGTTGTGCATGAAGAGTACTACGTAATTTAATGCAGACTCAGTTCAGCTGGCACATGTTTATGGTCAAATTAGCTCAGATTTTCTTTTGGTATTTGTTGAGCAGAGAGCTTGGACTGAACTCAAATCCTGAACAGAAATGAGTTCTGGAAATACTGTAAATGTGTTGCAGGTGACTATTTTTACTACTGATCCCACAAAAAATATATTAAATAAAAATTTGTTTAAAAGTTAAGATTCTAGTTTATGTATGTTCTCTTCCATTAATTTCTATGTAAATATTAATAACAACATCTTGAAAGTAGGAAGGTCTCATATTTCATACCAGAAAAACACAGGGACATGATTATGCCCTTCTTTGACTCTTTGACTCATAGTGAGCATCCACCAATGTTTTCTCTAGGCCCTTGTATGTCCTTTTCACAAATACTTAATTGTGATCTCCTTTTTCTATTTGTTTTGAAATGGTGGATTTCTAGCATAGTATTTTATAAAGGTGAGGGAACTCTGATGTAGAGCATTCTCCTCAACTGTGCCTTCCTGCCAAAAGCAGCAAGTGCTTGGTCTGACTCTTCCACCCACTCTGTCTTAAACAGCCGAGGACATCTGTGTGAGATGCGTCCGCCTCTGTGTCAGACCAGTGAACGCCATCTGGATGGAAGGCAGTAAGGCTTTTTCTAAGTAATGAGGTTGTGCCTCATGAGTGAAATAGAGCAAAAGCATGCTGCTTCACAATTTTATTATTTACTGGTTTCTAAACTCATTAAAAGTAGCAAAAAAACCCCAACAAACCAAAAGTGTAAGACATAAGAAAATATCTACTGAAATCCATAGGTGTTCTTTGTGCAATTTAGCTTCATAGCAAATATGATCTGTGTTTAGGCTCTTTGTTACTACCATTATCACAGAAAAATGACCTGGGTTGCACTAGGATCCCTGTGATCTGTGGATGTTAAAGGCTGAAGCTGCACTGGGATTCTGTAAGTTGTGTATATCCTATTGTTATGTAAGTTACATGCATTTTGATGGCATTTTTAACAAAAGGGCATAACTGTGTTATCTGAGGTTGCCTAAATACTAAGAAAAATACTATTTTAAGCCAGCATTGCAGCTAGGGCAAAGAAAGAAATTGCTATTTCTAGGAGTAAGACAACATATAAGTGATGTTATTCTAATATCCAGAATAGTAGAAGCAGATGAACTGAGTAATACATTTTTTCAAGATCAGTGGTATTTCCTTAAAAATATTAATCTCCTGGGTGGCATCAGCAGACATCAGGCTGGCCCATGATCCTGTAGTTCCTCCAAAGGCAATAGACCAAGTAGACAGAAGAAGTCTCAGTCTGTTCCAGAGCCCATCTTCTATTTCAGAGCTCACTGCTTCCCCATCCATTCTTCCAAAGCAGTGGAGAGACAGGAAACACCAAGAAACACAGAGCAGGCTGCAAATCTTCCCATGCTTTTTATATACTGTGTGCTGGAGAGGTAAAGATTTCTTGCTGCCTTTCTTCCAGGTATAAACCAGAGAAGACCAACTTCTGTTTCACCCTTATGTGGACATAAAACATTTCAAAGGCTCACACCTTGCAGAAAGATAAAAAGCAATTCTCTCAGTCTAAACCAAAAAGTAGTGAAACAGAAATGTTGCATTTGAGCAAAGGCATGGAAGGTTCCAGGCAAAGCCTTTCAATGGAGGACCAGTGGAGAGTCTCCATGTCCAGAAGAAAACATTTTAATTTTTAATTATTTTTTGCTGATGGAAATTAGAAGGTTCTAGACCTAGTGACTAGTTGAATTATTAACTAAAGGATAACATCATTCATACATGGAATAATAAAATTAAACAGTAGATTTTTAAATTAGTTTAGGATCAGGGTAGTACTTGATACCCCATAGAGATGTGTTTAAAATATCTATAACTGAGCTTGTCACACTGAACAGATGCAAACTACATCATTGATAAGTATACCCAAAATTACCTGAGCTGTAGTTATTTTCTGCTGAGAGGGAAAGTTATTTTCTACTGAGTGGAAATTTCTGCTGCCAGAAATTTGACTCAAATACCTATTTTAACCTGGTGGATAGGTTCCTGCATGGGGTTATAGCTTTGCCAGCACCTCAGAAATTGTCAGAATGAAGCAGTTCAAAGGAATTGAAGGAAAACATGAGTTATTTCATGAGTTGTTCTTCTTTTCCTGTCCTAAAAAAAGGTTTAAGTATTGCTTGGTACTTGGTCTTGGTGAGTCTTGTCTCTGAGAAGAGGCTGATGCTGTCCCAGTCTGGTCTTGGTGGTGTGTGGAGGAGGATGTGTAGACTCAGAAGAGGGGGCTGGGCGTGGTCTCTGTTAGCATTGCCTCCCTGAAGAGCTCCATGCCTTCTCCAAAGGGGTGCCTGCTCATGGTGCATGCCTTCTGCTACAGCATTTTTGGCTTCTAGCCCATCAGCCCCTAGATTTTGCTGAAATTTTGTCTTGGGCTTAATGTGTTTTCGCTGTACAACACAAGCCAACACACAGCTATAGAGCTGCAACCCTCCCTTGAAGCACAGAAAAATTAATAGGAGTTTGCTACAGAGGTTTCTTGCTGCTCTGTCCATTCATTTGGCAGACAAAAGGCATTTTCTTCAGCCTCATTAGATGTATATCTTATTTTCAGCTGCGTTGTAGGGAGTCTTGTCTGCTCTGTTTCCCCCTTTACTTTCTCTGGTGCAAATTGCAGTGTCATCAGATTTATTTTGTATTTTTTTTTTCTTATCCTGTATATTGTAAACTTTCAGAGACCAATCATACTTTTTTTTTTTTTTTTTTTTTTTTTTTTTTTTTTTTTTTTTTAGTTTTCTTTTCCTTTTACATCTGTGGAAAAGGGTGAATGCCTTCACTGTTTCAGTCTTAGAAAATTATACAATCTGGACTTGGTACCATGACATCTCAGTAAATTCTTCCCTTTGTATTGTCTAATCCTAACAGCACATGCTATATTTGTGAACGCACTTTAGGGTGTAATTCTTTCTGACTATAGTTCTGGTTGTAGCTGGTAACTGGCATAATTTTCAAAAAATCTCATTAGCTTGCTGTAGATAAAAGGCTTAATAGATCACGGCTGACTAATATAATTTTAAAATATGCTGTGTGAAACCCCTAGCTGTGAATTGTGTGAGAGGAAAAGAGATATACTAGTTACTGCAGCACATAGCACTGCTTTGCTTCAGTGTGTCTGGGACATTTTAAGACAGAAACACATTTGAGCAGTTCTGTGGACCGAACTATTCATAGAGTAGAAGAGAAATGAATCTTGAAAGTGAGAAGACTGGATCCTCCAGCCTTTCTTCCCCCTTTACTCTCACTTGCTCCAGTCCTTCCCTGAAAGTAATACACTTTCCAAACTGATGTGTTCATTGTCTTCCTTAAATCTAATAAACTTTCCCAATCCCATAATTGTTTCTCTCAAGACTGTTTCTCTCAGCAGATTCACTTCATTCCACCACCATTCGAGAAGCTTCTTCCCTTCTTCTAGAAATGTCTCCAGGCAGTTTCCCCATCTGCTTGTTCCTCCTCATAAAGGGTTGCTGGAGGTTATTGAAGTGCTGGAGAGTAGTTGCAGTGTAGCCCTTCTTGCTTTTTTCTCTTACAGTTTCAAACAGAAGACTTGGGGATTTCTTTCTTGTATTTCAAGAACTAATTTCAAGAACAGTGCCATGCTGAAACTTACTTTCTATTAAATAGGATTTATCCAGGGCATATTGAATGTTAATGTTTAACATTGATTGTTTATAGGTTTTGGATTTATCTACTAAGATAGCATGTATTGTGTAACAGCCTTGTCAATGATTGTAGTAAATCAAATTTAAGTAGTGAAAGACACACTTGCAGATTTAGTTTGGTTTTAGAGATTTTTTTCCTAAGCAGGTGAGTACTCTCCACATTTTCAGTCCTGGGAAGAATGATATATTACAAGCTTTAAAGGACTCATCAACTCAAGGTTAGGTAACAGTCTGTTTATCATGTTTTATTAGGAACAGAAAGAGTACCCAGAGGATGGGGAAACAGCATAAAAGGTGAGGGAAACAATAGTCAGTCATGATTTAGGAGTGAATCAGCAGGTATGGAATAAATTGTCTAGCTGTTACAACTAGTATAGTTTCTAAATCCAGGATCAAGCCTAGTTAACCTTGCTGATCCTGGCTAATACCCAGCAATAGATTAGCTGCTCCTTAATGTGTGAAGGTGGCATTTGAAAGCACTGTGTCAGAAAGCTCATATCCCTACTTATTTTCTTTCTGTGGAGAAGTCCTTCACATCCCAGGTCTGAGCCCCTTGTCTCCAGCACATTTAGCCTGGTCCTGGGTGGAAACAGCCTCTTGTTGCAGGAGGCAGTCATGTTTGACATAAGGGTTTTAATATCATTTTGCTTCTATGTGTCCTCAATAAGGGAAAAACTGCTTTAAGTCAGTTTAAAGAAGACACTGGAAGGCATGTTAAAGAGAAGTTCCTCTCTCAGCAAAATAATACACAGGAAAATTTAAAAATCTGTTAAGTTTATATTTAGGTTTTTTATTAAGCAGTAGAAGAAGGGCCTTAACAAAAAAAAAAAAAAAAAAGTGAAAAAGTTATTATTCAAACCTTTCTTCCCTTGGCCTCTGAAAAAAAAACATCTGTTACCTTAAGTACATTCATCAGAAATGCTTTGGCACTGCCATATTGAGAACATATGGAAAACTTGAGCATTCATTAACACTTGGAAATATTCTTTGTGCGAATCATAACTCAGAGAATTGTGGGAAATAAATAGGAAGCAAACTCTTATGTCCTCTAGATTTTTTTAATTTTTTTTTTTTGTTTTATTTATAATGTACTCAGCAACTTGGGTAAGAGTATGGGTTCACATTTTCTAGATAGGTCTTTTCATTGGGAGAATGTTTACTCGATTCTCCTACGTAGTTCTTTAAAACCTCATGCTAATAATCCTTGTATTGTGAAGAATGATAGCAAGCCAGAGACTTTGTAGTGATAACTTGTAACATCTACGAAATTAAAGTCTGATTCCCAGTTACTGACGTCAGAGGTTCTCAAAAGTTCCAATAGACCAGGACTGGCATTTCTCTACCAAGGGTGAATTTTCGGGTTTTTTAATTTTTCTTTTATTATTCCATTAAACATATGGCATGATGTTGAGTCTATTAAAAAAAAAGGTGTCTTGTGTGTTTTGTTCCTTCGGAAAGCAATGGATTGTCTGTCATAATGAATTCATAATTAATTGGTAAGTATTTGGGAACTCCTCAACACCTCTAGCTCCAACATGCTATTTCCTTAAAACTATTCATATCCCTAAGATACCTTATGATATGCCAACAACACACAAAGCTGCTGAGGGTTTCACCTACTCCTTAATTTCAAGAGGGCTTAATGTTCCTTTTTTCAGTAAAACTGATGGCTGCTCAGGTGCACTCGCAGCAGTGAAATCATCCTTGGTTTATATATAAAGGGTTAAGCTGAAAAGATGTAGCTGATGCAAATGAAAAAAGGCTCTTTGCCTTATTAGGAAATTACTCCTTTTGCAGTGAGTATTTAGGGAATAAGGAAGAATGTTACAATCAGGAAAAAACACAAGCTTTCCTTTCATCCTGATCCCCTTTGGAAAGTGCAAAAGCTACTGAGGGGGCTTGTTGTTGCTCTGGATCTGCTGTGTTTCAGAATGATTTAACAGAAGAAAGTACAGATTGAATGTAAATATGATATGACTATAATAGCAAGACAGAATTTTCCTTGGATGTCAACAGGCATTGTTTCCTCTTACATTTTAGCCATCATCTGCTTCAAGACAGCAAATAAATGCCTTGTATAACATTTAAAGGTTATAAAGATCAAAAACCTACACCAAATGTGCAGGATTTGCTGGGCTACAGGAGAAAAAATAATACCTCCCTTCTTAATGAGATGACTTCAGCAAGGCTCATAATTATTCAGCTTTGGCACATGAATTGTTTCACTGAGGTGTAAACCCTGTGCATGCCTATATGGGACAGTCAGGGA
The DNA here is from genome assembly GCA_035583235.1 of Hafferia zeledoni. Classification (NCBI taxonomy): domain Eukaryota; kingdom Metazoa; phylum Chordata; class Aves; order Passeriformes; family Thamnophilidae; genus Hafferia; species Hafferia zeledoni. Next base: position 10,660,446 of record JAWWEV010000115.1, read on the forward strand.
CTTGCTGGTTCAGGGCCTGGATAGAGGTGTACACCATAAAGTCTTGTAAGAAAAATTACAGGCTGAGCTCTGCAGATGGCATGCCAGCATTTCTGAGGCCTGAAATGTCTCTTCCCCCAGGAGAGGGGCAGGATCATCTTGCATCCCCTGGCCAGAGCAAGCCTCTCTCCCTCTACACACAGAAGGAAGAGAAGTATAAACTGCAATGCTCCTATGTGTGAGGAAGGAACAACTGAGCAATACATGAACTCTAAGACTGAGCTAAATCTTTGTAATTTTTCCAAGCTCTCTGAAGTCCATAGTAAGACTCAGACTTTAGTGGGTCTTGGAGTGAGTCCTTTCTTTCCTTCTCTTTTTTAAAAATTCTGTAATATTTATTCCAAAGAGGTTCAACTAAACCATCAAAGTTTAATAGCAATATTTTGTTTCGTATGGGCAATTCTACCTGGAGCTCAGAAAAACCGATTACTACTTGCAGCAAGAAACAAAAAAGGAAGAGACTTGCTGACTTTACTATGTATCAATGATTTTAAAAAATGAGTGTTTTCTGCTTCATAAACATGCTGAATGAAATCCCTGTCTCATTTATCACTTAAATAGTAATAACAGTGTCCACTGCATGCTGCAGGCTGAATTCTGACAGAGGTGGATTGACAGTGTTTGCTCAGTGGATGCAATAAACAGATCAATAATAAAATGCAGCCTGGGGTATTGGAGGTGTGACAAGTCAACCATGACTTCAAAGTCTTGCTGGTGTGAGGATTAAGGAGGGTGGTTTTATTATAAGCAAAGTGAGGGTCTTTCTTGGGTGGGGTAATCGTATGATGGAAGGTTGCAAGGAAGTTTAGCTTATTGTTATAAATGGGGAACTTGTGGGTTGCTAACTGCATTTGTGGGTTGCTTATTGTGTGTGTTAGGTGGAATGGACAGAATGTAGGGCAGAGAGACAGTCTGGGCTCTCTGCCAAGGAACCTGGAATAGGGAATTGAGAGACTGCTCAAGTGATATACTAACCAACCAATAAAGTTTAAGCAAGACTCAGTAATGTCCATTTAAGGCAAATGTGAAGCCCGCCTTGTGACAACCAATCTCATCCAAGCAAGGCATAAAACATCCTTTTAAGGGAGAAAGAAGTGGGGCCTGGCCTGGGAGGAGCTGGCCCCAAGGAAGGCATAGCTGTGCGAGCAAAGAAGCCATAAAAAGCATCACCACCCCCCATTTCGGGTGTGCTCAGACCTCTCTAGAAGTCTGGGGCATCCAGAGCGTGCTGTTAATTAAGTTTCTTTGCTTCACAGATTATTGCCATCTCTAAATTTAATCAGGAGATATTTCTCACGCTGGGACCCTTATTAAACTAATTTGTACATCTCAAAGCAATTGTTGCCTCATTGGGTTAAAAGGTAGATGAAGCAGGCTTGAATCCTCCCTGTGCTCTAGAGGAACATGGCTAATTGGGAGCAGCCTGCTGCTTTTTTGGAATTGCAAGCAGCAGTGAAATCTAAAATATAGTTTACAAGAAAGGCAATGTTGTTTATTTTATTTTGTTCCCTATAACTGCTTATTTGTTTAGTGATGGTCTGGACTTTGCACTTTTCTTATATGAGGAAGGAGAGCAAATCAGATGTTTACCTGTGCTGTCCTCTTCCTGCTCTACTGATGGCAATGGACTTCCTGGGTGAAGGAAACAGCTTGGTCCTTTCCTTCTTGTTACTTTGCTGGAGGAAGTGATAATGAGAGCATGCTTTGCCTTCTTGCCAGCAAAATGCAGGAGCTGGCTGACTGCAAGGCACTTGCGAGCCAAAGTTCACTCTTCTAGGCAGCAATGACTCTGGCATTTTTTCACTGGTTAGGGCTATGTCTAGGGCAGCAGTTAGGGTTCCCATGGGAGGTGACCATGCTCAGGCCACAGTTGCTGTGTTTTACCATGAGGTGTCCCTAAAGTCACAAGCAGGTCTTATAAATGTTTTGCCCGCCTTTAAGGCTAGAAAAGGAGGAGTATCACTCATCTGAAGGTCAGACAAGGTGACAGACTTCTGTGATCGAACACCAGGTGTGTATTCTTCTTTTTTTATCTGACTGTGCGGGCAGGGATGAGTCACTGGCAGGGAAAGCGCAGTGTTTCAGAGGCAGCTCAGAGAGCTGCTGAGGTACTGCCACAGGCGCTTGTGTGGGTAGAGTGTGACCGTCTCTTGCGCTTTTTGGATGAAAGTGTCTTGTCCTTCCGGAAAGGCAGTTGCAGTGACTGACACTCAGCATGCTAAAATGAAACATGAGCTGCTCTGAAATCTCTCCCTCCAGCAGGCTGATCAGAAAGGGTGATGACCTTACTTCCACATACTTCTTTCTGGCAATCACGTTTTTAAGTAACAAGTGACTCTCTACAGAAATAATTTGCCAATACTCAACATTATATCCTTGGTCTATCTCTAGTTAAGCAGCATTTCAATAAGGATTGCTATGGGTAAGGCAGAAAGTCATGGCGAGCAAGGCGTTTAGGATACATCTTTCAGTTAAAGAGATCATTTTGCCTGCTTCTTCTCAAGAAAGCACTACCCAGAACATTCAAATGCAGAACACTTTCAACTGCTTTTTATTTTTTGAAATACGGGGTGATAAACATCAATGAGTCAAAACACAGTTCGAATGGCAGGGTATGTATCTCTAAAAGCAGCCAGTACCAACAGCTCTGTTATGTGTGCATTAGCAGAAAGAAGCCTCTACACTCTGGGAAACTGTTTCATCTTGTGGGATTCCTTCTGAACTCAAATCATGAAGATCCCATGAGTTCTTGCTGTTTCTGCTAGCAGGAACTGCAGTGGCACAGTTATGGGCTTCCTGTCTATAACATCTGTGACTCAAGATGATGTAGACCATGCATAGAAACCCATGGTACCAGTTAAAAGACTAAAGGGAAGTGAGGAGGATCTGACTGCTGAATTTGCAGAGTATTTTATTTTTGCAGAATCCACTTCAGAGTGCACTCAGTTACTCTGTCATAAAAGATTTGCAAAAGCACTTAATTACATAGGGTTTGGATGTTGATTTAAACTGGAGTCACACAGCATGAACTTTGAAAATATAAAAGAAAAATTAGACCAGGGGTCAGACCTCAAAGAAAAATAAATCAAATACACAGTAGCTTGAAGATGACCCAGAAATGAGAACAATTGGTTTTGGTTTAAATGAACAAATATTTATTAAGACAAAAAAAAAAAAGGCATAAAATTTCCACACTTAATGTTCAGTGATACATCACTGGGTAAATATATAAATATTATATATATATAAATATATAATTCCATAGCACTTAACTTGGTGAGCTGGAGACTAAAAAAGAGGAAATGGTAACAAGAAACAGAAGTTTCACTCTAGTGTTGGAATCATCAAATCCATCCTGGATATAGTGAAGAAATAGCACAAAATATCCCTAGGTTAATAAAATTAATTAAGCTTTGTGTTCTAGGTGATAAATACATTTTATAATGGTAAAATTTAGAGATGAAGTATCTTCACCAAACAAATGCATGAAATATTAAATTTTCAATTGTGAGCAGAAAGCTTTATTTTACTAATCACGATCCAGGTGGATGGCATAAATCAATGTGTTGTATATAAAACACAGAAGGAGCATTTTATACAGAAGTCTTTAGAGGTCTACAGTTATTAATGAAATCAATGCTGCAGCTTTATTACACATGATTCTATATATCTGTATCCTTATTGATTTCTGGTAAGTGAACGGCTTTGACTTTACTAAAAATGTAAAAAGCTCACCAAACTTCACAAAGTTGTTCTCCATTATCTTAACCCTTCTTTTGCTGACTTTAAGAAATGAAATACCTTTTTTTTTTGCTACAGGATTTCCAAGTAATTTTCATGCAAGTGTTTTCACAATGGCATTTGCATTATTTTCTGTTTCCTAAATTATTTTACCTTTCACGTATCCTAGATGCTGTCTTTTAGCATACTGAAGAATAATTACAAATAAGAATAAATCTTATTTAATTAGATTTAAAAAGAAATATTAAATCTTATTTCTCTACAGAAATAGTCTAAGCAATCCAAGGAGTCCAAGAAAATTCAATATTCTCAGTACTCTCGAGTCTTTTGCAAACTAAGTGGGTAATGCCACATACACACATTAGCTATAGGTATAGACAGGTGAAAGAAGTGAGCACATTTAGCTTTTCCAGGTGTCATCTTAAAAGACACTACAAGGACTAAGAATCATATGACTGAGTAATCACAAAGAAATGATCACTATAATTCTGGAATAATGCCTTGGTACTGTTTGGAAGTGAGTTTGTACAGAGGAAAATCAATGGTCATAAGGAACAGTGGTGAACTGCATTTACTTGATGTTTTCTTCTTCAAAGAGTGAGGACTGGCACACCTGGCAGGACATTACATGACTCTGGGACTTTGTCACCAGCATTAATCTCCTAAATCATGTTTTGTAGGTTGTTTCAGCTAATAAGGTATTTTTCCCTTGATTATTTAAAATGGTCACAAAGCAGTGCAAACATTATATTACAGAAAAATATTTTAGTAGAAGAAGAAAAATAGATTGCTGCATTGTACATTTATATATTTACTCTAGTAATTAGCTTTCAAAATAGAGCTAGTAAGATGGATAAACTAACAAAGTAAAATAATTTGTTCTGCCAACTTAATGATTTTAACTTATAGTATGTTACTGGAAGGAACATTTGGTGAGATGGTATTTCTGAAGGATAATTCAGCAGGACATTTATGAAACAGAAAAAAAGAAATTAAATTTTATCCTTTAAAACTGGCAAACTGCATGTGGACAAGTGTCTTATTTTCTTTCGCTTATACAGTATAAAAATTTAGAGATTTACTAGCAGTCTTAGAGGAGGGAGAGAAACATTTCTCATTAAATTTACTAGGCACAGTTTATAAATCTCTTTCTTGTTTTACCTTTGCCAAGCTTCAAAGTCAATGGAGGTGAAATTTTCAGTGCCTAGGGTCTCATGAAGGCTGTTACCAACACTGGTTGGTAATAGGCCAAAATGATTTCATCAAATGCATTTGCTGTTGCTTTCACATTATCATACTAAAAACACAGCCCTTGCTTTTGTGCCACCTTAATATGGAAATTATGGCATGAGGAATCATCAAATTAGTTTAAAGTATGCTAAACTCTTAATATTTACAAAGTTGTTTTTTTTCTTTTTATGGAAAGAATAAGTTGAGAACTACTTCATGTAAATCAGCATGATTCCAGTGGTTTCAATAATTAAAACAAAGCAAAGCTACTTCCCTACCTTAATTATTTATGCTTTATTATCCGTTAGAGCTTTGAATATTGTGAAATTATTGATACTTTTTTGATTTATACCAGCACTGGCATGATACATTTCCCAATATAAGTAACTTAATTCGTATAGAGTGAATGTCGTTCCCTTTCAAAAAAGGTAGACTTCTTCCTTTGTGATTCATTTAAAATAGACATGGCTCCTGACTTTGTATAGGAACTCATTTACTAGGCATCATTAACAAGAAGCCCCATATGTGTGGTTTAACTCAAAAAGGGGAACTTGTTCTTCACCCCAAATAATTCCAACCTTATGCTTCCAGTATGCCCAGGACAGCCAGAGCACATGGCCATCTTGAGAGAGACTGAGTGTATGTGTACACATGTGCATATGTATATCCAGGTGAGGAGACATGAAAAAAAGGTGAAAGAGAGAGAATTGCAATTAATTTGCACACAGAGAAATGAAGTTACTCATTTTTCCTCAACAAACAAGAAGTTAGAGGCAAATTATTCCAAAAAATAATTATGAAGTCTGCTACACCAACTGGACACCGCTCACCTTCTCAGTACCTTTGTATTGCAATAAATGTTTTATGGCTGTGAATAACTTTAATAAGCTGTAAACCTCCTACATGTAGGCACTCAAAGACAAACATGCACACCCAGAAGGAATGAGCAGCTGAGTACCAGACACCAAGGCAATATTCCTAAGGAAGCCATCGGGCTGATACCACACTGTGTGTTCTGGATGTGTGCTATGCATTTCTCAAACTGGAGGAAGGGGACGATTGGTAACTTCCCTGCATTGAAAGAAAATGGGCATCTCATTGGAGCATCTGGCTAATTTAGATCTGTGCCAAGATGTTGGATATTAATGCCCTGTACATGATGAGTAATTGAAATAATGAAGAACTGGCTATTTACTTTCCTTAAGCAATTAGGGACTCTGAAGACAGATTTAACTGTGAATTAGTCTGCCCTTTCCTATTCCCATAAACCTTTGCCTGATATAAAAATTGAGGTCAGTTAAAAGACACCCCTGATTTCCACAGGCCTTCAGTGGGACTCTGTAGGGACTGAACTGCATTATGGATACAGTGATGAAGAGCCTGGGCTCCTTTTCACATGTATGAGATATTTCACTTTGCTTCCTCAGAACAGAATCAGGGTCCATATATTATGTTCATTAGCCATTATAAACCCCTGCTGTATATCTCATGGACTGAAAGGGAATAAAACAGCAGTTAAGCAATTTGTGAAGTTAGAGGAGAAAAGTTCTGATAGGTAGTGTGAATCTACTCACTTTTGTAGGGCAATTATTATTATTTGTCGTGTAGACCAATTTCTTTATAGATACATTTAAACAGTTCATTAATTACACTATAAACTAATACACTTATCTTCTAATATTAGTACAATTAAGTTTATGGAGAGAACAACAAATCAAAAACAGAGAAATAATGGAATTAAAACAATTTTATGAGGAAGGATGGATTTCTGATTAACAGAGACGGGAATCTCAGTTCCACTTTTGCTTTCATAGAATCATAGAATCAGTTGGGTTGGAAGAGACCTCCGAGATCATCGAGTCCAACCCTTAATCCAACACCACTTTGGTTACTAGATCATGGCACTAAGTGCCACGTTCAGTCTCACCTTAAAAACCTCCAGGGCTGGAGAATTTGCAACCTCCCTGAGCAGGCCATTCCAATGTCTGACCACTTTCTCTATAAAGAACTCCTACCTAATATCCAACCCAAACCTCCCCTGGTAGAGCTTAAGCCCATGCCCTCTTGTCCTACTGTTGATTGCCTGAGAGAAGAGACAAATCCCCACCTGGCTACAACCTCCTTTCAGGTAGTTGTAAGAGTGATAAGGTCTCCCCTGAGCCTCCTCTTCTCCAGGCTAAACAACCCCAGGTCCCTCAGCCTTTCCTCATAGGACTTATGCTCAAGTCCTTTCACCAGCCTCGTTTCTCTTCTCTGGACGTGCTCCAGCACCTCAATATCTTTCCTGAACTGAGGGGCCCAGAACTGAACACAGTACTCAAGGTGTGGCCTCACCAGTGCTGAGTACAGGGGAAGGATCACTTCCCTCGTCCTGCTGGCCACACTGTTCTTGATACAAGCCAAGATTCCATTGGTCTTCTTGGCTACCTGGGCACACTGCTGGCTCATGTTCAGCCTCCTGTCAATCCAAACCCCCAGGTCCCTTTCTGTTTGGCTGCTCTCCAGCCACTCTGTCCCCAGCCTGTAGTGCTGCATGGGATTATTGTGGCCAAAGTGCAGGACCTGGCACTTGGCCTTGTTAAACCTCATCCCACTGGAATCTCTAGCCTACCAAGGTCCCTCTGCAGAGCCCTCCTTCCTTCCTGTAGGTCAACCCTCCCTCCCAACTTGGTGTCATCTTCAAACTTGCTAATGATGGACTCAATCCCCTCATCTAAATCATCAATAAAGAT
>JAWWEV010000115.1:10668287-10696429 GCA_035583235.1 Hafferia zeledoni
AGATTGGACGTGGCACTGAGTGCCATGATCTAGTAAATGGACTGGGGTTGGACCAAGGGTTGGACTTGATGATCTCGGAGGTCTTTTCCAACCAAATCAGTTCTATGATTCTATGATTCTTCCTAAACCCGTGCTGGCTGGGTCTGAACCCTTTCCCATCCTGAAGTGGCTCTGTGATCACACTCAGGATGAGGCTTTGCTACAGCCTTCCCACTGAACGATGGGTGTAGTTATCTTTACGTTTCAGGTATTGCCTATTTTGATTGTAAATATTTTAGAGCACATTTGACTTGGATGAATTCCTGTAAAACCCAAGACAATTGCAATCTCTTTTCAGACTCCATCAAGAAATGCATGATGTTTTCTTCATTTCTCTCTTTGGTAAGTATTTAGGGGACCTTGCAGAGCCATTATTTCAAAATTTTTATGGCCATTATGAGAGAGAGGAATCAGGTATATTTACACATCTTCTTGTTTAAAAGGAGAAATGAAAACAATTCATCAGTTCCTTTTCACTCTTCTTTTGCTGTGGTGTCATTACAGAACAGGGCTGTCAAAGATGCTGGACATGCCCTGCCTTTCTGTCTGCTCTCTAGGCCACATTGGAATTGATTATTTCCATTTTCCTTTCATTTTGTCAGTTCGGGGGCTATTTGCCACAGGCAGCTCTTCTCCTTTGGTAGTATCTCACCTTCTAGATGTTTTTTGCCACCTATTATGCTGCCTCTCTGTTTTTGATTTATGACTGATGTGATATTAGAAATTAAAAAGAAGTGTCGAGCTACCAGGAGATAGACATCTGCATCTCATGGTGAATTTATCTTCTCCTAATTTTCTTTTAAGATGCACTTGAATAAAACTTAGCTTATTCATGTCAGAGTTTTCTTTGGCTTCTTTTGGTTTGCTGTTTTTTGGGTTTTGGTTTTGGGGTTTTTTTGTTTGGTTTGGGGTTTTTGTGGGTTTTTTGGTTGAGGTTTCTTTTTTTTTAATTTGGTTCTGGGTTGTTTGGGTTTTGATTTAAGTAGTTTACAAGTATTTGTGTCATGTAGTGTTCATACATGATGTTGGAACTGTTGTCTAACTCATGTAGCACTGATTGCTGCATTCCCTTGGTTCTAGAAGTTTTAGCAAGCTTTAACTTTTCAGGTTTTTGTTCCATGAGATGCATATTTTAAGGCAAGTCAGCCATGTAGAATGCAGCTGAATGGCTTTTTGCTAGCATTGAGGGGCAGAAGGAGGGCAATTTGAAGAATTCTAAAGTTGTGCTGATATCCATAAGAATTCCAAGATGACTTTGTTTTTTGGAACTTCCTTTAAAAGCTGTAGAGGGAAAAATAAAAAAGAGCACCAGCAAATATTTTCCTACTTTTTTTTTCTTAAGTGCTGGGGACCTTAAAAAAGTTCTCACAGGAGATGTGTTTGAATGAGGAATTCAAGTGCTTGTTCAAATGCTGGATTGAAAGTTTTTTGGGGTTAACATGGCTAGAGTGATTAAATGAAAATAGCATCATTTTGCCACACCCTTTGGCATGTGAAAACTCAGAGGGGGGAGCTGATATGGTATTTTCATATCACTTTTGAAACTTGCTGAGTATTTGCTTCCGGTAGCTCATCATCTGGCAAATATCTTACAAATGTATTTGACTGAATGGTTTAATAGCCATAAACATAAACGGGAAATAGAAGTAGAGGTTAAATGAAGATGTTGCAGGGTGATGAGGTGGTGGAGAGGAATTAAATCATGGAGCTGGACTTTGCCTCAGGGCACTCCAGACCTTGCAATAAAGTAAACGCTGCACCATGCTATAGGGCAGCTGTTGCATCTTAGCAAACTTCTGCTCTCTTGTCTTCTCTTCCCCCACTCTGACAAGTCCCCTGCTTTGAAAACTTGTAGGGGTGACTGAGAGTGCATCTCTTAAGGAAAAAAGTTTAGAGTTCTCCCTTAAAGAGAAGAGAGCTACCTGTAGTGTGTGTGTGGTGTCTTGTAACAATGAGATGCTTTGGTGTATGTGAGGTGAATGGGCTAGCCAATAATGTCATGACATGTTAGATGTGAGAGGATATAACAGGTGTTGATGTTTCTGAGAATAGAGGTAACTACTAAGAACTATAACTACTACTATGAACTACTATGAGCTATGAGGATACTGTCTGAAACTATCTTTAATAGTCTTGTAAGCCTTCTGATCAAAGCCTTCTGACGGCTGCTGTGCCTGAGCTCTTCGGACCGTCATTCACGCTGCCCCCTTGCTCAGGATAAAGGGTGTCCTCAATAAAAACTTGCCGGGTTGTGGATGCCCTTTCCTCTGACACAGACCAACAAGGGCAGCACAATCAGGAGCTAATCTCTGCGGAGAACAGGGTTTGTATTAAGGTGGCAAGGGAACAACTCCTGGTGTAATTGGCAAGGCTGTGCTTCAAGGTCTGGATGTGAGCTGGGGACCATATGTGGAAGCAATCCAAATGTTGACTGTAAACCCTGTGGGTAAGACTGGTGCTAGTTCCTTTCCATACACTTAAGAATAAAGGTCTAATGAGAAAATTTCCTTGTCTAAATTGGAGAACTAAAAGATTTTACCCTATGCTCTTTAAAGACTGATGTTGTTGCCATGATTTTCTTATACATTTCTTGATTTGGTTGATTTTGGAAGGACTACAGAAATGTCTGTGTTTCTACTTACTAGGTCTGCATAACTGTACTTGTAGCTCAATGGCCGTTGCTATTCATTGGAGTAAAAAGGATGGCAGAGGAAACCTAAACTACACCTTCGAGCCCTGACTGCACAAATGAAGTTTATTTCCATATTTCCATATACTGTGAGTTGTGGCTGTAAATGATTTTTTTTTTTTTTTTTTTTTTTCCCCCCTGGTTGTTGTTTTCAAGAATAGCAGATTTTGAAAAACTGTTTTGTTAGGCTATTTGCTTTCCTGGCTTTGTAAGCAGTGTCCACAACAAGTTTGTCAATAATCTGAAGTGCAACTGAACTGGAAAATGGGAAGTAAGGAGTAGTAATGGTATCTTTAAATTCAGTGCCCTGACCAGATGTGCAGGACATCTCTACACAAAGGGCATGTGTGGGAAAAATGGAAAGAATGCAAGTAAAAGTTTCGAAGCTATGCAAAGAACATCACTGTAACTGAAGCTGAGTAAATACTTGAGGGGCTTTGGCTGCTCAGTGTTTGTCCATGTCTGTTAGACTTGTATTACCCATGATTACAATGTAACAAATAGACTAAGCACTTGAAGAACACAAACCAATCCTGTATGGCTCAAAGAAAGCAATAATACCCTGATTGATTTCAGGAGAAGCAGTTGTAAGTCCCAGACACTTGTCTCTTTTATTGACTTGAGCATTCATTAATTTATGAGTGGGTTTCATGTTTTCACATGGTGTTGCAAATTTAAAGTAGAATTAATTATTTGGTAATCAGTGAATCCTATTAAGTGAAACAATATAGACTTGTTCAGTAGCTCAAACATTATTCAACATTAGCAAAGCAGTTGTATACTCATTACAATGATGATGCTTTTATTAAATGTACCTTCAATTAGTTCTGGTCCAATTTAATCTCTACCTCCTGAAAAACATTCAATCAAGTGCTGTGACAGGAGCAGAATGATGAATATGCCGAGGCCAGCACTGCTTAATCGTTCAAGGGTATTGCACAGGCTACATTAAGGTGAACTTTGGAAATGTTTGCCTTACGTTGTTCTCTTCCTTGAAACATCATCTAAAGAGCATTAGCGTGTCATCCTTCATTCATGCTTTAAAATAAACAACATCCCTGATTCAGTGATTTGTGGTATCATCTTTGGACTCATAGCAGAAAACTAGGGGAGAACAACAATTACAAAGTCTTTCTAACTTTTCTCGTTACCTAGTATACTCCAGACCCAGCAGCCCAGGGGCATAATAGTGGGGGAAGGGTTTTCCTGAGATACGTGGGCTGCACCTGGGCAGGAAACCAAGACCCATCCTGACAGTCAAGGCTGCCCATAGCACAGGAGCAAGCGGGAATGCCCTTCTCTCTGCCCCCACCAGAGACCTCTCTGTACAGGCATGTACCACAGCAGCTACCTTAATAAAATCTGCAAATTGCCTCCTGTAGCAAGATGTGTCAATCACAGGGGGGAAGAGGTCTTGGGTTCCCCCCAGAGAAATATTGCACCTCCAATTGCTTTGTAATGAGATTTTGCTTTGCTGTTTCTCTTGCCCGTATTTAAATAAAAATTCCTGTTATTAATCAGAGAATTAAAATAGCTAACAAAGAAGACAATTCTTACACCCTGGAGGATGAGATTTTTCAGGGAGGCAGTAATGGATACAGTCTTCCTTCTTTCAAGTCCCAGCAAGGGCAGCTGTGACTGAAAATCATTACCGTATGCTATTTTGTCTGTCATCTTTGTGAAATAAGTAAGTGGACTGGACAGGTTCCATATGAGATAAATTAGTATTACAAGCAACATCTTCAGAGCCTCTCCACGCTAGCTGAAGAGAGCAGAGAGAAATATGGGGAACGTTAGAACTCTTGAGAAAAATTTAGTCCTACAACACACAGATTTTTGTGCAATGATGTTTTTGAATACCCAGCCTAGAAAGCTCTATTTCATATTTTCAGCCTGTGAATCTGAAATCTTTATATTGTTTCTTCTGTGGTCTCAAAACTGATGCAATTCGTGTGCTTCTGATTAAGAGCACTCTGAAAAACTTGGATCTGAATTTTTCATACCTACTTGACTTGAACAATGACAGTGTGAACTTCTCAGTGACCTACCACAGCATCTTTCAGAAGTGTCACCCAATAAACTGATGACTGTTACCCCATCTGAACATAATAAATTCATTCTCTGCTCATTTCAGTTCTGCTGCTGAAGCACATAGATGAAGAGTTTCGTCACATGCTTCATGTGCACTTGTCCTAGGAGATTGTGTGAGTACTGTGCACTTCAAATTCATTTGCTATTTTGGTTTCTCTGGCAACTAGAAGGTGCCTTTGATCTCTCTACCATCTTTTTTGTTTTTGCATTTTGATGATTTTATCATGAATCCATGTTTAATTCATGCTGCAGTGATGAAGTGGCAACACTCAGAAAAAGGATACTTGTTGCAAAATCAAACCATATTCATTTGAACTGTGTATGAACTACCTCATTCCTTTGGAGTAAAATATATTAATGAGAAGAGATATTTTAAAAAAGATACATATACTGTCGCATTTATTATCTTATCTGAGGTTACAGTGTAGGTAGATTTATCAGATAAAAAATGGAGTTTTTTGAGTAAACATTTATTTGAAACACATGGACAAATAACTGATTGTTTTGTGTTACCTTCTTGATTTTTTGTAATTTTTATCCCCATTCTTGATTTTGAATTACATGCTCACTGATATACATGAATTTTAAGGACAAAACCACATGCACAATTAACATGACATGCACAATATATATTCTATAGGTTGGTAGGGCAAGGATGCTGTGCTTTCTACAGGCAGTTAACTTTTTAATATAAGGCTTCTTGTGAAACATTTAGGCATCTTTTGTTGTTGTTGTTGTTTTGTTTTTGAATGAATCAGGCTGTGATTAAAACAAAGAAACTGAATGCATCTCTTACCTTAGGCATAGGAGGGCTCTGCTGGCATGTTCCCCCTGCTCTCTACACCGAAGATGCAATTGGGCAAAGACAAAAATTACTAAGAGCATCAAAGAGCAACTATGGCTTCACAAGAGAAAATCGTTAGTACATAAATCTTAATTGAATTATATTTAAATATATGTAAATTTTATTGAACTTGGATTTTCATCCCTAGAACAACATTTTAATTTGCAGCTGCAACAACCTGCACTTTTGAGCAGACATGAGCTTATCTGAGGATGCAGGTCACTGATTTTTTTTTTTTTCCACGGTAGTTGCTGAAACCAGTTTCCTATAGCCTGGAGTGTTTCATGGTTTCTTCAACACTGTGAGCTTGCCTCTAAAGAGACCTGTCAGCTGCAGTTTACAAAATTATGGGTAACTTTTTAATTTGTGCTCATAACAATGGTTGATTCTATATGAAATCTGCTTCTGAAATGAGGTGCTGGAATGAAAGAAGGCAAGACTTAAGAAAAAAATGAAAACACTCAAAGTGAGCACATTTGGACTTCCACAGAGCACCTTGGTTGACAGAGGGAGTGATGACTGAGGGGAGAATGTGAATAGTTGTGAATATAGGACACCAAATTAAATGTAAGAAATCTGTTTTCAAATTTTACCAGATATATTAAAAATTATAAACATTTATTCATCAGTTCTTCTGACGTTACTTTTTTATCAAATTGACCTCCTACCAAGGCATATACGTTGAATTGCTACCTCCTATACTTGATCATGGATTAGATATCATGTGAAAGTATGTCTTCTGTTACTCAGAATTAGCTCTGAGGGACAAGTGTGGTGCCTGTGCAAAACGGGTGGGAAGAAAGTGGAAGAGGGAGAAAATAAAAACAGGTGGCAAGGGACCCAGGGACAATAAAAGTCTAAATGAGAACTTCTGCAACAGGAGTTTAAAGGCCCAATGAGAGAAACAGATTTTGTAAATCAGACTAAATATTTTTTACAGGGGGCAGTGTGCAGCTGGGAAAAATAGCTTCTGAAAATCAGTGAAAAACTGTATTTTATTGGCTACTGTTTAGGAGCAGGGAGAAATAGAATGGGGGAAGACCTTCTGCAAGGCAAAGAAAAAATGTATATGTATATGTGTGTAGGTTTTGTTTTGGTTTGAGTTTTTAGAATGTTTTTTTTTGAGTGTCCATAAAAAGGTACATAAAAAAAGTTACCAGCATTGCATAGCCATGTTTACTGGTTCCTATAAAACCTGTAAGCTTTCCCTGGTATTTTAAAAGTGATGTATCAATGTGGGTTTTTTACATTAACTAGTCATCCGTGCATGTAAAAAACATCTTTTATTGTAGAGAAATCCTGTTATGGATTCTACCATGCAGTAACTTTGAGATGCCTGATGAAATAGTAGAAAATCAGTAAATATATTAGATGACAACTCTTCTTTTTAATTAAGAAACAGCAGGATTGAGTAAGAAATCATTAGTGATAATCCTCCCAAGGATGACTGTGCAGTTTATCAAGGTAATAATGTTAAAAGGAGATAATTGTGCAGTGGTTTCAAACAGCAGAGGCTGGAGCTAGCAGTTTTGCTGCTGAGTTTCATGACCATTTCAAGAAGCATTATACCTGCCATCACCAGTCCAGGAAAAGTCCTGTCCTGACAACAGAAGGATGACACTAGTAGTGGAAGTGCATCTTTAGCAGTTAAGAAAGTTTTTGTATTGCTGGTAAAGGCAATTGGTTAATAGGTCTTAAGTACTGAAAGAGATATTTACAAATCTGAAGTACTTTTGTTTTGGTTTTGTTTTACTTCTCTGATCCATCTTTCTGCAAGGTGGACAGGAACTGAGTACAGATTGGGAACAGAACAGACTGTCAAAAAACATCCTGAATCTGCCCACTCACATTTTATGTGAATAAGATGCTGAATA
The DNA here is from genome assembly GCA_035583235.1 of Hafferia zeledoni. Taxonomy (NCBI): domain Eukaryota; kingdom Metazoa; phylum Chordata; class Aves; order Passeriformes; family Thamnophilidae; genus Hafferia; species Hafferia zeledoni. The sequence continues at coordinate 10,675,825 of JAWWEV010000115.1, forward strand.
GAAAAGATCTGAAATATTTTTATCTTTTTTAAAAAAACCAAAACATTGAAATATACTATTTTGTTTTTTTGGCAAAACCGCATGTTGGAATTTTCCAACTTCTCTACATTAGTTTGCCTTGGAGTAGACTCTCTTGTGCTTACTTGTTTTTGGCATGTATTTTTGAAAGAGGGTAATTGTCTTACTTCTGCTCCCTGCAACATAAGGAACAGTCACCATAGCAAATAAAATGATTTATTACCACTGTCAAAGGAAAATGTTATACTGGCCAAGGTGTTTCCTCCTTCTCTGGGACATGTGATTGATGGGAATCTCCAGGTATCTGTTGCCAGGGAGTGTGCTGGGAAGCCATGTAAATCTTCCTCCTTTTCTGGCTCTGCTCTTTGCTTTTCCCCCTCCATCTCTGGGCACCCTGAGATTCAGAGAGAGAGAGAGAAGAGAGGAGAGGAGAGACACAGCTGTTTCAGGACACTGCAGACCTATTTTTTCCCTCTTCCTGGGGACTGATTTGGACTGCAAGGAGATTCTTGGGAATTATCACCATTTCCTCCACTCCCAGCTTTTCTTTCTTCATTTGGAACAGAGGACAAGGAGAGAGAGAGAGAGAGAGAGAGAGAGAGAGAGAGTCCACGTGAGTTCATCCCTTATCTCTACCTCTCTGGGAAAAGACTGAGAATTCCCCTTGCAGCTAGCCAAGGTGTGACACTGACATTGTCCATAAATATAACTGCTCCAGGAGGAACCTACCGTTTTGGGGGTTGCTCTCTTTTGTTTTTTTTACTTCTGGTGCTGGGGGAGTAGTTTGCTCTGGTCCGTTTACAGTTATATCTATATCTGCATATATAGTAGTTAAGAAGAGTTATCCTTCTTATATCCATTTTCTAATTAAAGTTCCTTTTTCTTAAACTTAATAAAGAGTGATGTGATTATTGTGGAGGAATTCTCTCTGCTTTTTGGTAACATTTTGGTTTTTTTCCCTCAAACTAAGACATATCTTCTTAATAAGGCACTCCTGTATAAGGGCAGCAACAGTTAAAGCTCAAAGGAGCTGTAGTTTCTAAACATTTGGAATGGACTCAATGAAATGTTTTATTCCTTAGAGAAAAAAATGTACATTGATATCTAGTTTTCCAGCAAAACATCCTATTGACATGACAAGCCATTGACCAAGATAAAAATGACCCAGTGCACACTCCGCAATGGATGAAACAAAAGCATAAATGAAGATCTTCATTGAGGGATGACACAGATATTTATAGGGTTCTGAGGGAAGATTCTGGAACTTGGACGGGATTGGGTAAGGCCAGGGGCAGAGTGAGTAACCAGGTGTGATAGTTTTGGCTTTGGTTTCATCTAGGCCACAGCTAGGCCTCAATTCAGCAGGCCCAGAGGATGTGACATAGACTAGAAGGGATAAGCATCACCTCATTTAAGCAACTAAAGAGATATTTCATATTATCTGACATCATCAAGAAGTATAAAAAGAGAGGGAGGTGGAGCTTCTGCCTCTTTTTGGTCTTTGCCTTAGACCCATGAGGACACACTGCCTCTACCAAGATTAGGCCTTGCCGCCATGCCTGCTGTGTTATCTAGGGAAGTGAACATTTTCTTGTTAAGTTTCCTCCTCTCTTGCTGAGAGTTTTCTCTAGAAAAGTTCTAAGAATTTTATGAGTTTTGGGTGGTTAGAATCTGTATTATTTAGTTGGGTGACTTGGTAAAGTTGTTATTATTTATTTTCATATTTGTATATATATATGTATTATATCATATTCTGTTTTAATTTTTCTTTTCTTCTGTGTAAATATAAAAACCTTGCCATTTAAAGTTCCACTTCTAATTTTTTTTCTACCTCCCTCTCCCATGCTGAGACGGGCTCTGACAGGCAACTGGGCAGTTGGCATTTTGCCAAGCTAAACCAAAACACCAGGCAACCAAATAGCCAAAGGGGAACAACTCATCAGTGATGGGAAAACTAAGCAATAGGAAACCAGGAATTAGGGCAGAGGCGGGAAGAAGAAAACCTGGCGACTGACCAAAGATAAAGCTATAAAGGAAAAAACATGAGGGGGTGACAATAAAACCTTTTGTACTAAAACCCATACAATAAAAACACATAACTTTTAAACTTCAACTGTGAAAGTCTCTCATATATGTGGCTGGTCTTGTCTGGGTTGCTCCTCAGTGCTGTGCTTCTCACAGGTCCATTTTCTGAAGTGCTCGTTCCACTCCTTGTATGTTAAGCATTCCCCCACATTGATGGTGGGTTTCAAAGGCAGTCTTTGGTTAAAAATTAAGATTACCATGTTGTGATATGGAAGCTTTAATCAAGCTTGTTTAGGAGACAATGTACACATTCTATGCACCTGCAACAGCTTTGCCTGTGTGTTGAACTGCAACTGTGTGACAAGTGGACAATAAAAACGTTATAACTGTGCAAATTGTCCTTTCCTTGGACATTTGGTGGTGCTATTCTGTGGGTGTCCCCCAGTTCCTTGAGGACTGCTGCTCAAGAGTGTCAGGAATATGTGTAACATCACATCACCATGGTCAACCAGAAAAGCAGAAAGCTGTTCAGGTGACTGTCCAATAGTTTACTGTGATTAAGTGAGAAATAGAAATACATATGCAGTTAATTTTGCAGGGAAGAGTATGCAGCAGATTATATATTGATTCAGATAGTCTGGAGATCATCAGGATAGCAGGTTAATAGAAAGAGAACATACCTATTAAAATGAAAACATTATTTCAATGTTCAAAGTAGATTCTCACCCTGTTTTCATTATGCATTTCCATATTATTTTAAATTATTTCTGACCACCATTTCAACAGGAATACTTAAAAGCACCAAGGCAGGGCATTGCTAAGATAAGTGGCATGGTGCAAGAATTTAGGAACATGAGAAAACCATGGTTGCTGCCTTGTTTGGTTTGCACTGTGGTGGTTGTTGAGTACCTTGTTCATTAAACTATCCTTGGAAGGATCAACCTGCTATTTTATTTTATTTTATTTAAAAAAAAAATCTGTGTTGATGACAATTTGAACTGAGCTAGAATCCTGAAATAAAATCTTTGTTTAAAAGATTGCTTGTTCTCCTCTTGAATCTCCAGATAAGCTTTTCCTTTAATTATTCTGCCTCTGGCTGTTATTTCCTTGTAGGGCCTAACCTTTCCAGAAAAAGGTAACCTTGAAGTTACAGTGCAGGTTTAAGGACTCATTAATGGTGACTATTGGAGTGATATATTGTGGGAAAAAATGATAATGACAGCTTGTTATACTAAGCATAGTGATGATGAGACTGATTTTTCTGCAGCTGAAGAATGTAAAATATTGCATCATACGCAGTCACAAAAAAAGGTGAAAACTTCACTTATTTCAGCTAATTCTTCAGTTATGTCTATCCACTGTGTGTGAGTAGGCCGCCACTTTTTTCCTCTTTTCCACTGCTGGTGGGACTTCTCTGCAGTCTCGTGGCTGAGGCAGAGCACAGCAGGAACAGTTCAGAGGAGGTGTCTGAAATCTGGGCTGAACAGTCCTTTGGAAAACCGAGATGAGTAGAGCCTAGAGTGGGAGATTAGAGAGGAGGAGTTATGAGCCCTTGTCCACTGTGTTTAACTGCTCTGGAGAGGGATCACAAGAATTACATGAAAAGCAGCGGAATGGCAAGAGACTGGTGGAGCCATTCAGCCAGCACTGTGAAAAACAGGAATGATTTTCATGTGCAGAAACAGTATTATGGAGTTTATCTCCTGTTTAAAGGGTACAAGGATGTGTGTTTCTATGGGTGCTCCTGTTTGCTTCTTTTTTGATTTGTGTAACTATTATACTAAATAGTTCTATTGCACTGCCCCAGGAGCCCTGTTGCAAACTATTATTTAACATAGGACACTATCTCTGTGTCTTCCAAGCTGTAGGAAAATATTACTTCATTTGAACTGTCTTGCTGTGCACTGAAGTAGAGCTACATCCTCTAGCACAGGTTTTGGTTTCTGTTGTTTTGATGTTGAAGTGCTAAGGGTGTTAAAAAAAAAAAAAAAGAAGAAACCCCCGACAAATCCAACTGCTACTAAACCCAGGCTTAGTGGTTTATTGCACTCAGATAGCATCACTAAAAATGGCAACAAGTCCATTGATCTCCTCTGCTGGCCACTTGTTCTAGTTCAGCAGGTGAGACCAGTTTATCACTGTGGGAGTGATCAAAGCTGTGTATTCCATACCCTCTATTCATTTCCCAAGAACTGTTAACAATGGACCATTTGCAGCAGCTGCCCAGGGCACACCCAACTCCTCAGGGTGTGAGCTGGGTGTGAAAGACACCTGTGAGATAAGAGCTGTGATAACTCCCTTCCAGGAAGTCATTAGCACCTTCACACCCAGCCTGAGGGTGCTAATGGACCAGCAACAATTCCAAAATACCCCATGACTCACAGAGTTAGATTACCCACTGTGTAACTCCCCACCCTGAGGGAGGTACTGGGTGCTTCCACCTGGACCTGAGGGTACATAATCTTGGGGTTTGAAGACCTCGGGAACCATTTGTCAGACCCAGAGGAGGATGGGAACCTTGACAGGAGGAGACCACCACTCTTGATGAGACCAAGAACACCACTCTTCACCAGACTGCAGCCATCATCTGCACCAACAGGTTTTTTTACCTCCTTTTGCTTTGACTCAGGGGAACCACATGGGCCTTAGCATTGGGGCTAAAAAACCCCTTTGTGTTTGTGCCCCAGGGCATTGGGTTATACTACTGGGTTTTGTGGGTTAAAAGCAATTTCTCTTTCTGTCATTGTATTTATTTTAATATTTTTTTATTAAATTGTAACTCTGATTTACAATCTCTTTTGTGTTGGGTTCATTTCTTCTCCTTTAAACCAGCACACCACTAAAGACAAGTAGTGTGACACAGAGGTAATATTTCCACTTTACTCTCAGAGCGGAGAGAGAGGTATGTGGAGGGGGAAGTTGTTCTGAAGAAACAGGTGTTGGTTTGCCTCTCCTTTTATCTGTTACTGATCAGGAAGACTCCATTTCTACAGTTTCATAAGAATAAAATGTGTATTATGGGACTGTTTCATAATTATTTAATAGGTTGGCTCTTTAGTACTATTGAAAAAATGTTATCAAATGGCAGAGAGTATCTATTACTACTGTGTAAACCAAACATAAGTTTTTACTCATAATAAAACTATTATTGAAATAAAGGAATTCTTGCCTGAGTATAAACATAGAAAGGCCTGCAGAAGAACAATGCACCAATAAGATACTGGATAGTGCACGCTGTACACCTGGAAGTTTATGATCCACAGGTGAAGCTTATATCACAGAAAAGTGTTATATGAACGGAGAACCCTTCCTAGAAGGACTGGCCAGACTGGAAGAAGAACCAGGCTTGTGTAACTTATTTTCTACTTCCAGCATGAAGAAAGGCAGAGCTTGGTTTAAGAATCTCAGATTAATTTTGATGTTTCTTAGTGATCTTTTACATAAATGTATATTTCATATAGTGGTTTCATTTAACTTTTTTTGTTGGAGCTTAAAATTGTTTAGGCAGTTATACTAAACTAACTATTTATATAAAACTTACATTATTAAAATTGATAGTTGATTTAAAAAGTGTAAGGAACAAACTCATAGCAGGTGTGGGCACTTTCTGCAGTGCCCACACCTGCAGACTTTTTCAAAATCTGATGGAAACAGGAAGGTATATTTCATTTCTTGTCTTCTTGTGCTTGTGGCTAACTGCCAGCTTGTCAATGTGGTGCTCCAAAAAGGACACAGAATCATGACAAGAGCTGTCAGTACGGCTGTGTTTTTGAATAAAAATTGCATGAAACAATAAGTGGTTTTGTGGCAAAAATCTATTTAAGATCTTGCTTGCTTGAATGAGTGCCCAGTTTGGCTCACCAAGTTCTGGAAAGTTTTTGACTAATGTCCAGGTACATAGTTTACTGAATCATGGCTGTCTTTGTATGGAAGTCTTTAGGTATTGATTACTGAGGCTTGACCCAAAATAGTCTCATGCTCTTCAGTGTATGGGGTCCTCATGTCATGTTTGACCAGAACTTTGGGAGCTAAGTAGAAGACTGTAGGCTACTTCATTTACAACTATTTAAGTCTTTTGTTTCCCTCTTTTCAACACAGAAATAGAACTTCAGACTTGTCTTCTCTGCAAAATGGCATTAACACCAGTCCTTTCAGCCTGTGATAGTTCTCACTGAAGGTAGGTTTACAAGAGCAAAGGCAACTTGTTTTATCTTCATAAATGATAATTTTTTTTAGAGTTCTCTCCCGTTATGTGGTGCTCATGCCTAATTTGTTTAGAGATTGTAATACTTTGACCCATGGATAGGAAATAATACTAGCCTGAAAAATCATGTAATTCAAACTACAGTCTGTGGCAAGGCAAGATCCTTCACATTTGTCTTCAAATGTCTGCTCATCGTGGGCACTGCTATAATATAAATAGTAGTTGCAGTTACAGCTGAGGAATTCTGTAGAAAAACTAGACAATTACTTAATTTCTCTTCTTGTCAGGGTTCAACAGGGTTCAAAGAGATGTGGGAAAACTTTATCATTCAAATTTTCTCTGTTTCTTTGGCACATTGTCAGCAGAGCAGGGGATGTGTAAGTTGCAAAGAATTCAGGTGTCACTGTGTTCTGAGGATAGGGCAACTTCATAGAGAATATTAAACAGCTTGTCTTCTGGTACTGTCAGTCATGCAGTCTACCATTTTTTAAGCCAGTCACATATCACTGGTCATGCGTATTAATCCACTTTCTGCCTCTAACATCACCTGTTTTATTTTCTATCCCTGTTTTATACCATTTTTGGCAAAACCACAGAGGAAATATATTTCAGTGACAGTATATGGTAAGTTCACTCTGTGCACTTTAGCTCATTTCTCTGTTTTTGAAAGACAAGAATTGTGTAAGTATGTATGTCTCTTACTATCATTTCTGCCACACAGTGATTCAGTGAAAGAGCTTTGTGGTGGCTGGGAGTAAATTTCATTTTCTCTGCTGCTTCATGAAGCATGAATGGCTTTCTAGCAGATGATGTCACTGCCAATTTACAAGTTTTTCTTCCTGTATTCCTATATGAGAGGACTCCTAAGTACCCCTTTTGTCATGATAATATAATTAGGTGTAGAGGGTATGGGATGCAGAAGGCAACACTCAAGTTTTTTATTTTTGTCAACACAGATAAGTAGCTGAGTTTGAAAGGTGAGGCACAAACTGTCACATTCAATCTCTCTGGCTAATGAAGAATGAAAGCTTTTTCCAGGTTTGGGTCTTGGATACTGTGAAGACGTGCTTTCTGTGGGCTCAACAGTAGCTTGAGCAGTGAAAAAATTTGTTTGTGTTGCTTTTAATTTTTGCAACAGAAGTTGAGTTACACACTGTGAAGCTCTTCTCCAGAGAAGAGAACTTTCTTGTCTTTTTTTTTTTTTTTTTTTTAAGGGCTCTTTACTGTTTAGAACATTTTATACACATAAATTTTTTACTGTGGGTTCCTGTGAACTGCTCTTGACTCTTAATATTTTACTGGGAAGATGCCTGGAATTGTTTCTGCTTTCACTAATTTCACCAGCTTTTCAGTAGGAGGAAAATATTTGGTGAATAATGCTTGTTCTTCCTATATAACTGCTGTTTAGGAAAGAACAGTTGCTCTTCAAATCAATTCTATGTGGCATAGGTAATTTACGTAGATATATATAAAAGTGAAACGATAGTATGCAACCTAAAAATATGAATGTATAGCACCTATCTGCTATCTTAGATGCTCTAAATGCCTTATTAACTCCAACAAAGAGAGCCACAGAGCACTGAGCTGAACTCCGTCTCTATTTCATAGGTGAGGATACTAAAGAGCAAAATGTCATTATCGCCATGGTTTTCTTCCTGACCAAGGACCCTTTACAACAGAAGTCTTCAAGTAACAAATTGTGAGCTGTAGCAGCAGGGAAAAGCCATCAAACTAGTTAGCAGGATGGAAAATCAGCATATATGGGAAAACTGACACTCCATAAAGGAGCATGTCAGGTGGTAGGTAAGAACGTAGTGTATTTAGCATTGAGAGAGTATAGGTCATTAACAAATTATTAGTGCTTATTATTCTTCAGAGGTAGATATTAATCCTCTCTCTAATTCATATGTTATTATATAATACTTAAAGTATATTCCACTGCATGCATCGTTCCTCAGACACGTGTGGTGCCTTCATACCAGATCTAGCATCTAGTTTCAATCTGCTCTTTGCATACTCCTCATTTGCGTATTCAGTTTCGAAGTAAGTAAAACACCTATAGATTAGGAGGGATGGGTAGAAATCATTCCTTAAAATCCTGAAATAGGAGCAGATCTCAATTGATCTTTTCTCTTCTAAAGGCCTCAGTCTTGAGAACTGTATTGTATTTATGTACCATCAGGATTTGGATGGTAGGCTCTTAAAGACAAATGTAAGTTCTTGTTGAGTGTGAAAATATATTTAAAACTGCATGGTCTCCATCCAGCTAACAGAATATCTGGAAAAGTTAAACAGAACTATTACAGAATGTTCTTGTAAGGAAAAAAAAAAAAAAAGAGGCAAGTAAAATTTGTATTTGTATTGAATTATGTTTGTTTGGCTTTATGAGCATGTGCCGTTCAGCTGATTTTATTTATTCTCTGCTAGTTCTTTTCATGTTTGAGGTCATGCATGCCTTGTAAATGTGTTTGCTTATTCCCATGATGTTAAACATTAAAAGGGTCAAGCTAACTTTGCGTCAGTGAACACATCTTGTAATACTCAGTATTTCTGTAATTGCCTTTTAGGCAACAATCTAGCACATTACAAAAACTGCAATCAGAGCATTGCATATCTGGGAGCTGGAGGAACATTATTTTGAAGGTAGGGTACTAGTAAATGGAGGGAGGCAAGTTTTGATACAGTGAGCTAATTAAGAAAAACCTTTATTTTATTTCAGTTCAATCCCATTGCAGTGTGTAAAATACATCAGTCCCATCAACTCCAAGTCCTCTTTACCCATGTCTAGTGTGGTCATTCTTGATAACATCAATGGAGGAGCCCTGCCTAGCTGTATTCTTCCTCTCAAATATCAGAGATCATCAATAATGTCTTTTTGTGTTAATGAACAATTAACTTTAATATCGTTGTCAGCAAAATGACTATACCATGCAGAGTGCATATGGGATTGCTGCATAATTACTGTGACACATCCTACCCAGGACCAGATATCTGCATTGCTGAAAGTGGCTGCTTCGCACAGTGCTATTTCCATGCACCAAGGATTCCTTTTATTCAAAGGCAGATCCTAGTTACAAATATTAATCTCTTACCTTCTTCGGTCTGCATATTTGGCTCAGAAGCAGTGAGAGAGAGATCATGGGCTTTTAAGATCCAATGAATACTGCTGATGCAATTTTAGTCACAAAGAGTTGAGTTGTTGGCTTTTTACAGATATGTGTTGACTTGTACTGGTTTGTAAACCAGGTTTGGAAAAACAAACCCCAAACTCTCAGTTCTCTATATCCAACATTTTACTACAGTTTAGTTTGCAAAAGCATCTGGATTTATTCAAGGTATGTTACGTAGGTGAGTATTTCAGAAAATCTAGCCCAGTAGCCCCCATAAAATCATACGCTTGGTTGCATAACCGAGCCATCCACTACGAAACTGTATTCTGTGACAAGTTGCTCACTTCAGTTTTCTCCTTTGCTTTTGCCATAATACTGCTTTTGAAAAACATAAATTAGTATCCTCAAACTGTCAAAATCTGATGCAATTACAGAAGCTGAAAGAAGTTTTTCAGTCATAAGCAGTGAGTGATGTTACTTAGAACATTTTGCTACACAATAACTTCTCCTCATCCCCACCCCTCACAGAATAAACACTTCTGCAGATTTTTACAGACAGGATAATTTATAGAAAGTCTTTTTTATGCCTTACAGCAACACTATAAGCTACCTTTAAAAGAATTCCTGATCCCAAAGGACTAGTTAGCCCAAGCTATTACAGGGCAAGAAAGCAAACTTACTATGCTTTCTACATGTTTCACTATATATTCAGAACAAGCTAAGCTATCAGCAGCTTCCGTATGGGCACCTAGATTTACAAGGTAGAAACAAGGAGGCCCAAGTTAGAGTAAGTCAAGAACTGCAGTTTATAAGATCTGGTTTTCTCAGAAATGATTTTTTTCCCCACACATTTTTATACAAATACCTCAATTTTCTGTGAAGAAGAAATTGCCTTGGTTGCTGAAATGTTGTCCTCTTGTGTGTATGCATTATGATTCAGCCTTGAATTACACATCCTGTAGGACCTCTTTCTGTTCTGGTAGAAAAGGTGAACAATGCTTTATTACTTGTTAATGAGCACATGTAAGATGATAGAAAAACTATTAATAATCCCATGGGTAGATATTTGTATGATGCTCCTCAGTGCAGTGTCTGAATGCCTTATAGATGCTAATTCTATCTTCAAATTATCCTGGGGGGTGAAGTCATGACAAAGTTCTGGTTTTACAGATTGGGCATTTAGACAAGATGTTGGAGGCCAGAAGGGCCCACCAGTTGTTGGTCATTTTTCCAACCAATATCATCATCTGTTTGTAAAACTGAAATAATGTTTTTGTTGTTGTCTGTTGGGTCTGTGGATATTGGGGTAACCATTTGTAGGGTTCAGGGGGATGCATTAATGACAGTCAGAAGAGACCAGGCACAGCAAGATCAGTAGGCTTGATCAGAAGGCTTACAACTAAGACTTTATTTTTAGTTACAGCTACACTTTTTATATACTCTTGTATCCAGTATGTCATGACACTATTGGTTAGTTAGTTCACCTAACATACATGGAAACATTCTACTGGTTGCAAGGTATCACACATTCTACACGTGGTTCTCTGCTCTGTAAGGGTGCATTCATTAATTACCTCAGACCTTAGGAGATACACACACACACTGTCATCCCCCCACATGTGGGTAATTAGAATTTCTGCCATTTAGATCCAGTGATGTTCAGTTGATGATTTAAGAAATGGACATACACAGTGGATATTTAGGTACTTTGTAGATCTCAGTGACTTATTAGTGAAAGACTGATTTAAGTGATTTGCTTGATTTTGGTAGAAGTGCTATGGCAGAAGCATACATGGAATCTGATTCCCTAGGGAAGCATTTACCTCTGATATCGAAAAACGCCGCAAAAAAGAACTGCTAAGAGAAAGTTTTGTATTCCATTAGTAGTGGTGCTGTGAGAGACCCCAACAAAGCAGGACTCTGAGCCAAGTTAGTGTAGGATAAGATAAAAAGTGAAGGTCCTTTAATATCAGGCCTAGGGGCCACAGGAATACATGATGACATCCATGTGCACCTCCTGAACACTGGTTTCTATGGTTTTTAAAATATGGTTCACTCAATCCTTATTTTACACATCTCTCAGTCCAGCCCCATCCTGCTCCTGGTCCCACCCCTCACAATCTGAGTCTGGGGTTGTTGAGACCTCCTCTTCATCATTCCTCCTCTTTTTTGGGCTCCTGGAGTTCTTCCAATTCTGACTTCTGGGGCACTCTGCCTCATGTTTATGTCTCATTCTGCAGGCATTTCTGATAGTCGTCAACATTCTACCTTGAAGAGAGTCTAAACAAGACTAAATAACTAAAAGAATTTGAGCTACTGATATGTGCTAGGGGTTAGGATACATAAACAATGAACTTAGGCTGCTAGAAATACTAGCACTCTAAATTTTACTACAGTTACAAGTACTTCTAAAATCCATAAAAATGAAAAATCAAAAAATCAAAAACCCCATAGACATCAGCAGCAAAGGTATTTATTGACAAAGTTGGAGGCAAGCCAGTTTATACAGGGCAAAAACTTGCCTAATTTGTTTGTGTAAAATGAGCTATTTATAGTCTTAAGTTCATAGTTAATACCTTCTAATTTCCATAGTAATGACTGGGTGAAATCTTGGGTGGAGCTTTCCTTTTGGCTTCATCCCTTGGATGGTCTTGAAGTGTCTTCATCACTGTTGGACTTACAACTTTTCTTTGTTCAATGACATGAGCTGTCAAACTTGCAAAATCTTGGCTTTTACTCTATAAAATCTTGCATTCTTACCATTTCATCCTATTGAAGTGTCTAGCTTACTTTAATGTATGGCTTCTAATACATGGAACACTGGTTGCTATAATTGCTAGACAGTTTGTACCAGAACAAAAGCGACTAAAGCACTTCATGCTGTTCAGCAGCCCTGCCGTGCAAACAACACTTTGCAAAGCAGAATTAGAAATTTCACACAACTAGGGTTTGGGGTTTTTTTTGGTCTCTTTTCTCTTTCACCTCTCATATAAATGTTTAATCTACTTTTAACTCTTGCAGTTCCATGCTCCATTCTTCCCTATGTGGTGAAGATGTAATGAGAAGATTCATCTTCAACCATTTTGTTTGTTGAGCCATGCTTCAGGGAGTGTTCCTTGTTTCCAACCCTCTTGCAGCTCTGTTTGCATTCTCTGGAATTGCTGGCCTCTGTGCATACTGCCCATCTCTGTGTGTTTGGAGGATGCAGAAGTGAACCTGGGTTTGGCCAGATGTTAGAAACAATCTGAATAAAATATATCTGTCATTTCCCAACCTCTGGGCTTTTATAATTTTATAAAGTGTTTGCAGACTTTCAGTAAAACCAACAATGACTGCCACATAAATTGAAGCAGGGAACATGGCAGCACTTTGGAGCAGTGGAGACTCTAAAGGTACCTTCATGACCAACATATCTGAGTTTCACGATCTCTCATGAAACAGTCTCATGAATTTTTGCCTTCCATGGATTACTTCCAAAATGCCAAAAATGCCCAGTGGCCATACATTGTTTGTATCATTTGGATGGACTAGACAAGTCATTATAAAACAGCGCTGAGCAACAGTGGCCTCTGTAGTAGGAAAACATTTTTTCCCTATTGAGGATGCTGGGCTTGAAGACATCAAACAAGTACAGAGGTATTTCTAGATGCAAAAAAAAAGTGCCAGTAGAGTTAAGTAGAGTACAGTGGACTGAGACAGAATACAGCAATGATGGAAAAGGCAGGCAAAAATAAATTGTGGCAGGACAGCTACAAGAGATGAAGTGATAAAACGTGAAGAAACATGATGCAAGCACCTGTTAGTGCTTGAGGCTGCCTCTGTGAGGGAAAGCTAAGTAAATATTGATGTTGGAGAGATAAGGTAAAAAAAGTATAGTCTGAGTAATAGAAAAGGAAGCTGAGTGCACATGAGATTATTTGGGTATTTTTTTGTGGAGGAAGACTAAGACCCAAAAAAAAAGCACCAAGAAGGTGATTTTACCATGAGTGATAGTTCTGAGTGCTTTTTATCATATATAAGCAATACAGAGAGTCTGCAGGAATGTGCAGGATAGACGGGAGAAGACTCGATAAATACTTGTTATTTAATAGTAGACTTTACCCCCAGAGACTCAGTTCATTTAGAACAACCTGTGGATTAAAGATATTTTTCCACTTTAAAATAATATTTTAAAACAAACTATATAATTCTAGTGAAGTCAGACAGATCAATCAGGCAAAACTATGACAATGATTAATTTTTTTCTTATCATATGCTACTTCTCAGGTTTGCAGGCTACAAGTAGTGAGTGAAAATGAAGCATCAGTTTTGTTCAGATCTTCCAGATACAAAATGAAGTGGCCATCTGCCATTCTGTGCCATTCTCTGACTTTTCATTTAGCCCAGTCTTATTTCAGTCTGAACTGAGCACCTGTATCTCCACATCAGTAGGGGAAGAGGCCTCATTCAGGATCTTCAAATTCCTCACCCCACCTGCCAGTAGGTTTGTGATATTTATGCTCCTGTTTCTCCTTAGAAGTTCGCTTTGGAAGAACAACATGGGTTGGTCTAACCTTCTAATCCCTTTTATGGGAAATCCTAAGTTTACTGAAAGTAGAGCCAAAATTGCCACATATTTCAGGCAGGAATCAATTGCACTAGGTGCTAAAGGGAAGACCTAAAAAGAGTGGCCCATGAACCCATTTTAACATTGCTGATGTATATTAGAAGGATGCCGACAGTGACAGATGGAGACCCAGCCCAGAGGAGGAAGATGGAGATACTTTGATCACCCATTGTGGAGTCAGACAAGGAAGAGAAACCTCTCTCGTGGCCTGGCACACACAGTCAGGGAAAAATGGTGAGCCTCTTTCTATAACCTCTTGGAGTCTTCTGCAATGGTTTTAATGATGACAATACTGTGACTGTGTGTGCTATGCCCCCACCACTCCTGCCTTATGGGACATAGCTCCTTCTGGTGGTTTGATGCTCTGGCACAAACTCATACTTCTTCCAAGGAAGCAGTCAATAGCTGCTGAGTTGTTAAAAGCAGGCATGTGATATTTGTGAGTGATAAATGCTGGTGTTGCAAGAACAGATGTCTTGTATGTGACTGAATGTTTTCATAGTTTCAGTGTTACCTTGACCATGTTGCACTTAGCTGTGACTTAGAAGTGCCACATCTCTTGTTAATGAAGACAGTTCTGAATATTTTCTTTTTAAAGGCAGAGCACTATAATATCCAGACAATTACTCTGATTTCAGTGTGCTTTGTATCTCGAGGTCCTGTATTGTATACATCTGTACAAGCTGGATGCTTTTCTTTACTGAGTGCTCCATGACATAGGTATTTTTAGACGACAACCTACTGTTCATGTTAGGTTATTTTCAAGCTCCTTTCTTTAACTCAGTCTTGTTAAATTGTGTTGGGCACAATGACTATTACCTCATTTCTGTAAAATATTTTTTTCCCCGTATCAAAGTTCGCTTTAAAAGAAAAAGGCAATGGGGATTGGAGTGAGGGAAAGTTCTGCTTTCAAAGCCTGGGAAACTGTTGAGTAAGGTAGAGTGCAATGGTGGTGCATATAACCTGTGAAAGCACTTTCACAAACAGTTTACCCACAGTGTCTTTGGAAACAAATCCTATTCAGTATGATATATGAAAGCATATCCCTCTGTAGTATAGGAATCAATGGAACCATTCACATAACAGATGACTGTTCAGGCTTGTGCAGTCTGCTTCTCAAACATAACTGGCATTAATGTAATAAAACACTGAGCACCAAGGGAAATGTTTTAGATGTTGAGTCACCACATGGTTTATTATAGAACTGACATATAGCTACGTAAAGGAGAACAGGCTAACTAGCACCTGAGATGCTGTTACAGTATTTAATACTGAATTAAAGAAATACAAATATTTTAGACTTTCCTTGTGTTTAACTAAGGTACTATATCAAAATCAATTATTAGGGGTCTGGAGGATATAATAGAGCATCAGATTGGCAAGATAGTGTTTTTACATTAAATCCTTTAAGTTATTGCTCTAAGATGCAGATGTGAAATATGGGCTTTAGAGTGCAGAGTTGCTGACAAGAAGAATTGAGTGAACAGTTGCACAGTGCATTGTACATCGTAGGCATCTCTGAATGGAGCCTGTCTTTTGCCTACATAGTGTTTTGCACAGCTGGAAGTCCTCATCTCAGCCAAAGACCGCTCTAGACGCTACTGTAAGGAAATAATAATATATTTGTCAGCTGCATGTCTTACGCGTGTTTATAAAAAGGACTTGTTTGCTTGGCATTTGAGCTGTCTTGAAGCCTTTTGATTTTATCCTGCAATTCTTGGGCTCTATTTGAACTATGGTAAAATAACTCTCCCAGATCACTCTAACGTCATGACACCATTGTTTCCAGCATCTAGAAAATAAGTTTAAAGTTAGGTTTGGTTTGAAAATATGTTGCAGTCTGCAATGTAGGCTCATGTTAGATACTGGATTCCAATCTCACAGAGGATTATTTAATTATTGGGTTGTAACCAACACAATTGTGTGTGGGGAAGAGCCAGGCCATATCCCATATGGCAACCTTGGAGCCCACATGGCAGAAACAGTCAAAAGGTCCTGGGAGCCCACCCACACCGCATCCCCTGTAATGCCTAGCCCAGCCTCTGATTGGCTACACGACCACTCACTCTGGCCCAGAGCCACGGACTGGTCAGTGAGCTGGAAGTCCTGCCTGGGAGAGGTGGCCATAGGGGCCAGAACACAAAACCAGCAACATGTTCCTTCCTCTTCTCTCTCTCCCTCCTGGGACCTACCTCCACCATGGGGAGCTGGACTTCCATAGGGCTTGCTGGTGGTAGCCATTTTTCTCTTATTCTTCTCTTAAGCTTTCTTTACTTCTTTTTCTTAATCTGTTTCTTTCTTTACTCTTTATGTTTTCGGTAACTGAAAACTGAGTGGGTTGATTTTTGCTAAGTTGTGTGTTAGCATGTGCTAAATTGCTGCTCAGGTGGAATGCTTTGTTTAGGTTGTATGTTACCCTTTTGAACTTTTGCTAAGATCCTTATTTTCTCCTACATTTCATCTGTAAAGGCAGCTTCTGAGAAAAGGTGTGCAGCATTCTCTCTTTACACTATCTCAAGGTATTAAAGAACTGAAGGCTGTGCAAAAGTTTTGGGGGTGAACTTTTGAAGCCTTGTATATTTTTAAAAGTAAAACCACTGGTTGAGCTTGTCACTCCATGGCTGGGGTCTCACAACACATTAATGTTAAGTGTTGTGCTTGCTCTGTGAGATGCTTCTCACAGATAGAGTTGGGAATTGTGTATGCTCAGCTACCAGAACTCTCCTCTTGTTTCAGCTTTGCTCACTTGACTGTCTAGTTTGTCACCTTTCATTCAACTGATTTTTTTTGAGTGAAGCAAAAAAAGCAAATCAATACAACTCCATCTGCAGTAGAAACTGAGTGCAATGATCTCTTAACAAAAAGCTTGCACTCATATGTACATATTCTGTTTGCTGTGCTAACTAGTGATGGCCAGGACATCTATCTCCCCACAATTCCCTGCCTTGCAGTGTGTGCCATTTCTTTTCATTCGTAACGCTTTCAATTCTACCACAAAAAATGGGGAAAAGATACTCTGCGTTTTGATTGTTGCATTAGCTATGTACTTCTTAACCTCCATTCTTGAAGGATAGTTTAACCACAGAAAGCAAAATAATCATTAGAGCTGTTATACATGAAGATGACTCACAATTTGCAGGATGTTAATGCCATTTTTTGTCTGTGTGAGAAGTGAGAAGTGGGTGTCCATCCTTTTCAGGTGCATTAAAATAGCTTAATGAATCTTAAGTAGTAGAGTTCTTTTATCTTCTTCACTCATGAATGTGCTATATTCTTAGTCACAGTGAACAGCTGAGGGATGTACTAAGGTGCAAATCTGATGAGATGCAGTGTTATCCCATGATGAGGGGCATATGCTGAGGTGACTTGTACTAGTGTGAGACTCAATCACCTTGAAAGACTTTTTCCAATATACACAGTTCTATCATTCCATTAGTGATGTGGAATTGGCAGTGCTGGATTAATGGTTGGACTTGATGATCTTCAAGGTCTTTTCCAACCTACATGATTTTATGATTCTATGAGTCTCCTGTTGCTGAAAAACAACCATCCGATATTAATATCCAGTTGCAGTTATTGGAGTCACAAGCTTTACTTGATGTTTATTGCTGCTGGAAACTGGTAGGTAGACTCTATGATCAGCTTCCTGGTGCTGAGGAATTGCCAAATCTGATCCAAAGGAGATTGCAGAATAGCAACTGGGTGACATGAATCAGTGACCCTCCTTTCAGTTCTGCAATGAAGAGTTGGAAGCTCCATCTATTTAACACTGCATATTTTAAGCTCTTATTCAAACCTCCAGGCTATAGGAAATTCATGTGGAAATCTCACAGCAGAACTTCTTCTGGGACTTTTCATTTTCTCTACCATGGGATGTATTTTCAGAAAAGGCAATTTATAGCAACATATTCCTTTGGGGGCAAATCTAAAATAAGAAGAGTCATGGGAAAAGTGAAAATAAAGTGAAAATAAAATATTTTGAATCTCAGCAGGGATTCAGCATGGATTTGATTCTGAAATAATTTTTTATATTTGTGCCATTCTTATTAACTCAAAGGTGATTTGTGTGTGTAGTAGAAAAGTGGAGTTAAGAGAGTGAAGGTTGGAAGGTTAGTTTTTCCTTAAGCAGTTTCATACAATGGAGATTCATCTACAAGTCAGAATAGAACCTTGACTGTTTTTCTTGACACTTTAGGCTTTGGACAGAAATGAATATAGGTATATTCATTATTTGATTTTTGTATTAAAAATAAAAGTATAGATGAAGGTATTTTCTATCAGTAGTCTTTCACAAAGGTTGTTTTCAATGAAGCTAGAGCTATAATATTTATTTAATGGTGCTGCTTTCATGGCTACAATGTAGTGTAGGTTTTAACTGTGATAGCAACAAGATAGTAAATATCTTTATAGCAAGAAGTCCAAAGGTAATCAAAAGAGACTTCAGGGCCCTGGGATGATTGGTAGAGAGAGCATAGGTAGTAATTTCCTCAATTCTTTCAGTAACAAGAAACGATATTGATAGGAATAGGCAGATCCATCAGGTCAATGTATGGATATGAGGTTGGTGTAAGCAGAAAAATTTGGGGTTTGTTGACCATGGAATGCGCTGGTCTACTGACACCTGATGGGATGCACCTGTCTCAAAGGGGAAAAAGTTCTCGCATGGGAGAAAAGGGGGCTCATTGGCAGAGTTTTAAATTACCTTGGCAGAGGGAAAGGGACAAAGCCAGGCTCGCCAGTGTTGAGCAATGGGATGGCATGTCAAAACTCAGGGAAATGAGCACTAATGGGATACCTTAATCTGCTTCCCCAGGTGTTGGCTATAATGTACCACACCTGAAATATTTCTATATTAATGCACACATGAGGAATAAGCAAGATGAGCTTGAAGCAAGCCCAGAGATTTGACATCATTATCGTAAATGAAACCTGGCGGGATGGCTCCTGTGACTGGAGCATCTTATTGGGTAGTTACAGGCTCTTCAGGAGGGATAGGCAGGGTAGAAAAGGTAGAGGGGTGGCATTGTATGTAATAGAAGGGTTAGAATGTATGGAGCTTACAGCTGGAAATGGGACAGTTGAGAGCCTCTGGGTAAGCTTCAAGGGGCAAACAAATGATACGGATATCATTGTGAGAGTCCACTATAGACCTCTGAGCCCAGATGATGATGCCAACAAATTATACTTTGAGGAACTAAGGGACACTTCCAAGTAAACAGCCCTCATCCTTATGGGTGACTTCAACTTGCCAGAAATTAACTAGGAGCATCACACAGCTGATACAACCCAGGCCAAAAGAGTCCTAAAAACCTGGATGACAACTTTATGGAACAGGTCCTAAGGGAGCTGACTCATAAAGATGCCCTCATTGAACTGCTGCTTGTCAGCAGAGTGGATCTTGTGACTGTAATAGAGATTGGTAATCCTCTTGGCCACAGTGACCAGCGGTTGAATTTTACATCTCTGTTAACAGGATGAACAGTGCCTGCAAACCCCAGCTGCAGACATGAGGAGAGCAGACTTCAGGCTGCTCAGGGAATTGGTAAGTAAAGTCCCCATGAAAAATGTTTTTGCAGGTGCTGGGGCTCCTCAGTGCTTTTCACTTTTCAAGCATCACCTCCTAAGGGCAGAAAAGACAATTGCCAAATGTCAGAAATCATGCAGGTGAGGCAGAAGGCCATCTTGGCTGAGCAGGGATCTTCTCTTGGAAAAAAGGCAAAAAAGGAAGGAGAAAGTCAAGAAGAATATGGAGATGCTGTTTGCCACTGTAGGGAGAAAATCTGTGTAGCAAAAACTCAGCTGTAGTTGAAGCTGGCCAGAAACGTAGGGAACAACAGAAAGAGGTTTTTCAAATATATAAATGGCAATAGGCAGTTTAGAAATGTTGTTGGCCTGTTACAGGATGAGGATGGTCACCTCACAAACAGGGACAGAGACAAGGCAGAGCTGTTTAACACTTTCTTTGTCTCCATCTTTGACATGGATGATGCACCAAGGGGGTCTCAGTGCCCTGAGCTGGAAGACCATGACTTCTAGAATGACAACTCCCAGTCAGCCGGAAATTCTGCAGAATCTGCTGCTCCAGCTGGATCCCTTCAAATGAATGGGCCCTGATGGGATTCATCCAAGAATCCTCAGAGCTGGCTGATGTCATCACAAAATCTCTCTGGATGATTTTTGAGTGGTGTTGGGATTCCAGAGAAGTCCCAACTGACTGGAAGCTGGCAAATCTTATCCTGATTTTCAAGAAGTGCAAGAAGGGAGACCCCAGAAATTACAGGCTTGTTAATATCACTTCAGTGCTGGTAAAGTTATGGAGAAGATTATTCTGGGAAATACTGAAAAATGCCTTAAAGACAACACAGTCATTGGTCACAGCCAGCAGAGCTTCATGGGAGGAAAGTCTTGCTTCTCTAACCTGATTTCTTTTCATGACAAGGTAACCCACCTAGTTGATTAAGGGGAGCCAGTTGCTGTAATCTTTTTGCATTTCAGTAAAGTTTTCGATACTCTTTCTCACAGGATCCTTCTGGATAAAATGTCCAGTGCAGAGCTGGATAAACACATGTGCTGGTTTCAAGGTAAACCAGCAGGAGAAATTAACTCAACACGAGAGAGATTATAAATCAGAGCTACAATTTA
>JAWWEV010000115.1:10701816-10734888 GCA_035583235.1 Hafferia zeledoni
GGAGAAGAGGAGGCTCAGAGGTGACCTCATCACTGTTTAGAACTCCCTGAAGGGAAGTTCTAGCCAGGTGGGGGTTGGTCTCTTCTCACAGGCAGTCAGCAATAGGACAAAGGGACACAGTCTTAAGCTCTTCCAGGGGAAATTTAAGTTGGAGATCAGAAAATAATTCTTTCCAGAGAGAGTAATCAGGCATTGGAATGACCTGCCCAGAGAGGTGGTGGATTCACCATCCCTAGAGATTTTTCAACTGAGACTGGACGTGGCGCTGAGTGCCATGATCTAGTAAACAAACTGGGGTTGGACCAAGGGTTGGACTTGATGGTCTTGGAGGTCTTTTCCAACCCAATCGATTCTAATTCTATGATTCTCTCTAATCTACAAAGCACCTTCAGGGCCTTATAAAACTATGGCCCTACTAAAACTAAGGCCCAAACTACCACATGTGGTATGGGTTTGTTTGTGTCATTTTGGGAATGAATGAGCACTTCTCCTGGGCATTTTGGTGGAGTAAAGCCATTATAATGGCAACAGCAATGACCCCTGGTGCTTTACAAAAGGAAGTGATAAAAACTTTCTTGTCATGTTGAGTGGCAGGGGAATTTAAGTGTCTTATCCAGAATGCAATCAAAGATGGAGCACAGCCAAAACACTGAGACTAGCAATGTATTTAATCTTACGGAAAGATGGTATGGGACCTTTAATGACCATGTTTTGTTATTATCTTAGATTTATGATGTCTCTGAGAGACAGATCTTGTGCTGCCGTGCTCAAAAGATGTAATTAGAAAATCTGTATTTCTGCTGAATTTTGTTTCAAGTGGTCTTTTTTAGAGAGATGTGCATTTATTCTGTTTTATTTCTCATCTGTTCAATGCAGCCTTGTGATGTTGAGGAGCTAGCCCTTGGAGGAAGCAGCTGGTCTGACCTCATGCCGTTCATTGAGGGGAAGCTGTTTCCTTGACAACAGAAATGATGAGAAACCAGAGAAGAGCTCTTTTCCAGTTCATGTTTCTTTCTCAGTCAGTGTTACAGGCACTCATTAGCTTCTGAGGATGAACCAGATAGTTCCTATCAATCCAAAGTAAAGCTAAGAGGAATGGTGTAAATGTTACCACATTTTAAAGATTCTCAAGGTTGTGAGCTTCTGAAGCCTGCAGCTATCAACATTAATTTTGTACTGAAAAATATTAACAAACTGTGTGAAACACACCAGACTATGATATGTGGAAAGAACAAGCTTTGACTGTGGGCCTCAAGGAAAACAGCACTGGGAAAGCACCCTGAACCTGACAAGCTGCATACATGAGAGACTCGTTGCTGAAGTTTTAACATTATGCATTTTGCATGTACTGGGTTTTTAGTTACAAAGTTTCTGCATCATCTCTCCCTACATTGTATCCCTGCCCCCCCCCTCCAACCCCACTCTGTATTTTATCCACCCGGCACCTGTTATCTCCTCTCTTCCCTGAAGTCATTGTCACTGGTGACTCATCATGCTCATTAAGCACAGGCATTGTCTGGAGCATGGCATGGTGCTGCCCGGGAGGTGCCCACACCCCTCTCACCCACACTGCCGGAGCAGCGGCAGCAACCAGAACTTACACAAAACCGCCCCCTGCAGCTCTGGGATGAACTGGGGTGGCCCCCGCCAGTCCAAGCAAGGGTGGCTCGGTGCCAGATTGCCTCTGCCTCGTGGAGCCAGTGCCACCTGGGCGCGGCATGGCTATGGTAGCTTCCAGCTTCTGCCCCTGTCCTAATCCTAGTGGCTACCACCCCCGTCTGTCCTGAAACCATGGATTTCTATTGGGTGTTGGTCCCTCCATTTTCCTCCTAAGTCACTTCCCTGTCCAGAGTTCTTACCCAATCCAGTCCCAGCTCTAGTACCTTCTCCCTGGGACCTCATGAAAGCCTCGTGTATTTCGCAATAAACCATTTTCGCCTCTCGTCCCCTGGACCCACTACATCTCTTTCTCAGTGCTCCTGAGCTCTGGAGGAGAGGTAGGAAATATTTTCCCTTCCCCTCAATGCTGTATAATTGGTGGCCAACTCGAATTCAGACAGAATTTCTACCATGTAGACCTTTCTCCAGGATACCTGACTCAAGCATGAAGTGCTGGAGCTTCCCATGCAGTGCAGTGTCCCACAGCTCAGAGACCTGGATTTCACCAGACCACGGAAAAGTTAGTCAGAAGCTGTGCAGTATTTTTCCTTATTTCCCTCACCGCAGCTTTGAAAAAACAAACTCGAAAAACATGAGGGCATTTCCATCAAAACGCCACAGGGAAATATATAAACGCCTCACTCCCAGGTGGCATTTTTTCTGCAGTGCCGCCAAGAAACACTGCTGGTTGTGTAATCCCACCAAGCTGCAGTTATCCCGCCTCACTGCTAGGTGGTGCTGTCTATGCAGCCATACCACCGAGCTGCAGTTATCACGCTGCACAGCTGGGTGGTGCTGTCACCCTAGCCATACTACCGAGTGGCACCTCCTCTCCAGGGAAGCGGGCCACTCCCGTGCCCTGCCCACTTTTGTGTTTACAGAAGTCATCAGCCAAGATGGCAGCCCCCATAGCCACAATCACACCACTCCTGGTAATCAAACCTATCCCTACTCTCATGCCAGACAAGCAACAGCAGTAGAGGATTTGGATTTGGATTTATTTAAAGCATTCCCTGTTTTTTACCACCCTAACTGCAGCGATGGATTTACAGTATCTGGAATGGAAGAAGTCCTGTCAGAAATGAAGTTGTGAAGAAGATGAAGAAGCTAACCCAAATACCTAAAACCAGAGGTTTTTACTGTTGTATAAATCCTCAAAATGTATTCCCTTGTTCTTTTTTAATAAGTCACTGTTCTCCTTCCCAAAATCCCCTGAGATAACTGTTATCTCACCCCTTAGGAATGTATGTAGTGTTCTTGAAGGAAGTTTCAAGAAGTTTTCTCATTGGTTCTTATTTACTCTATTCTATTGGTTCTTAACCCTGGATTCCTATTGACAAAAGTCCAAATCCCCCCCTTCCTCACTATTGGTGGTTTTTTGAGCTGCCCAAAACCTTTTCATACCCTTACCCTTGTTCCTCTCCTGTGGTCTCTGTGTGGCTCTGTTCGGGGTCCCTGGAGGCCACATGGTGAGGGACAGTGGGGGAGCACACCCTAGCCAGGTAATGGGCTAAACCCCTGGGACCTGGAGCCCCTGTCAGCTGTTGCACCTAACAACCAACCTGTCTATGAACCTGTACTTTTTCCTGTTCTGAAAGACATGAGTAACACAGTTTCCAAGTATGGCTTAAATTCCCCATATGTTATTAGCGTTTTAAAGTCACTTTTCACAGCATATACATTCAGACCAAACGACATTAAGACACTACATAACATGTATTTCACACACATTCAAACCTCGATATTTGAAGATGAATGGCAAGGGCTAATTAGAAAACAGGTAGAACTTACTTTCTCCACCACTGGTGTGCCAGTACTAGACACTTTTACAGACTGTTTGGAGTTGGACCATATATTTCTAATTTGGCACAATCAAGAATTCCTTTAAATCAATTGGAAATATCAAAGAATTTGGCTTTTGAGGTGATTCAAACCATTGTTGAAGTGTCTGAAACCACCCCATCGTTTACACAAGTACAACAGAGACCTACAGAGCTATTTATTGCCTTTGCTGAAAGACTGAAAGATGCTATTTCCAAACAAATTAAACAACTACAAGCACAAGATGCACTGGTTTTGAAACTGGCGATTGAACAAGCTAATGATGATTGTCAAGCAATATCAAAACCCCTGAAGAATCCAACTCTAAGCCTGCAAAAATGTAGGGTCACATACATACACCAAATCCCTGATGGTAGAAGCCATGGCAGTACAACAGGAACCAAAGGACAGTACCTGCCACCATTGTCAACAGACTGGACATCTCAAAAAGGCAATCCTGAAAAAGAAAACCAGTGCCACCCAGTTTATGTCCTCACTGTAAAAAGGGACTTCACTGAGCAAGTAATTGCAGATCGCTTTTTGATAAAGATGGGAAACCACTTTCACTCAAGGCAGCTCAGAAATTGCTTTCACTTCAGGAAAACAGGGAGCAGAGTGCGAAGGGCAGTGCGACAATAAAAAATGCCCCACAAGCAAATCATACCCAATTGCTTCCAGCAGTCCCAGAGGGAGACCCCGATCAAGTGTCCCTAGGATAGATTTGGCATCTCTGGTCCAAGTTACAATAAACGGTGACAGTCTCCAAATGGTTCTCCTGATACCAAAAGACAGCCTACAAGTACCAGCAGGAAACTACATCCAGACTGGAACTGCTGCTTCAAACGACACTGGATTAACTGTTATTCCTTAAACAATGACTGTTGATAACCCAAAAGCCTTACAGGTAAAAGTGAAAGCTCTCTTTCCACTAGAGCTTGATGAAGAAACACCTATTGCTACTTTAGCCTCTATTGATCCTGCTACAGACAACACTCTGGACTCGATGCCTTTGGTTCAGTGGTCACAATCCATTTTACTTGAAAGGCCAATGCTAAAATATGCTGTTTTTTTCCCAACACTAAACACTCCATTTGAGTTAAAAATCTTCTAGATACTGGAGCAGACATGATGATATTCACAGAAAAGGACTGGCCAAAGGAATGGGACACCACCCAGCCCTGCATCGACATCAATGGGGTAGGAGGAGCTCAGTCACCGCTCCAAAGCATCTTCACCTTGCTAATTGAAGGGCCAGAAGGTAAAGCTGCATCTACCAAGCCATATGTCCTTAATATTCCCATGACCCTGCAGGGAAGGGATATTATAGGACAATGGGGAATCCATCTTACCACATCAAATTTAGCCTAATGGCCACTAGTGCGCCACCATCTCCTGCCCTCACTTAGCTGTCTGATAAGTCTATCTGGGTTTGCCAGTGTCCCTTAAAGGGAGAGAAATTGAAACAACAAACCTGCTAGTGGATGAACAACAAGCCAAAGAACGTCTTGTAAAAACAGACAGTCCTTGGAACATACCCATTTTCACAATACAGAAATCCAATGGAAAGTGGAGACTGCTGCATGACTTAAAAAAACCTTAATAAAATAATAGAGCCAATGGCAGCTCTCCAGCCAGGACTTCATTCACCAGCAATGATACCCTCCCACTGGCCTATTGTTGTCATTGACATCAAAGACTGCTTTTTTTAAACTTCGCTTTAAACCCTAGAGACTCTTGCAGGTTTGCCTTCATTGTGCCTTCCATCAATGCAGAAAAACCTTCTAGTCACTTCCACTGGACTGTTCTCTCCCAGGGAATGAGAACCAACACATCCGTGTGCCAGCAGTTCCCAACAACCATCTTGTACCACTACATGGATGACATCCTCCTGGCTGCTGAATCCGAAGATCTTCTCACACAAGCACACATATCTGTGAAAGCTGCACACCTCACACACGGCCTTGAAATTGCGCCAGGAAAAGAACAAGTGACTGTGCCATGGAAATACCTTGGGTTTAAAATTAACAACACCATCCAGCCTCAGACTCTCACTTTACTCAGCAAAATCTGTACCTTAAATGACTTACAGTCCCTCTTGGGTTTAATAAAATGGGTTAGGCCCATTCTGGGTATAACCACAGATACACTAGAACCACTATTCCCACTCCTAAAAGGAGAAGTGGACTTAAACTTCCCTCAAGATCTCACACCAAAGGGTCAGGAGTTTTTACAAGAGATAGACCAAAAACTGAGTTTCTGCCAAAGTAGAAGAAAAGTGTTAGGTTTACCTGTGATGCTAGCAATTTTAAAAGGTATCAAACAGCCCTATGCTGTAATAGGACAATTACACATAAAAAACAAAGACTTTCTGTTATGGGAATGGGTGTTTTTAAGCTTTCAGTTTTCTAAATCCATCACTACCTATCCTGAGATGCTCTCCAAGATTTGCCATAAAGGCAGACTGCAGCTGTGGGAGCTCTTGGGAAAGAATCCAGATATTATTTATGTTCCACTGTCTACTGTTGAACTAACCCAATTGCAGATCCACAGCTCTGATTTTTAATTAGCCATTGCAGATTACAGTGGTCAATTTTATGGTCACCTTCCCTCTGTTCCTCTTATGTAGATGCTAGCCTTCACCCAACCAGAACTAACACACAGCTTTTCACTGGTGCCACTAACAAGTGCTAGAACTGTTTCCACAGATAGTTCTGGAAAAACATCTAGTACAGTTGTCACCTGGTTAAAAGCAGGAAAAGGGGTATATAACACACACAAGGTAATAGGTTCCTCTCAGATAGAGAAGCTCTCTGCGGTCATAAGTGCATTTCATCTATTTCCAGAGCCTTTGAACATTGTTTCTGATTTGACCTATGTCATTGGTTTTGTTCAACACATTGAAAATTCATATCTAAAAGACATCTCTAAATTACAATTGGCCCACATGTTCAAAACACTACTCTATGAGATTATCCATCACAAAACCAAATTCCACATAATCCATATTCATTCTCACACTTCTCTTCCAGGTCCCATCACAGCAGGAAATCATATGGCAGACCAAATAGCAAACACAGAACACCTGGCACAAACTGCTGTAGCCCCTAACAATTTCAAAAAGGCAGAGCTGTCACACAGCTTCTTCCACCAAAATGCAAAATCTTGCAAAAAAGAATTCCACCTCACAATGGCTCAAGCAAAAGCAATGATTTCTGCATGCCTTGACTGTTAGAGATTCACTCCTTTGCCATCTGAGGGGGTAAACCCTCATGGCATTAACCCACCTGACATTTGGCAAACAGACATAACACACTATTCACCGTTTGGGAAATTATAATACATTCACGTATCCATAGACACGTGTTCTGCTGTGATTGTAGCAACAGCACATGCTGTGTACGAAGCCCAAGATGTCCAGAGACATCTTTCACCAGCAATATCCATTCTTGGCATCCCCAAAATGATAAAAACAGATAATAGGCCTGCATACACTTCTCAGTCTTTAAAAGAATTTTTCAACATATCGGGTATCTCCCATGTGACTGGAATCCCACAGTCTCCCACTGGTCAAGCAGTGGTAAAGTGCACCCATAAAACACTTAATAACATGCTAACCAAACTTGCAAAACACTGCAATTGGACTCACACCACAGAAAAAATTAAACAAAGCATTATATGTCATTAATTTTTTGAACAGATTATATCAACACACATCACCCATAGAGAGACATTTTAATGCATACAGGAACAAATACTGATAGCACAGTTATCTATAAAGATGTTATAATAGGTGAATGAGTTGGTCCACTCCCCCTCAACACCTAGGAAAGGGGGCACATTTGTGTCTCCACAGGTTCTGGTCCGAAGTGGGTTCTGTCACGCCTAGTACAGCTTCGCCACAACAACTAACCATCATCATGATCATCTCCATGATCACCATCATCCTGATCTATCCATTCATCACATCACAGCCTTCTACCACACCTCCTCCACTTCCAGATTGGGTCACAGCTAATCATAGAAACTTATGGTTTTCTCTGGCTAAATCCTTAAAAACTGATTCCCTGTGTTTTTCGGTTACATATTCCTCTAACCCACTCAAAACATACTTAGTTGCAATCCCCAATCCCCTCAAGTCTGTATTACAAGAGCAATTATTTCCCTGGGTGTAATGACCCAGGCAAAGATAGTAACACAATTGTTTCCTGTGCCCACCAGCTCCAAAATTGCAAAACAAACCTGAAGTCCCTTTTATATGAAACAAGTTATCCCAAAGAATTAGAAATTTTAGGTACCCTCCCCTCAGCCCATTGCTTCTATTTTAATTCAGAAAAAGAGAGGGAGAGCAAGTGGCAGCTCAATGTGACATCTGATGGAGTCTACTGAAATTTGGAATTCTGGTGCAAAGAAAAACTAACTTATGAGATCCAATCTTCCCCACAGTCTGTTGTCCTCCCTCAGAGTGTGTTTCTTATCTATGGTTTTCGGATATGGAAATCAGTCCCTAAGGGGGTAGTCGGAGGACCGTGCACCTTTGGTCATTTGAGCTTGTACAATCCTGCAAAAATAATTCCTTCCCTAAACATTAATGCACCCCAAAAAATTACAAAGCGTGATATCACAGTCCACCATGAAAGGCGAGACTCGCCTGCAGAGCGAGGTACCACACATCAAAGGGCCAATAGTGAAAAAAATAATTGTTCCAGACACCACTCACTCTTCGGCTCAACAGCATCCCCTTCCTAAATTTCAAAATTTGAAACAGTTCACAGCAGATTGTGATTCTAACCTTCACTTCTGGTCCCACAGCCAAGATATCTGGGGCAGCATAGTAATTCCAGCCATTGGCACAACACATGCTCTGGATTTGCTCAGAAAAACGGGATGCTGGTTAGCCAAAAAGGCAAACAGAACTAGCAGCAGTGCTAGAAGAACTGCTGCTAGACACTCCAGAAATCAAAAAGCCATGGTGCAGAATTGAGCTGCAATTGATTTTCTATTACTTGTTAATGAACATGGTTGCAGTGAGTTTGAAGGACTGTGTTGTCTAAATTTTTCAGATCATTCCCAATCCATTCACTCTCACATTTATGAAATTCACTCCCTTGTCCAACAAATCCTCCAATCAGATGAAGGTGGTTGGAATGATATGTTTAGTTGGCTTTCTTTTAAAGGACTTTCCCTGCCCCTAAGAAGATTCCTGTTAGGTTTGTTTGTGTTATTAAACTTTGTTTGTGTCCTCCCTTGTATATTCAAGTGTTTTCAATCCCTTATTCGGCATAACTCTGCTCAGGCTTTCGTATCATTAAAAAACAAAAAAGGAGGAATTATGGGAAACACACCAGACTATGAAGTGTGGAAAGAACAAACTTTGATTGTGGACCTAATGTAGAACAGGACTGGGAAAGCACCCTGAACCTGACAAGCTGCATATATGGGACAATTGTTGAAGTTTTCTAATTACGTGTTTTGCATATACTGGGTTTTTAGTTACAAAGTTTCTGTATCCTCTCTCCCTACATTGTATCCCTACCCCCCGTCCCGCCCCGCGCCCCCCCTCCCCCCACTGAATCCACCCACCCCTCTTCCTTCTCTTTCCCAGAGGCATTGCCACCGGTGATTCATTGTGCTCGTGAAGCACAGGCATTGTCTGCTCTGCCGGCATGGTGCTGCCCGAGGGGTGCCCCCACCCCTCTCCTCTGTACTGCTGGAACAGTGGCAGCAACCAGAACTTGCTCGAAGCTGCCCCTTGGAGCTCTGGGACGAACCGGGGTGGCCTCCGCCGGTCCAAGCAGGAACAGCTCCGTGCCGGAATGCCTCTGCCTCATGGACCTGGTGCCACCCGGGGCAGCATAGCTGCGGCTGTTTCTGGCTTCCACCTCTGCCTAATCCTATTGGCTACCACCCCTGTCTGTCCCGAAACCATGGATTTCTATTGGGTGTTGGTCCCTCTGTTTTCCTATTTGCTAGCCGAGCACCTAAGCCACTTCCCTGTCTGGAGTTCTTACCCAATCCAGTCCCAGCTTTAGCACCCTACCCCCGGGACCTCATGAAAGCCTCATGTATTTCACAATAAACCCGTTTTGCCTCTTATGTCCTAGACCGACCACATCTCTTTCTCAGCGCTCCCTAGCTCTGGCAGACAGGCAGGAACCATTTTCCCTTCCCCTCAACGCTTTATAACAAATTAAGATTGTTTTCCCATTTGAGAATTATTCATGGCACTGTATCAAATCAAAGAAGTGAGGTAAAAGACTAAAAAATGCTGCACTAGCTTTTATTCATCCTTTGTGTAGAATGGCTTTGTGTGTGCAAGAATGCAGCTATAAAAGGTAAGTTTTGTGCCTCAATTAGGACTATAGAGCTGGTGGACATGGTGAAACCTATGCCTACCTTTTTAGTCAAACTCCTGATATTTTGGATTTTCTTAGGAAAAAAAGAAGTTGAGAGACAAGGAGGTGATATCCAGGTTGGCATAGGAAGTAGATAGCAAAGTCATGCTGGTGTTTTGATGCCTGTGCAAATAAGACTAGTGAGTTTGAGTCCACTATGCCTCACATAAATTTTCACCCAGGATACTGCCATTTCTCTGACATTTTGCAAATGTTTTTTCTATGAATGTCTAGTGAAAATGACTTCATGAATTGCAGGACAATAATAAAAGTGTCCAGAACTTCTTAACAGCGGAGATGGAACTCAGGATTTATTCTGCTTGGTGTAAGAAAAACTCTTGTTTTCTTATGTTTGAGTTAATAAATACAGTTATGTGACACCAAAACATGGAACTCAGTAACTACTAAAGCAGTCATTCATCAGAACATAAGCCATAATTCTTATTTTAGACTAGTACAAAATATTTGAGTAATTTAAATCATTAATTCAAGAAGTTAAGAGCAATTTTTTTTCCTCCTAGAATGGCATTGCCATGAAAGTTTTTCAAGGCTTTGAGGACTCCCTGTGACCTTCTCTTAATAGCTGCTTCCCTGTCAGGGTGAAGTTCCTGCTACCTGTTTGTGCATGGAACATGCATTTTGCATGTTATATGGTTGTTACTTTGTTAGGACAGTCCCGAGGTGTAAAGGAGAGCACTCTGGGCTCTGAATCCCAAGGTCCTGAGTTCGAGTCTCAGTGAGGACTGTCCCCTGGCAGTTAAATGCCTCCCTACCATCCGATCCCGTCAGATCTTGGATGCTCAGCAGGGTCAGCCCTGGTTAGTACCGGGTGCTGTAGACAGTCCTGAGGACTTCACTGTCACTGTCCAAGCTCGCTCGGCCGTGGCAAATGGACCTCAGGACTTAAACGGTGGGGCCAGTTCCATGCATGCTATGCCTGACCTAAAAAATCCACTGTGCAGGCTGGAAGGGCACAGCCACGTGGGGAGAGCCCTTCCCAAATCTTCGTTCATGAAGTCTGGTCATACAAGTTGTTACTTTGTGCAATGATTTTGATAGGAAATGTTGTCTCTTATACAAGCTTGGTGAAACTGTACTTACACCGGCTGAGGATGAGCCCTAAAGGAGCACTGGGAGTTCAGGTGTGTGGGATTTCGCTGGAAATTGTGCAGTTAACAGGTGGAAGTCTGAATATTGATATTGCCAAAATATGACTTAATGTAGTGTGACTTGGGGCAAATGTACAGGGATTTGGACTTCAGCTGACGCAGTCTAATGTGGTTTTAGAGCTGGCTACTCTAAGTTGCAGCATCTGAGTGACTAGTTTAACAGAGGTTTTTGTGAGAGGAGCCTGGTTCAATTGCCCAGATCTGGTATGTCTGGTTTGTGTGTGTCATAGATCAATGCACTTCTAAAATACAGGCTGAGTTTCTACCAATTTCTGAGGTAGCTTAAAATTCTGGGCAGACTGTGAGATGTTGCTGACTGACCAGGTAGCATGAAATGCAGGGAATATGCATAGATATCCAAAATTTAAATATTAACCCTCCAGAGAAATTCTCCATTAATAAACAGAACAAACAGTTTATAGCTATGAATAGGCAGCATAAAGCTGTCATTTTTATATTTTTTCAAAAGCCCTGTGCTTTTAAGCATTATTGTGATTACTAGCTATAAAACTTAGTAATGTCTATCATATTGCTGTAGGCAGAGCACATGCAGCATATTTTACTGTCTCAACAGTTACTGCTCTTGCAGATATTCTGAGCAGACCACTGATCTTTAGTCTTTGGAGATACATAAAGCCTAGGATATGGCTTTTTTTTTCCCCCTATGAAGTGTTAAGGCTGTGGAATGGGTGTATATAAAAGGCTTCTTTATATTGGATTGCAATATGACAAATTTTAATGCAACATCAGGCACAATTCATGGCAAACTAAAGCTCTTAAAGCTAGTATACACCCATTTCCTTCAGAAAAGGTGCCATCTATCTATTCTCTTGACCAGCATCTAATTTCACTGCTGTGTCATTTAATGAGCAGGCATTTTTCAAACTTATGCTTTTGTTTGGAAATGGCTTGCTAACAAAGACTAAATACCAATTAGTTGTATGCAGATAGAGGCTGCACGTTGCTGCTGGATCAGAGAGAGTGTGCTATGTTGTTGGTATATGGTTGCTGCTCACTACATAAGTTCATACAGTCTGTAAAAACAAAGCAGCATTTGAACAATGGAGAAAATTGAGCAAGTTGGTGGTCAAAGTCTGAGCAGCAACATGCTAAATATAAACATTAACCTTTTATTCTCATGGCTCTGGCATTTTTTTCCATGTAGTAAAGGGCCTTCTCAGTAATCTGTTGTTGCTTTGCTTTTGTTTTAAACTCCAGCATTTTGACAGCTGGGTGATGGGCTAACATTCTCAAGTCCAAATGTTATTTTTTCTTATATTTCCAGTAGCGTCTCTACAGAGGCAAGTCTGATGTTGTTTTTTTTTTTCCCTAAGCTCTTCCTAAGTTTCCCCAAAATAGCAATTTACAAATATGTTTGGTTTCCTCTCCATCACTGTTATACCTGACTTGCAAACCGTATCACCAAAGAAAATGTACACAAAAAAAACTCTTTATGAAAATGACAAAAAAGTAAAAAAACAAACCCCCAAAGTGTTACTTGAAAGGCTTCTAAATTCTGTGCTCTGATTCTACTTTAGAAATGCACCATAGATCAATTTTTATTAGTAGTATTTTGGGACTATAATCTGTTAGGCAGCATAGCTGTTGTGAGAGTGAAGGAGATGAAGGTAATGTAGTCATGCATCTCATCTTTAGTGGGAGTTTGGTGACAGAGGAAACCTGTTTCCCACTGTATCTGTTATTTGTAGGAAGAGCTAGCCTAGTAAGGCATGGATCATGTCTGTCATCTTTTTTCTCAGAAATGGCTATACTCAAAACCTCAAAAATATTAAGTATAGCTTTTGGAAGAAGGTCAAAACTCAGCCCTCAGGGCCAAAACATGTTTCAGGACTGCAGGAAACGCAGTCTCTGGTCATCAGGTTTATCATACCTGGTCAATATGGAAGGCTGGTTGAGGGCAAATAAGGAATGCTGATGGAACTAGTCTGCTCTTGATGTTCATAACACCTCTTGAGGTCCCATGCAGTCCAGCCTGCTCTACAAATCTGACCTGTAATTCCACTGGTCATGGTAGCATTGGATGAGGACAATGAAACACAATTTGTAAGCAAAAATCCAGTATAGGGCTCCCCTCAACCCCACCCTTCTGTTTGAGTTGGAATACATAGAATTGCAACAAAAATTAAAGGATTTAAATATGGATCTGTGCACAAAAGTTCTACCTCAAGTGTAATCAAAGCTAAATATTTAAAACAGAACTGACTCAGCAAGCTATGGTGAATGTTGCCATGGCAGATATTAAATTTTACCTTGTATCCAGTACAGAGATACACAAAGTTGAAAAGTGAGACCTATCTGTCTTTCTAAGGGTTAAATGAAACCCCAGTTCTACGTGGAAAGGATTCAGTTGTCCCTTCCTTATAGGCTTTTTTTTTCCTGCTACGGAACTGCATTTACAGCATAATGCAAGTTAAACAGTCCCTCTGATTTTGGGAACCCTTGGGGCACAAGACTCTTGCTTAAACTACTTGAAGTCTGTGTTGAAACAGCAGCTGAGATGAAATAACTGCTCTCTAGATGAGTGTAGCTATGATGTGTAATGGGATGCAATTTTCCTAAATGCAATTGTACATGATGAATGTCATGGTACAGCTATCAGAAAAAGCCCTGCTTTGAACAGTGGAGGAGACCTGAACTATTTTAGTCCCCAACCCTGCTCTAAAAGGGGACTGGAGTTATTTGTGCCAAACCTGACTTGCCAGGTCAAGAGCCTTCACTGAAACATTAGTAGTTCAGAAATAGTGCTGGCACTTGGGAGATGATTCAGACTGCCCTTGCCGTAAATTTATATGTGAGCAAGCTTAAGGGGAGGGAGAAATCTCACATTTCCTTGTGGGAGGTGTTGAGCTAGAAAGAAGTTGAACTAGGATTAACAAGTTCCTAGTGGATGGAAATGCACAGCACCTGTAGCTCTGTTAGCTTCTGTTTGAAGCTTAAGTTTTTGGAACCTCTCCAGGTCACTTCCTTGAAGATAGGGTTTTGAAAAATAGCACCAGAAAAATGGAAACCATCTAGGATGGGATTTTTGTGCTGGATTTGAGGAAGACCTTTCCTATGCACTTAGACAGATTGGGTTTTTTTGTTGCTGTTCTAGAAATTATTTGTAAACATATTGTGTTTGAATTGAAATGCAAAGTTTATTGCTTGAAATAAGACTGATTTTCAAGAAAAAAAAAGAGAAAGAGAAATCCCACTTAGAGTTGTCTCATCTGCTGAGATGCTTATGGTCATGAGCTCTTTTGATTCAATTCGCATGAGACAGAGATGTTGTCTAATTACTGAGAAATTAGTTTGAAAACTAAAACTCATATCCTTTTTGCATACACTAAACACTCATCCTGTACTGCACAAATTAGCAAACTGTGTGTGCTCCTATGGGTTTCCATAGGATAATTTTCAGATACACATGAAATTATCTGTTTTGTATGTGTTTCTAACACATTTAAAAACCAAGAAATGAAAATATAGCATCTACCCATGTTCTAGGAGGTGGGTGTAGAGGACGTTAAGTATTTTTAAGCATCTAGGAGTTTGTGATGTTTCATTTCTAGATCATATCTACTGACCTAGTCATAGGCTTACCTAAGCTTGCCAAGGAGCTTGGTGACTAATGTCTTGTACATATATATATGTATATATGTGTGTCTGTGTATATATATATATAAATATATATAAAAATTTATATAAACACTGCAGCCTCACACACAATCTGAATACTTCACGCATTACCTCAGCCTATTTTAATTGCATTTTTGTTTCCTAAATGGTTATATATTACAAACGAGGTAAGGGGAGGATCCCTCAAGGTCATCTGGTCAAAGCCTCTCTTAATAAAGATGTATTATTTAATATATTGTGTTTTCCAGTGCTTGTGCTAGGCTTCTTTTGAAAATTTCAAATAATGAGGTTTCTACTGCCTAGCAGGAAAGATTATTCCACATAATAAGGAACCTTACCAGTAGAAAGTTTTTGTTATTTGTTTCCTAAAGCTCTTTGTCACCTTTCAAACACTGTAGTGAGACGTACACTCTTTGAGAAATGTCTTGAAACATCTATAGTAAATCCCCATCTAGAAGAAATGCACGAATTTCTGTAAGATGAGGATAGCTATGTATAGAAAATTGAATGAAGATGGAAGAATTAGGTTGAACAATGTAATAATACATATTTTCTATCCATGTATTCATTTAAATGAAAAGAAAAAAGAAAAAAGAACAATTTATTTCTACTTCTGGCATAAAAATACTCTCCCCCTTTCACCTATTTCTGATCAGAACTAAAGAAAGTGGATACTTAACTTTCTCAGAACTGTCTATGACTTTGATCCCTGTTTAAAAAAAAACAAACAACAAAACAAAAGAAAACAAACCCACATCTTCTTTTCAACTTCTTAAAACTGATAAATCTTTATGAAATCCTTTGAGTTGAATAAGATATATGCTAATAGACATGTAGTTATTTGAGACTATGCCAGGAGGTTCCTGTGCCTCTTGAGCTATCTTAAGAAACTTAATTTTGCAGGAGATAGAGGTCTACTCTTATTTAAAACCACTCATCCCTAGAGAATTATAAATCCACATTCACCAGTTGTTCTCAATAATGGTGGGAATGTTTTACTGTGACAGCTGCGGGGGGCATGAGACAGTCACAAAATTATATCCTACTGTTTTTATTTTTGTAAAGCTTTATACAAAATTTGGTTTTTAAGTCTAATTCTGTGATGTGTTAATAGGGCCAGTTTGTTTGTGTTGTTGGCATACTTGAAAGAAAAGAAACTGAGCTGCATTCAGATGAAAAATTTGAATATGAGATATTGCTTAGGCTGCAATATCCCCAGCTGTATTTTGTTTACCTTCCATAGGTCTGTGTTGGTCTGTATTGGCCACAGACCCATCATTTTTAAAGGATTAGGAACAAGAACTGGGGAAATGCACACTAAAGAAACAGGACTCAAAATGATGTTTCATCTCAGTTAACCCAGAAGAAGAAGAAAAAACATTTTGCTTGCTTTGAAGCACACTTACTGTACATTACACTGAGAGTACAGATACCTTAGAGGAGGGGTGTAAAAGACAGAGCTGCAAAGATAGTTGGTGAAGGAAGAGTGTTATGTAGCCCATTCTGCAAGGAGAAGTGGAAAGGGGAATGTGGGGATTTGAAATACATGTGTGAAAATGGGGGAGCAAGGGTGGGAATGCTTGAACTCATTGTGTAGCACAGCAAGTTGCAGCTTAGGAAAAAGCAAGCACAAAATCTGTATGCAAGGAGGATGGAAAGAAAGGTCATCAAAGGGAGAGGCCTGCATTTAGCCCTTCTTTGTCCTTGCTTGAAGGTTGGTGTGATTTGGCTGAAAAAGTAGGGCTTTTTGCAGTTGATCTCATTCTTGTGACTTCACCTTCTTGCATGTGAGATGAAGGTAAATGCCTAAATGCAACAGTGGTCATATTTAAGGACATCCTAATGATGCCCTGTTCTGCAGTTTTCCGTCATTTAAGTACACGGAGTGACCTCTAATCCCAAGAAACTCTGAGGTGCAACTTCTGGAGCTTTTGACCAGGTCTTTGGCCAGAGTAATTTATATCAGCTCTAGCAGATGCCTTCAGGCAAGACAGATTTGTACTGTTTGGAGCAGTTCATGAAAGAGTGATAATAAATTCATTCACATTGCATAAATTATTTATTTGTCTTCTATTGTCACCTTCTGCATATACGTTAGCAACAAATTAATTTGCAGACTATTCATAGAAATAGATTGAAGAGAGTATTGAAAACTTCCCTTTATTTTTGGATGTGCATCAAATATTTGGATCTAGGACCTACACTCTTCACAATATAAACAGGTAGTTTTGTTTATTGAGAAGATTCAGATTACCTTGACTAAGGAATTACAAATGTGCAAGAATGTTGACTGTTATCTTTATATTAAATACTGAATATTTTCTAAGAAATTAATGTTAAAAATGTGAAACACTTGAAGAAAATTCAAGAGTAGTGGAGATGACATATTTGCTGATGTATTTATTATGAACTATTTATTTATGTGGGTTTTTTCCTTGCAAAATATTAAGACATAAGGGCACAATGAATCATGAAAGATATTCCTCTTCAGCTTAATAAAGGCCTAAATATGTTGTACTCATACATACAGTACTGCTGGTTGACATCCTCTTTACTCTGAAGCTTAAAGATCAAGAGAATGCATTGTTTATTTAAGATTAAGATACTTGTTTATACTCAAAATTAAGGGGTTATGTATATTTATATACTTATGTGTATATATGTATGTTTATATACTTATGTGTATATATATATATTTATATATGTGAATGTAAATAAATTAATATAGATATATGCTTTTTTACCTCATGGTGAAAGAATGGGAAATATTGGGTATTCATCATGGTGAAGCAGGGGGAAGGGATTTCACGAGATTTACTGGAAGTGAAAAAGAGTTTTCAGACTTTGTCAGAACAATAAAAATTCTTAGTTTTGGTGCTTCTAGATAAGGATATTGACATATTGAAAAAACTAGGAAATATGAAGAACTGATAAATCCTTGAAAAAAGAATATCAGGGAAGTTTGCCAAGAAAATGAGGATGAGTAATGTCAGATAATGATTGCCAAACAGCTGAGATCCAGATGAAACTGAACTAAGTTGGGTGGTGATTGTTAAATGGATGTGAACAAATCAAGATGAATGATGAGAGATGATGAATTTTGAGTAGGCAAGGAGCAAATGAAAATAAGTGATGTCAGGTGATGTTTACCATATTTAGTTACAATTGAGATATGCCCCTTGCAGTGAGTTTCTCGTTTGAGTGTCATGCTGCGAGTGCTAAAGGAAGAAGGGCTTATTAATACGTCTTCATTACATTCAGGCTTTTATAAATATGAATGCCCTATTTTTTATGCTTACCTATTCCTCCCTTGTTGTTGAATTTTAAATTGAATTTACATTGTGTTTTTCTCCCACAACAACCAAACAAAACATCTACCTTGTTTTATTCTGTAATCTTAAGGACTGTTGTGTATCACATTCTTATACTTTATACTTGGATTGGATCTAAACTTAAGCAAATTTAGAAGATGAGTTTTAAGTTGTTAGTTTTACTGAGGATAAGGAAACCAAGATATTCTCATCCAAAGTGAGAGGCAGCTGGAGGGATCAAACCCCACTTGTTTGAGAAGAGCTTCAGTCAGATCATCTTAGGCATCTAAGCCTGAAAACCTCAAGAGATAGCTTAAATGGGCTCCGTTAATTTTGGCAAATATGAGCTCTTGTATCAACCAGTTGTTCCCCACGTGTTTGTGTGGTATTCTGTCTGTAGCATCTGCTTTGGTAATAGTAATTAATATTACCTACTTATTTTAATTAAAATGCCGTGCTTTCTACTTTAAAGCAAAGCACTATGCATCACTTGCCAGTAGTTGTCTTGTGATGGTATTCAAAATACTGATGCACTTTCTTGTCCCAGGCTTTCCCTCTTTCCTAATGTTGTTAGCCACAGTAGATTT
Source organism: Hafferia zeledoni (assembly GCA_035583235.1). Classification (NCBI taxonomy): domain Eukaryota; kingdom Metazoa; phylum Chordata; class Aves; order Passeriformes; family Thamnophilidae; genus Hafferia; species Hafferia zeledoni. Next base: position 10,720,395 of record JAWWEV010000115.1, read on the forward strand.
AAAGCCTGATTTACCTGTCTTATTTTTCACTTCCCTGTACATTCACTTCTCAAAGTGACTGCAACATTGTGCCATTCTTATCAGAAACACTTTCCCCTCCCCTCAAAAAGTGTGCTGCTTACACTAGTACTACAAACTGTGTTGTCCTGGTCCTTGGTGGTGATGGCCACCCTGGGGCATTCTGTGTGGACATAGCAGGTTGGGCAGCTGTCTCTGACTCCTTCCACATCTCAATTGCTAAGTCACCTACAGGTGATAATTTTCCACGATATTTTCACTGTAGGTGACTCAGTTTTGTAAGGCTGTGCTGCTTTCCTCCATGGTCTCCAGTTAGATGTCACAGAAGCAATGATGGGTGTGTCTCACACAGGTTCATTAGGCTGTTTCTATTGAGACTTGTATTTTTTCATAGCAGTCTGCTAGTTGGCACTTCATATCTGTTCTTGACAAGAAGAAAAAGAGCACTTTACCAGAAGAGTCCTCCTATATTAATATCACTTTTTGACCCAAGTACCCAATCTCTTTCTTGGATGAACCCACCCATGGATATTATTGCGGTCTTTCCATGTTTGGTGTTTACTGCCTAACTGGATGGAGGAATGGTGATTAATTATAAGCAAAAGGATTTAAGATGTTGTCTTTGTAGCATCTATTGTGATGTTAGGAAGTCACAAATGTGCACATCTTACAAAGTTTCTCTACATGTACTATGTAGGAGGAAACTTTTCCCATTAGTTACTCAAATACAGTCTTGTCATCATTGAGTTGTAGCGGACAAGGAGCACAGGGCTGCAGGTGTCACAAACAAAGCCAATTTTATAAATACTCAAAATAAAAGAAATAGAAAAGAACAAAAGAACAAAGAGCAAAGAACAAAGAGATATCCTTCAAACTACAGGTTACATTATATATATTCTAAATCCCTCCCATGGCCAATTTTCATAGGTTTATGACAATGTCCATATACTTTACTACAGCTTCTAATTGGATGTTACTCCCACTCCAGATGCACTTTTCGTTTTATGAGAAATTATTGACACACATTCCATTCTCATAACTTGCTTTTCTTAGATATTTTCTTATTTCACTTTATTTTAGTCATGCTGCCAGTTTTCTCACAGTTTTAATGATCTCTCACTCTTCCCAGCTGTACAAGGAGGCCAGTACAAGCTGTACTCTACCTAGGCCTGGAGCTGCCTGCAGCCTCAAACTTCCGTAATCCTCACATATTCTGAGAAGAGTATGGTAGGATTTGAAACCCATTCCAAATCCACTTTTCCACTGTAAGCAGTGTTTCAACAACACACAGATGTGTGGTCCATTGTCTCACACTTCTGTTCAGCTCTTATTTTTTTTGTCTCAGTAACATTTCCCTTAGCAGGGAACTTTGTGAAACAGGGAACTTCGGGTCAAACTTAGCCCTGGAGCTAAAGCTGCAGCTCCAAGTAGAAGTAGTTAGCAGTGGATTTTCCACTGTTTGGAAATTTAAAAGTTCACATTTTTAACCCTAACCTTGATTTAAAAAGCCAACATAAAATAGCTCTATAATTTGTAATTAGTTGAAATGGTTCAGATTTTATTATAATTATCTAGAAGACCAGGCTTTTAAACAAAGCAATTCTGAGATAGGCAATTAATTTTTCCATTTTGAAATCGTGAGAAAGGGTTTTTTTGCCATTTACATGGTTTCTTTTTACAATTTTAAAATTCTTCTAAAAAGAATTTTTTTTGAGATTTTTCAGTTAGTCATTTTTGGTAGAAAAAGTTCATACTGTAGGGTGTTTTTTCAGCAAATTCTCAGTCATCACAGAGAATATTTCTCTTAAGTTCATTGGCTTTCAATTTACTGTAAAGAACTCTTTATGAAGTAATCCTTATGCTTCACTAATATCAAAAAATTGACTTAACTGTGTCCATTTTCACTGTGGCCTGACTATTGGAACAAGTATTGTGACAAATTTAAAGGTTAATTAAATTTTTGTCTATAATCAATAGATTTTCTATATCATTCAAAGTAAAACTCAAACTACTGAAAGAACCAGGTCAGTGGGAAGCAATTAGTGTTTATTCAATTAGCAGTGGTGTTTAATTATTCCTTTAGATATGTTTATGTGTTTATACAAGAGTTATTGTTCCATTTAAGTTTAAGCAGTAGTTTCACCGCAATATATTAGGATGTAACAACATTAATAAGATAGGAAATTTTCAAAAGTAGTTATCTGGTTAACTGGCCATTCTAAGACACAGATGCCCAATTAACATTACGCCTGTTGTGTTCTGTCACATATTGAAATATAGCAGCCAAAAAAAAATTATATTATTATCCACTATGTAAAGCTATGCTTAGAATTTCAAGCTCAAAGCTGTCTTTCAATGTGTCCTTATTCTGTGTAAATGAAAACCTATGAAACAATATTTTATAAACTATTAACTTTTAGAAGTATTAACTAAAAAATGGCTGTGTTTTCTCCCGTACAACTGAGGAAATATGAGAAGGTTTGGATTGAATTCCCAAGAACATCTATGAACTATAAAAGAATCCTTGATATTACTGCAACTGTGAGCTCTCCACAAGATCCTTATGTATTTTCCAGTCTGGGCGACATTAATGTAAGTACATATAATATTACATAGGTTTTTGTCATTGTATTAACTCCTGCCAAATTCAGTGCCACTAGGCTTATTTCTCAGTTTCTTCTTATTTCATTACTGCCTTACAAAATGTATAGTCTTGAATGATACAAAATTGACTTTCTTTGTTCCAGTTTGATATGTTTATCCTTTGGAAGCAAGGATTTTCATGTGGTGTGTTTGAGGACTCAATACAACACGAGTTGATTCCAGGTGAGATCCAGTGTGAATGACTTCTTCTTTCTTGGTCGTGATTGCAAGTAGTTAAATGTGTTTCTTGGACATTGGTCTTCCTATTATTACAGTTTGGGAAAGAAAAAAAATATTAGATGATTAAAAAAAGGAGTGATGACATTCATTTGCAATATTTTATTACCATTCAGTGAATCACAGGATTGTTTCTTTTAGCTAATTCAAGATTTGGTGCAACTAAATTATGCAGCATTTTTCTTCCTAATACCACTATGTGCTATCAACGTGCCACTCAAACTTTTACATCTGAATACCCTTCAGCTCAACATCTTAGCTTGTGGATGGAAATTGACGTACTTGTTAGGAATGTTGCTCATCACTTTTTGGGGGGATTTATGTTACTTCTGTCTTCTTTTTGTATATTCTTTCTGTGTAGGGAAGAATTTCTTACAGAGAATGGAAATGTGAGCAATCCCGCCTGTTTGCATTCTCTGAAGCTGGTGGAGAGATAAACTGAGGCAAGACACTTGAGATCAGGTATGGGAAAGAAGTATGCTAAAGTAGTTTAATGGAAACATTGTATTCGTGGACCTTTGTGTGTAACCAATGAGAGGTGCTATTCTGTCGTGTGAACATGCCCAATTACCCAATCTGCATAAGGAACGGGGTGCGTGAACAATGATTTGGGTTATAATAGGCACGTGTGTGATCTGAATAAATGGCATTCACCTGATCATATTGGTCTGCACGTGATGTCCTTTGATCCTCTGCATTTATTTTTTATTTGGTGCCTGGAAAGCAAGGCTGAACCCTCAGACTAGAGGAAGATATCCCTCAGAATACTGCATCCCGATTCCTGCACCCTGAAGAAGAAGCAGAAGAATAGAGGAAGATAGCAGAGAAGCTAACCAAAAGTGGCTGCTTCCCCAGTGGTCAGCGGTCCGCAGTGCCCAGTGAAACTGGAGGAAGAGACGTGCCTTGGTTTGTCGATCGAATCGTCAGGATCTCGCCTAAAAAATAAGAGGTGAGCGGTTAGGGAGGAGATGGGGTTGAAGCTCCTCCAATATATCCTCTCTAAGAGAGGAATCAGCTATGACTCTAGGACTTTAAAAGATTTATTAATGTGGGCACAAGATAGAAACTTTATCCCCGATGTTAGTACAGCATTTGAGCTGCTGGCTCAGGAAGCCATGGGGCAGAGCCTACAGAATGAACTAAGTAATGGAAAGAGAGAAGCATAGAGGAGGAATTCTTAGTATCTTCATGGAAAAAGAATGCTTAAGTGCACAGACAAAATGCTTTTATATAAGCTGTTTTAATGTAGAGACTTGACAAACCCTAGAAGCTTTTAAGCGGTTTTGAAAAAGCCACAAAGTTCTCAATGATGTGAAGACTGCTAAGAAATTTTTTTTTTGCTTAAGAAAGCTCACTCCACTCTGGAGAAAATGGGGAAGAAGGAGTTAACTTTGAAACAGCTTTCTGTTCTGCAACAATAAATTAGCACTAGTAGTTGGACTTGTACTAATTAGCACTGAAACTCTGACAGCTGAACTGATAAGAAAATACCATCTAGCTAAGAAAACAAAGCATGGGAAGACAGACAGATTTATTACCTTCTAAGCCTGTAGGAAGCTCTAAAGTTACCAAAAACTGCTCTTTTGGGCTTGTTTTGCTCTGTTTTTCACCATGTGAGAGACTGCAAAAGTTCGTGTGCAGACGGTTTGCAGCTTTGCCAATGTGGAGAATTTTTGCTGCATATTTCAAAATGGTGAAATCACTCTGAGAAGGGAGGGGCAAGCCCCGCCCTCCGAGGTGGTGGGGTGAGGGGGAACCATGCATGCACTGGGAGCCTCACAGTACCTCACAGAATTTCCTGTTATATGCATCAGTTTTTGCAAGGATTCCTGGGTATCGTAGTTCAAACAAACCTCAGACAGACCCACTGTAACACACAGCAGCAACTGCAGCTTGTCTTCAGCACAGCAGAATATAGACACCTCAAGCGCTATGATCAAAGCTCTGGAATAAATCGTGGAAAGACAGAATGTAGCCTCCTTTGGAGAAACACAGAGAGCAACAAGAAGCCTCCAAGAAATCCCATTGTGAATGAATTCCTCTGTTAATCTGACTCTTGTTAAAAAGATATAGAGTATTGTAAGCCTTTAATAATTTGGAGAAAAGTTTCTATTTTTGTCTCCACAGGTTGAAATCAATGATGGACACAAAGAGCAGTTTCCCCTGACTGAATCAGACTAATCAGCAGAATATTTGAGTGACATTTGCAAATACAACAAGTTTTCCTAAAATTTTAATAGAGCTTAAGAAATTAGGCTTTCAATTTGATCCCTCAGATTCAAATTCATAACTCTAAGTGGCAATAGATGTATCTCAATCTGATGCTATTAGGCATTTTTCAAAGAGCTTTTACTGAGACCAAATCTATGCATATTTACTGCAAGTAACACAAGAATTACAAGAGTTAGAATGGTTAAGATCTGTTCTTAGATGTAGAAGGTTAATGCAAAATAACCAATTTATAGAAATAATATTGTTTGTTGCGGTTATATTTCTGTTAAGGTTTTTGAGTCTTTTCGTGCACCAATGACAATGCCTGCAGGAATGTTTTTAACTTGTTAAGAAAATTAAGATGTTAAGTAAATGGAATAGTGTTTTTAATTTGTTAAAACGTTAAGAAGTTAAGCATTGGTCTTCCTATTATTACAGTTCAGGAAAGAAAAAACCATATGAGTTAGCAGAGCAGTGTTAGTTTGGTAAAAGGTTATGATAGTAGTTAAGTGAAATAGAATAATGCTGGAGCAATTCAGTTTTTGTTACTGGTTTAAAGTAACGAAAGTAAATATATTGAAAACACATGTTGTCTGAATAGAAAAAAAAGGGGGGGAAGGTGAAAGAAGTGAGAGTGGAAAAGTGAATGATGAATAAAAGATGAATGAAAGTGGCAAAACAAATTGCTTCAAGATGCACTATAGATACATTATAACAGCATAGGGTTTTTATCTATGATGAAGACTGGATTGTGGATTTTTTAATTGTGACAGTTGTGCTGTGATTAACATCAGGTGCAAGTGTTTTTGTGGCACAATTACAGAGATGGGGCCATAATTATGTCTCTCAATCAAACAATGATAGAACCACAAGAATTAGACTTATTGGGGTCAATGGCACCAGCTAATGGAGCAGTAATTTTTAAGAAGGCAGGTATAATTACTGAACAGTTAATTCAATCACAGGCTACACTGAATTCAGTACAATGTCTCCCCAGAACAGCATATATACAGGTTTTCAGGAAGAGAAAAATGTAGTGTGTATCAGTTAGGGCTAGAATGTGATGATAACGTCCAGTTTTGGGACAAACCTACAAACATAATAGCATCACTGTTTGCTCCAATAGGAGCCGCAAAAGCATTGCAGTTAACCAAGTGGCTAAGATGCGGAACACCTAAGCAAGTGAACCTAACCAAATAATACAGGATCTTACTACTGATGTAGATAGTATTAGGCATGCATTATTGTAGAATAGAGCTGCTGTTGATTTTTGCTTTTAGCTCAAGGCCATGGTTATGGCGATTTTGATGGGATGTGATGAATGGATTTATCAGATCATTCAGTGTCCATTTATGCACAATTAAGACAGTTGAAAGACAACATGAAAAAGCTAATGGTAACAACATCCGCTTTTGGTTGAAAAAGCTAGGATTTAATGGTTGGTAATTTGATTTTCTGAAAGAAGGCCTAACAATTGTTGTAGTTATTGTAGCTGTTTTGGTTTGATTGCCTTGTATTTTGCAATGTGTTATAAGTATGGTTCACAAGTCAATGCAACAGATCTAGATTGCTCAAAATAAAGAGAAGGGATTTGTAGGGAAGAATTTCTTACAGAGAATGGAAATGTGAGCAATCCCACCTGTTTGCATTCTCTGAAGCTGGTGGAGAGATAAGCTGAGGCAAGACACCTGCAGTCAGCTATGGGAAAGAAGTATGCTGAAGTAGTTTAATGGAAACATTGTATTCGTGGACCTTTGTGTGTAACCAATGAGAGGTGTTATTCTGTGGTGTTAACATACTCAATTAGCCAATCTGCATAAGGAATGGGGTGTGTGAACAATGCTTTGGGTTATAATAGGCACGTGTGTGATCTGAATAAATGGTATTCACCTGATCATATTGGTCTGCATGTGATGCCCTTTGATCCTCCACAAAATATTTTTGCTTTATTTCTGTCTTTTCTTGGATATTTCAGGCCATAAAACAGCTAATGTAAGAATGTTAAGTATAAAACAGGAGGCAATGTCTAAATTATGAACTTAGCATTGTTTTAATTATTGTATGACCTTTGATAGATATGCCAAGGTCTTCAATTATGAAATTATTTATAAATATCAAAATTAAATGCATGTATGTGCCACTGAATCAACAGAAAACGTTGAATTATACTCTAGCTTGTACACTTTCACATTCTTTTATTCTGTAGTATTAAAGCACTTTGGACTGCTGTTGTTTTGTGGGGTTTCTGAATAGCTGTTATTGCTAGTGCCTGGCACTTCACCTCTCTAACACCTGTAAAAATAAGTGCAATTTAATCAATTATCCCTTCAAATATCATCAGGAAAAAAATGAAATTGAGGAATTTAAACAGCCCCAAGACCCGCAAATGCCTCATACCATCAAAACATTAACATTTGAGGAAAAAAGACTATTTTCCATTTTAGACATCTGATAGTTTATGAAGAAAAATAGGGAATGATCTGGACTGCAATTTTGTAAGACAAGTTCATCCAGAGACAGATTTTTTGCAAAACCACAGTGACCCCTCAGATGCAGGAATTGGCAGAAATTTTCTCTCTCTCTTTTTTTTTTTTTTTTAATATGTGTATTCCTGATAAAACTTCATTTTAATTTATATCTGTATCCCCTGCAATTAGGTAGTAACATCAGTTATTACTGACCAGTATCTGCTGCTTCAAGGGACTTTGAAGAAAAGGGCAGAAGGTGATGTGCAAATAGGACTTGCCATGTACTGTTGAAGCCACCCCATGCAAATGTTAAAATTAAAGCCTCCAGCTACTGACAGATTAACTTGTTTTCTTAGGATGCTTATGTGGTAGAAAGGCTGATCTGCTGGTACAGGGATGGAAGTTTCCTGTTCAAGCTGGGGAAAAAAGTGGCTCCTGATGGATAGGTATAAATCTTGAAGTACTGAATTTAATTGACCATGCACAGTGTTAGACTTCAGATGTATCAAGAGGTTTAAGCTAAACCCTTGGGCTAGTTGTCTTGGGTTGAGTTGGCAAAATGCCAACTGCCCAATAACAGACTCAGCTTCCCTCCTCGCTGAGAAAAGGGATAAAGGGAAAAAAACCTAGAAACTTGTTTATGCTTAAACTAACTATATATATTTATACAGAAAAGAGAAAATTAAGAGAGACTACAATATAACATACACACAAGTTAGAAATAACAAGAAATAACTTCCCACTCCCCAGTAAACACACAAATTTCACTATTCAACTGCAAATTATTCTAGAGAAATTAATTCCCTACAGACAGACTTAAGCAGAGAGATAAAACTAAGAACAAATATTTTACTTCCCTAAGAAAACATAGTGGTGAGCTGGTGCTGGGCCTGGTACTCCCCATCCCTCCTGGGATAGTACAGCATGTCCTCCTAGGACCACAGCTGTGAAGAAACTGACTAAGCCACTCCCACACAGGCTCTTACCCCTTTTGAGATGATGTCGTAATATGGTATGGAATACAATACTATTGGCTAGAAGGTCAGCTGTCAGCTCAGCCCAGCTCAAGTCAGCCGACAGCCTCAGGCCTACCCTGAAATCCAAAACCTAAATTTAGGCCCACACCTAGCAAAACCCATAACACTAGTGAAAATTATGCTTTTATTAAAATGTTCCTTCTCCAATTCTTAAACTCTCTTACTGCAAATATTCTGAGTTTAAAAAATTAAAAATTAAAAAAAAAAACAGAAAAAAAAAGAGAAAAAGGCAGAAGAGGCTATTTGACTTAAGTGCCTCTAGCTCCACTTTCAGGTCCTTTATGTCATGTTAGTCTCTGACCTGAGTAAGAGTAGCAGGGCAGTAAGATTTGAATCCTGATGGGTAGCACCTTTGCCAGGGTCACAATTCAGTGAAAAATAAACCTTTTCTTGGCCTCTTACATCCCTGACCTTAAAGTGTGAAAAAGGAGAGCAGTTCTGATGGCTCTATCATGGTGATTGTCCACCTGAAGGAAGCTGGTACTAATGAGGTCTTGATACTACACTCACTACTTAGGCAAGGTGCTAATTGATGGAGGTTTCAGGTGCTTAATGCCTTTTCAGTGTTAATTGATGGAGGTTTCAGGTGCTTAATGCTTTTTCTCCAAGCACCTTCTTCCCTCTGTGATGCTTCTCTTTGGCTTCTAATTTCAAAATTGGTTACATTGAATGCAGGTTCCTTCATTTTGTTACGATAAAAAATCATTGCTATTAAGATAAATGGAAGTTGTCTTTTTTTTCATCTTGTGATATTTCATTGCATGCTGTTGGCACTGTGAATTAGTAAATAATATCTCAAAAGCTTTTTCTCAAGTTTTCAGATGGCAACAAAATTACAGTCAATAAGCTTTCTCTTTTTGTGTGTGTGTTCTTTTCCTCTGAAACTGGTTATTAGTTTAAACTCATGTCTGCCAAACAATATAGAGTAAAATTTTTAAAGTAGTATCTGTCTCTTCTAACAACTTGTGTGGATTGCTGTGGGAGTGAAATTCTTTTTGACTTGGTTCCAGTTCCAGAGATATTTGTGTGTTCTTTTCTTTAAGACTGAGTCTGCAAAAAGTCTATATGCAAGCCTTTTTATGATAGACAACAAAGGCATACTCTCCTCATCAAATCAATGCCATGTCCTTGGAATCATCCAAATCCCAGACTGTAGCTCTTTTAGTAAACTTCTAAATTGCAGAAAAGCACTGTGTCATTTTTTTCCTATGCAATGGAATAGTGTTTTGTACTACAGATCAAAATGAAGCTGCCTAATAATGAGGCTAGCCTAAGGTTTCTGGCAAAGTTTTTTTCACTCATTCAACTAGTTCATTGGCAGGATACTTTCAGATCTTGATGGCCTTTTTATTATTACCTTGGGTTTTGTGCTTCATATAATGGCTGGAATTCATCTTTGTGAAACTTCACTGACATGTATGGAACTTCACATTTAAAAAAATAATTTGAATTTTACTGAAATATTACTGCACATTATATATTATTAGAAATGCCAAAGGAACTTCTGTTTTGTGAGATTAGCTGTTGTATTCCACTGTGTACTTGGAACACAACAAAATCAATGGGTTTAGGCTCCTAAATAGTATAGCTGCTTTCAAGTACTTTAGCCATTGAAGCTTATGTTAGCTGGGAGAGGTAGATGAGGCCAAGAAAGATGAAGTCTAGACTTTGGTATGAATATAGGGTCTTCACAACCAAGTAGGCAACTTCAGAGGTTATGCAATAATTTTCTGTGATAATGCAACTCTAATAGCTGAGACTATAAATGTCTTTCCCTGTCTGACTCTCTAAGTCTTGCTTCCTGCAGAAATTGGTAGTAGGACAGTCACAGATGGTTCCAGCTGATGGTTCTGTAAAGCCCCAAATCCATGTCTGCTGAGTACTAGTGAAGAGGCTCTTCAGTTTTCTGTTATGTCCAGCCAGATTCTGTGAGTTTGTGTCTGGCTGTGCAAGGAAGCCCATGTCTGGCTAATGGACCTGAACCATATGGCAGATGTGAGATGACCTCATGCAATTTTGTTCCTGCCCCAGCTGTGTTCTCACAGTGGTGGTTTCAGTCAATTTTGTGGATGAGTTTAGCTTTTGCATTCTTATTTTTAAGCATGCTGTGTCTTTTGAATCTCTGTATGTGGGCACAGTGTTGCAAGGCAAATCATTAATTACACGTTGTTTTCCAATTCATCACCTTAAGTGCTCACCAGGTAGTATTTGCAAAAGCAGTTATCTTTACAGCTAAGCTGTAAGACCTTTTGGGTCTTCTTCATTTACTTATGTTCTGTAGCAGTGGATCACAATTAAAAAATTGACATACTTGGTACTGACCAGCAGAATTTCTTAATGTTTTTGGTGTAGTAGGCTGACAGGGCCAAATGACTATATGGTCAGAGAGCTGCTCCCACTACCCCCCACCAAGGGAAAGGGAGGGAGGAAAAAAAACTGGAACTAAAACTGAAAACAAAACTGGTTTATATATTTACACAGAAGAGGGAAAATTAAAAGCAAAATGCAATATAACATATAAAAAGGTAAAAAGGAACAGCAATAACTCCCCACTCCCACTGAACACAAATTGCACCACCCCAGCCACAAAACACCCCAAAAGACTCTTCCTGAGAAATACCCAGCAGGGAAAAGGGAGAGATTAACAGTAGAAATGTTTACTTCCCTGAACCAAAATAGCTGCGAAGTAGCGGCAATTGGCTGTGAGGTCTAGTCCTTGTAGGACAGCACAGCAGGTCCACTCACTACCACAGCCATGAGCAAAAAGACCAAGATAACTCCTCCCTACACTGTTCTATACTTGATTGGAAATCAGATGATATGAAATATCTCTTTGGTTGATTAAGTCAGGTGATACTTGTCCCTTCATATCTATGTAGCCCCATCGGGGCCTACTAAACTGAGGCCTACCAAAACTAAGGTCTAACTAAAACTACTACATCTGGATACCAAGGCAGAATTTCAGCTGACAGATATATGGGCTGCCCTCACAATGAGGGCAACCTTTTTTCCCTGTGGTTTGTTAAAAGTGTTATGCCCATAAAGCTGAAAGCTTATTTGTCAGCCTTTCTGTTCTTTGGATAAATGTATGAGTTATTGTGCTTTAACTGCTTCCTAGAGGTATTTGCAACTAAAAACTTACTATTGGATATTGCCTATCCAGTCAGGAAACAGAAACTAAACTGATCAAATCATTCTGGGGTTTAGAATGCAAGAGAGGTGATATAATCTCTCTTTCCTCCTCTCTCTGGTGGAGAAAAATGCTTATAGAGAACAATTTCTAGGTTTAAAATCAGGTCTTCCATATACAGAATTCTCTTCACCTGGATTCAGACAGAACATGTCTTAAAGAGGTTAGAATAAGCTGTTTTCCCATCCAGGTCACTGCTTATTTTTGTGCAAAAGATACTGCTATGGCCAGAAGGAAAATTTGAGCCTCACAGGTCTTTTTGCTGGTTAGGAGTTCCTGTCATACAATGGTTTATGTGACTTTCAGCTCTGCTGATGATAAAACAATGTGGCTTTAGGGTGGATGGTAGAGCCATGTCAGTTCATATGAGATGAAGGCTTTTCTCTTTCATATCAAGAAGGAAAGGAAAGTCCCTTTATTTATGCATTGTGGATATTATCATAACCATCCTTTAGTTTGGCTATATCAGTTCTCTGAAACTTTATATTGGCAGACAATCTTGCATCTAGCTGAATGTCAGTTATGAGTGCTCCCTCCTGAGTTGCTGTTAATATTGCTCTGCAATTTGCCTAGGGAACAGGACTATCAGGACTGTTAACAACTCTGTGCAGCAGATTTCTCTGCTGCACAGACCCATATCTGACAGTTTTACTTTTTTCCCCACACTAGATGATTCCAGCTTCCCAGAAGAACTGACAGAACTAACAATATTTTTCCTGCCACCATTTGTTTATTAAGTTTTGTGCACAAAGCCTATGAATTGTGATGTTATGACAGATGAAAATTGCCTCAAGTTCATTTTTATGCCTCCACAATTATTGTCTTTATCTGATGTCTGAAATGGAGAAAAAACTTCTAGCGAGTACTTTCATTAGGCTAAGTATGTTTGTGGGCAGTCCTTGATATTTATCATTGTTGTCTCCAGTACCTCAGTTGTTAGAGTCTGATTTTTCTAGTACTCTGTACTCTTCAGAATTTTTTTCATTTCTATTTTACAGGGAGTAAAAGGAAGCATATTTATATTTAGTATTATCTCCTTAATGTTTTTTGTTTGTTTTTTTTATGGCTTATAAAAAGTCAAAGAAGTTAAAAAAGAAACTACAGGATGGCTATCCAAGATGTGGCTTTGGACAAAGGTTTGTTGCTTTCCACTTTACCAAGTGCAGGAAGATGATGGACTTTGAGAGTTGCACTTAACATGGTGGGCTGCAGACACACCCTGCTTGGTCTTCAGCATGGAGCTAGGAATTTATATAGGGTTATGAATGGCCAGATGGTTTCTGAGGCTGCTGCCAGTTGCTATGCAGAAAACTTCTGTAGCTCAGAGCCTGCCAGGTCTCCTGCAGGCATGTGTGCACATCAGTCCTTAGATCAGCATTCATTGCAGATATCCAGTCAGATGCAGAATTAGAAATGTGTTTCCACCTGAATTCACATGATCAGGGTGCATCTGCAATGCCATCCTTAGGTCTGGTGGCTGTTGCTGATATTCTTAAATTTCATTAAGCATTGATTGTCCCCCTTTGGTATGTGACAGCTGTCATAAGGTTACAGTGGTCCTCACAGTGCAGCTTGGTTATTATCCCATTAGAAAAGCCTTTGTTCCTCACATGAGCAAGCTGTTAGAGCAACTAGTATGTTTTAAGAACTTAAAGAAGGACAGAGTCCCCTCTGGGTATGCCCATATCAACATTTTATTTCAGAGCAGAGATCCGCTTTTGAAATTAATTGCTCAATTGTTTGCACATAGGATCTACTTGCTTCACAACATGGAGAAGTAATCTTGATTGCAATGCATAATGCTCATTTGATCATCACTGTGATGGTTTGTGGGGATCAATTCAAAGTGAAGGGATTACTGGACGGCTGACTCATGATCAGAGACAGGAGGATTGCAGGAAGACTACACCATAAGTCCAGACCTGCTTTGCCTCCACAGTTACCAGAAGCATATACAAGCAATATGTCTGTCCACCTTTGGACATACCAAGGTATAAAAACACCATAAGTTCCCAGGATATACGAAAATATAACTGCCCTCTTGAAGGTGTTTAAAAGGGCACACATAACCGTTAATAAACGATTTGCCATTGTCCTCCAACTTGGTATGTCCGTGTCAGTCACTGCCACAGTGGTTATGCTATCACTAGTATCAGCAGAAAAATATAAATATGCCTGTCCCTGTGCTGGAGTAACTTGATCCTCAACACAAATGAGGATATCAAAGGAGAGGCTAGAGGAGAGATTCAGAGGTGGGTAGAGAATCCAGTTCTTCTGCACTCCTAAACATGTAGTGCTGGGACTGGATTAGCCTGGATTAGGCAGATGTTCACATGAAGCACAGGCCACATCTAGGAAAGATGGTTAGGCAGTAAAATAAGCTACTTACTAAAGGTTTAGTGTCGGGGTAAAGATTTGTGGCTGTCAGAGGAGACAAAGACAACTTAGGCTGCAGTCTGATCAGAAGGCTTACACCGAAGACAAAGGACTTTATTGTTAATTACAGCTTCACTTTTATCTACTCTTGTATATAACATGCTAGCACCCTATTGGTTAGTTAGTTCACCTAACATACATGGAAACATTCCACTGGTTACAAGGTATCACACATTCTACAGGTGGTCTCTGTTCCTTAAGGGTGCATTCATTAATTGCCTTAGACATTAGGAGATACACACACACACACCCTG
>JAWWEV010000115.1:10734915-10770600 GCA_035583235.1 Hafferia zeledoni
ACCCCCCCCCCCCCCCCCCCCCCCAGTTTAAGTTTTATTTCTCAAGTTAATGTTACTTTGTTTAAGTCACTTGTCTCTTTTGAAGTTCATTGATATCACAATTCATTCCTTTTTCCATTTAGGAAGGAAATAAAATGACATATTTGAGGAATATGGCATAACCAGTCCTGCTCATATCTACCTTCTCTTTCAGATATATCATATAAGAAAGGAGGAGTGTAGGGAACATCACTGCTAGTGAGTCAGACCCTGGAAGGTCCTGAGCAGCCTTTTCTCAGGCAGTCTTGGAGGGTTCTGATGCACTCTACCAACCTGGATTACTGCTGACTGTGGGTCTGTATCTTTTAAACTACACTGCAGTGTATCTTGTATTTAGCATTGTACAGTGCTGAGAGCTAAAAGAATATTATGCAATCTCACTTCCTCTTGCTATTAATGCATTTAACATCTCTACTTAATACAGTCTTGTTTGGTTGCCGTAAACAGAAGTGATAGCAGTTCAGAATTAAGAACTCTTAAATTATTTTGTCTGTCTCACAGGTTAACTGCCTGATTACAGATGGAAACTGTAGGTCCAGCTGATCATCAAGCCAATTAATTTAATTACTTCTTCAGGATTAGCTGTGCAAAAATAATATAGGCCAAGCTTGGTACTGTGCTGAAAATACAATACTTACATAACACTTCATGAAGCCCTGATTTTTTCAACATTAAAAATTATGCAAATACAAATACAAATGCAAATACTACTACTACTACTACTACTACTACTACTACTACTACTACTAATAATAATAATAATAATAATAATAATAATAAGCTGTAGAATATTTTAAAACTGATTTAAGCATTTACTGTGCAAGGAGTCCTAGAAAAATACTTTATATTTTCTATTACTAGCTAAAATACAAAGGAAGGTGAAGGGATAATCTGATGTGTAATATATCTAGGGGGGAAAAATTGATGGAGCTTTCTTGCTATGAATAAAAGAAAGAAAAAAAACTATCTTATTTAATCAATCTATGTAATCTATCCTCAAAGTGGAATCATTTTTTTTCCCCTTAGTAAAGAGCAACTTTTATTTGTTTGTTTCTTAAATAGGATTTAAATAAGATTTTTGAATGCTCAAAGACAAGAAATTAATGTGTTTCATTTTTACACCTATTTAAAAACTGGCTTCTTAAGTGTCTTTAATCTGTAAGCCATTCAGATGTGTACAAAAATGTTTCTCTCGAGCATTTGTGAATGCTTCAGTGATTTTTAGTAGCTTTTAAAATTTATTCTTTTTAAACTAATATTAATATTGTTCAGTAAGTCTACATTTATTGTGGTTGGAAAAAATGTAAACTGAAATTTCACTACACTTTATAGGAAACTCTAATCAATATTTGAG
Source organism: Hafferia zeledoni (assembly GCA_035583235.1). Lineage (NCBI taxonomy): Eukaryota > Metazoa > Chordata > Aves > Passeriformes > Thamnophilidae > Hafferia > Hafferia zeledoni. The sequence goes on from JAWWEV010000115.1 coordinate 10,736,309, forward strand.
GCTTAATTTTAAACCCGGGAGACCAACAGCAAAAGCAGTGGCCAAATTTGTGGCTAAACCTAGTTGGCTCAAGTGGGATCTGAACAAGGGTTTATGTTTCAGTAGATCAAAACATACAAGAGCTAAATCATGCCAAGTGAAATGTCCCAGAGAGGCTCTTGTTGTGTGCTTATTATCAATACACAAAAGTATTGAAAGTAGGTTTTGTTTTTAAATTAAGTCCATTTCTTTCTCAAGAATCTTCCTTCCCTTATGATTACAGCATAAAATTCACGATTTTCTAATGATTACCAGCTGAGAGGGAATGGCTCCCAAGCACACACTGTGCACTCAGCGAGAGGGTGAACAAAGATGCAATTTATTAAAGAAAGAGCTGACCTTAAAGGGTTGGCTAGGGAAGGGACACGAAACTGGGTGAAACTTAAAGGGAATTGGGTGAGAGTGAGTTGACAACCATTAAACATCCAATAAAAACAGAGTCTCAAAAAGAAGAGAGAGGTCTGAGGGGAAGGATTTGGAACTTGCGTGGGATTGAGTGAGGGCAGGAGCAGAGTGGACAACTGACAACCAGATAGCCAATGGGGAAACACTCGTCAAATGACAGGAGAACTAACCAATAGGGACCCAGGGACTGGGGCAAAATGGGTGGAAAGGGCAGGCGCATTGCCGGTGTTTAACGAGCAGGTCAATGACTCATTTGGAGAGCAAAAGGCCCGGGGAGCACAGGGGAAGACAAGCGAAGGGTGGTGATGACACTGCAGGAGGAAGGTGATAACAACGGGGAGAGGTGATACAGAAAACTTTCTTAACTAAAAACTGTACAAATAAACCTCATAATTTCAAAACTTCAGTAAGTCTCTCATGTATGCAGTTACTAAGGTTCAGCTGCTTGCTTCCCAGTGCTGTCCTCCTCCGAGGTCCATTTCGGCATTTTCCTACAGTCTTCCAATCTTGTGAACAAAGGATTTCTTTGAACAGGGATGAGTGATTTTTTCCTACCTCTTTTTTACAGTCTTCCTTATATAATTTTACTTCATTTTAAGTCTGAAGAAAGTAGTTTTCTTCATGAAATACTGAGTTTTAAGGAGAGAGAGTATATGTATTGTTTTGCTATCACCGATAGCAATCTCTGTTGTTGCAAGATAAAGCAATCATGCTCTCAGATTAAAGCATTCCTGAGGACCCAGTGGTCTTACAACTGGCTTTGGAGCCACAAAGTGAAAAGCTTCTTCATACTCAGTGCAGAGGGGAGGAGTGTTATCAACATATGAGCTTTTATTTTTTCTTGTTTGCTCTGTATTTCCACCATCTGCAGGAATGGCAGATTTTCATACTGTGATTTTTAAACAAGAAGAAAATGAACACAAGTACATGTAGAAGTGTTAATAACATTTAGAATAAGCTTTCACATATTGGAATGGCTTTTTTCCTCCATCCTGGGCACTCTGTCCCACTCAGGCTTTGGAAAACAGTCAGAAGAACTGAGCTGCAGATATCTAGTTGGCATCAAAGAGATGGACTTGCTCCACCATCCCTCACTGCCTCTCCATATGTCACCAAGGGTAGGTTTTTGAAGTGTAGGCAGGAGAGAAGTGGCTGGTCCAATATGGTATTTTCAGTAACTAACACAAGCTAGAAGAACTTTTCAGATTTCTCTTGAAACACACACAAAGGGAACAAGAGCAGCTTTGCTTAAATAACTTGTTTCTTCATGAGCCAATTCTTCACTGAAAGGATTTTTGCATAGAAGTACGTAATATCTGTTATTTTTTTACTGATACAGCACTGCTCCTTTCATGTTCAAATAAAAATCAACTTTGCCTAGCATATATGTACAATGTAAGTTCTTTGGAGCAAACCCCAATCTGTATCACCATCATGTTTTGAAGGCAAAAGTGAGATTGTAAAAATCCTGCACATTGAGTAGTCCTTACTAAACAAGTGTTCATGTCCAGATGTGAGTATGAACAAGCTTCTCAGAAGTTATCTATATATTAAAAACCAGCTATGTATAAGAACATTATTTGTTGTAAACATTTAAGGCAATCCCAGGCCTCAATGTGGTTTTGCAATAAGAGGTTGCTGCATACTTTGCTCTTTCACAGTTTCAGGCTGTGATGGTATAGCAAATGGCCTTGCTGGACTGGAAATGGGTCAATGCAAAGATTAAAATGGTGGCTGAAAATGGTACCAAGCTTTTGGTTTCCACAGGAGGTTCTAGTTTGCGAAGGACTGATACTAACTTGAGGGGAGGTGTGGTTCTAGTGGAAAAAGTCTGCTGAGTTGTTTATGGCAAAGAGAATAATGTGTTGATCCTGGATGTTTTGGAACCATCTAAGTTCAAAGGTGATCATTTTGACAGAAAAGGTAAAAATAAATACCATCACTTGTATGTGTGGCTCTGCTTTGCTAATGAAGATTGGGGAAGGGCTCTTCCCATGTGGGTGTGTCCTTTGAGCCTGCTCAGTGGATTTTTTTTAGGTGAGGCACAGAGTGCGTGGAACTGGCCCCACCCTTTAACTCCTGAGGTTCATCTGCCATGGCTGAGCAAGCCTGGACGGTGACAGTGAAGTCCTCAGCACTAGAACCTACAGCCCCCAGTATTCCCAGGAGGTCTCCCATCCAAGTACTAACCGGGGCTGACCCTGCTTAGCTTCCGAGATCTGATGGAATCGGATGTCAGGGAGGCAACCATCACTTACTGACAAAGCAAAATGACTTTTGTATTTAGTAGAGTATCACGAAGACTTTCTAGACCACTTAATGAATAATATCATGCTATTTAGAGTTTTCTTCTTGCTTCTTCTTTTTAAATTATGGCTTTCAGAACATTGGTAAGTAAACACCACAGTTTTTCAAAGCCATTTTTCTCTTCTTGAGACAATTTGATTGCCCCTCTAGGTTCCAATCCTTTGATACAGTACCTGAAAATATTTTTTTAAATTAACAAAAGTTCCTGATTTTACTCATAGTAAATTTGACACAACTGGGAGAAAATATTTTCGGCATGAGGTTGTCTAAATTTCCGGTTCATACAGTCTTAATTGCTTATTAAAAAAAAAAAAAAAAGGGCAAAAGAAAGCAAAAAAAAAGCATTTTTTCTTGAGACAGCAAATCATAATAATAAGAATATTAACTATGGGATTTTAGATGAAAAACAATTTAAAAGTAAAGCAAACTGGTATCAAAAAGTAGTGTTTATACTATTTTTTTCCCCAAAGCACCTACTCATTTTCCCCCTTGAATTGTTACTTGAATAAGCTGCAGTGGGAAACACGAGAAACAGTCAGCTTCTCAGCTGGTGTGAATCAGAGTCACTTCAGTGAGTAAATCACATTATTGCAAATCACATAAGTGGAGGATCTAGCCCAGAGTCCTCAGCTGCTCTAGCAGTTTTCACAAGGCTAGAGATGTTTTGATTATCTGCTGCTGTTGGTAGGATGACTGTTTACTGTGAGGCAGCAGGCTGACTCCCATCAGTGGCTGCAGCTCCAAAAAAAATAGCCAGTGCTGTTCACAAAGGTGCTTTGTGCCAGAATAAAACTGACTGTGCCATGATACTCCTCATTCCCTTGGTGGAAAGACAATCAGTCCATTTGAAAAGGCATTGTGTCATTCTTAAGATATAAAATACCTCATTGATTTTACCTGTTGACAATGCTTAGCAGTGACCCTGCGGAAAGTCTAGAATTAGTTAAAACTTGTATGTAGAAATTACTTGAAATGTGCTAGCATGCATATATGTTTACATTCTCATATATAGAAAACAGATATCCAAGGGAGTTACCTCCAAATATTGTAGAAGGATACTGGAAGTAGGTAAGTTTTCAATAGATATTGTTTAATACAGTTTTTAAACATCCAACGTTGCTATTTCATCCTACAAAAGTGATTTCAACTGCTGAGTAAAGATGCACTTGGTTTGGTTTTGTTTTTTTCCCCTCTAAAAAGCAGACACCACCACCCAAATAGAGTCAAATCAAAACAATCCATCAGAAGAAAAGTATGACTTTTGCAATTGTTTTCCTGAACTTGGGTGTATGGGAGTGTTCCTCAAACTGCGTAAGAAAGGAATTGCAGATGTGGTTCAAAGCAGAAATCCATATTGTCTGCTGTTTTATCTAAAACAGGAGCTACTAACAGTTTTCTGGTGAAGAGCATAAAAATTGTTATAAAGATATCATGGCACTTCCCCATAATATTTTTGTAGTCTCCAACACGTGTGTTAATAGGTCTGTATACATTTTATCCTGGAAATGAGTGTGAGACTGTCAATTCCCATAACACTAGGGCGTAAGGGCTCCCTAGAGCCTATGTATCTGTTGTGTGCTCAATCACCTTTTGTTTGTTTGGACTGTCTCCTACTACCGGTAAACTTTGTTAGTGGCCTGCAGTGGGAAGGATGAGGAACTGCTGGTTCCTATTTGTTTTTGTGTATCACAAATGACCTTACAGACCACCATCATAACTCCCCTTAGACATCTTTGTTACAGGTTGTAGACTGTAGCCCCTTTATTCATCTCTTATGTGGAAGTTGTCCTGTGCCTTCCCCATTCTTGTCACTCTTTTCATGAAAATTTTCCAGTTCTGCTGTAGACTTCTGGAAAGGGGGCCAGAACTGCCTGCATTTTTCAAAATACTGCCACTCCCTGGATATATACAGAGACTGAATTATGTTCTCTCTTTGTTGTTTTTTTTTTTTTTTTCCTTTTGCTCTTTTGCTAGTAATCTGTATTGTTTGCTTTATTGATTGCCTTTCAGTAGAAGTGAATGGGACAGCAAGAGTAACATAACTGATGTCTCATTTCTCCAGTATCCTTGTTTATTCTTCCTTGACTTCAAATATGAATAATGTAGTTTTTCTTCTCTTATCAACGACAGATTTAGGTAGTTAGTTTACTATGTTTACTCTGGAATGGGGAGATCTGTAGAGAGCATTTCAGGAGGTGCTCTTGAGTTTGAACATAAGCACTAACCGAAGGTCCATTATTTTTTCCTGGAGACTGCTGGTCATTCTTTTTCTGCTTTCAGTGATGGCAGACTAGGTGTCAGAGAAAAGCTGCTGCATTTGATGCTGGATTTCCTGCATGCTGTTCCTGTTGGCATCAACAATCAAAGAATTAGCACATCTCTTTTATATATTTTACAGGAAGACTTTGAACAGGAAATGGGAGAGCTGCCAAGGAATTCAAGTTTTGGGTTCTGGTGAGTGGATTCTGGCATCTCTCCGTAGTGAGCGAGTACAGCATGCTCTGCTAAGCGAAGTGTGATGGAAGTCCTCAGCCCAGAAAGTCCTATTCCACCTGTGAGCACTTCAGGGCTTCTCACCTTGTACTGAGAGTTGAAGCAAGTGCACCTCTATATGCTGAAGCTGCCTGGTCTTGTATCATCATGCCTGCTTGTATCTGGGATTAATTAGATGCTAATACTTTTGGTCTGTGCTTTGGCCAGCCACCTGTGAAAAGCTCATTCTTTTCCTGCCAAGTTATGGGAAACAGGCACTGATTATTGAAAGCTTTGTCCTTGGAAACTATATTTTCTACAAACTAAAGTTAATTGGTCTTTCATCATTAGATGACAGCCCTTGGAGGGCATTTGAAGGAGAGAGTGAAGATGAGAAGGATGAAGTAAACCCCCAGACCCATTTAATAAAGACCCTCTGGATAATAACATGCAAGCACAGGGAAATTCCAATGCCCACACACATGCACAGAAAAAGTACCTTTTACATAACAAGAGGGACCAAGGACCTCTGGCTGGGTGGTCCTGGCTACACCTGCCCAGGTAGTCATCATTGGCAGATTGGATAAAGAGCAGATGGCACATGCTCTAGGTTTTGCTTGCTTCACATGAAGGACAATGTTGCCTTTTGGTGGGAATGCCCACTATTCTTGTAAACCAGACGATGCCTAGAGAATGCAGCCTCTGCCTCTAGAGAGTCTTAAGTGTACTGAGTCAGTAAGACAACCTTGTGAGTAACCCCTGGGTGAGTGGGGGTGTTAACACGTAGTAAAATACTGTTTTGTTAAGCTCTCAGTGGTGTTTTAATCTCACTTTTGGCATCCTTCTGAACCCTCTCTGGAATGTTGTTCCAAGTGGAAATGGGCACATAAGGAGTACATCCACTACTGCTCAACTGCCAACCCAGTGATGCATGCATAAGTGTGGACAGTTTTAAAATGCTGCATCTGGCAGCAGATGTTTGGCTGGTGTAAAGTGTCTTCAGCAATCCTGTGACACTACACAAGCTTAGGGTCTGGTGCCAGTTATGCAGTCAGGTCTCCAGACAGGTGTCTGCACTGAAAGCAGTTAATTTCACCCACTGATCATTTAGAAGGGATTTTAATCCTTTCAGAGCTTGCGTTTTTCAAGCCTTGTAATGACACATACTGGTTGCTTCATTCATTTAATCAAAACTAATCATCAGATGCAAAATGTTTTAACTGACACAAACAAGGAGTTTCTGTATTGCTTCTATCTCAAAAAATTTGAATCTACAAAATTACCCAAGTCACAGGGTTTTAGAAATGTAACAGTTTTCTCTATAAACAGCATATCATTCAAATCAGTGCATTCATGTGAATTCTGTGAGCAAAAATCTGATTAGTTTTCTAAGTGATTCATGAATCTTGGAGCTATTTTGTATGTAAGAGAGGAAGGGGCACAGCACTTTCTTCATACTCCTTAGTAAGAGCTTCTCACGAAGTGTCTGTGCCTCTAGTTTTGTCAATTACATTAATTAGCAGTGAAAATCATAGTCAAAAAGATGCACGCAAGTGCTTTGTTCTGACTGCTTGTACTTGAGATATTTGTGAGATTCCTCAGTTTATTCTTGAGGTTTACAGCCCTTCTCTTTAGGTATTGTTTTTTGACATTTTCAATACATGGTTTCCCTAAGAAGTGTCAGAAAACCATGGATGAATCTTTAGGCAGTTAAATTACTTTATGAAATTGTAGTAGGAAGAGTGGTAACATTAATTCTAAGCTGAAATAAAAAGTGCAGCTAACATAGTACTTTCCACCTTTTCATAGTTACCTTTTGCCACATGGTTGTCAGACATACGTGTGACAAATTGCAGGGTTCTGAAGGCTTTCACTATATTAGTATTTCTTTCTTTTTTTAATTTTTTTTTCCCCTACACATTTATTTCAAAGTAGGTTTCACTATTTTAAATGCAAGTGTTTCAGAATGGTTCATTCAGGAAAGAAATAACACCACTTCTCTTCACAGGGTACTTAGTGATTACATACTCTGAATTTACAGTTCATAGCAAATAGATGATCTACTTACAGAAGAAGCATTCTCAAGAGTCCTGTTCATAATGAAGTGGAGAAACTGTGTGTGTTCATAAATATAGGTAAAATCTAACGAACAGAAATCATTAACATTTCTGTTCACAAAGATAAACTGGAAGTAAAATCAATAGCTAAGATAGTTGTAGTAAAATATTGCTCAAAACTATCTATCTGATACAGTTTTTGTGATACTTTTAGGAGACTTCTGGGGAGCTTGAATGTTGTCTGTGTTTTATTTTGTTTTTAAAAAAGCATGAAATCTCATCAGAAAGGAAGGGACAAGAGATCAAAAGGATGTTTTAGTATCTATCAGAACTGCTAGAAAATAAGCCATTTGCATTCAGAGGGTGTGAAACATCTGTGGTTTATGGCTGAGAGACCATTGGAGGATCATGGGCTGACGGGTACAGAGACTGAAGCTGAGAGCCCCTTAAAAAATGCCAACACTGAAGACATTGAACTGGGAAAAGGAAGATTGTGGAATGCACTGTTTTCTAATAATACTTAGGGAATGCAGGGGGAATTCCTTCCTCAGATATGATTTCTGAATATTAAGATTCAAAATGTCTCAAGTTTAAGGTGTTAAGACTCTCACAGAGTTCAAGGTAATTGAACAGGAACTGATATATTGTAAGACTGAAGTATTGCAAGTGTCTTGTTATAAAACTTGTAATTGCAAGTTAAGTCTTACTGTTGTACAATTGCTAATTCAAATTCCAGAATCCCACCTATGATGCCATTATTGCTGCTGTTCTTGAAGCCTTCAGTTCTCTGATACTGAATCTTTGAAATACGCCTCGGCACGCCATTGCTGTAGCATTTTCTCTTCCACTGAAGGTCCAAAGAGCTGAAAAACTCAAGACATGAAAAGTATTAGTGAACACTTGGGAAAAAGGTCTACAAGCCTGTAAGTATAGTAATACCCTTACATCAGCAGCTTGTAAGGGCTATTATAGGGATCATGTTCAGATGCAATTTAGAAAAATGCAGTACTGAAAAGAGTAAACTAACTTCCTTTTAGGACCAGTGGGGCAATGGAATGGAGGGTGCAGGAAACAGGATTTTCCAAGTTAAATATGTGCTGGAAGGGCAATTTTCTCCTCATCATTGTCTGAGCTTTGCCAAAGGTTGCTGAATAAAATCTGTAACAGAAACATAACTAGTTTTATATGGTAACTTGCAGTATCCCTCTCCTAGAGACTTCTGCAAGTTAGTAGGTTGCCTAACCTAGCCTCTGGGATTGCCAAACATAGCTTTCATTGGAGATTGTTCAAGAGTTTACTAGCACCACCAGTTTATTGAGATTTTGTAATTTTCACAAAAGCTGTGTGTCTTGAGACTGTCAGATTGACATCAGTCTACTTGAAATAGCAGATAAGATTAAAAACAAGAGATAAGCTCATGTCTACAAAGCTGAAAAAGCTATTGGAAAAGGAAGACATAAAGTAGGGAAAAGAAAAATGTAAATACACCTGAAGACAATCTTTTTGTCCAAACCACCACAGAAGATTATGACTGATCCTAGATGCTGTAGCTGAGGGCTGGTGCCAAAAAGCCTGGACAGAGAACTGCCTTCAAGAGTAGATGTGTGAAATGACTTTGGGAAGGGAAAAGCTTAGTCCTCCTTGCCTCTTACTCAAAGTATCCTCTTGGTCTTAAACAGGTCTCTTGAGCTTAGTAGAAGTCTCTTCCTGTCGGTTTTATAAAAAAACCCCAACAACAAGGCTCTGTTAATGTGCTACTAGTATTTACTCCATTTATTTTCCTTAATTTTCTGATGTATTCACCTCCCCTATACTGTGGAGTCTTCTCTAAATATGCACTGCCATTTTAGTCCTCACTTAGTCCATTTCTTCTGGCTGAAATTCTTGTCCTCAACACATTTTTGATGGTTGAAAGAATTTATTTTAAATTTATTTATTTATATTTTTAACAGGTTTCAAATTTTTTTGAGCTGACGATGCCCCATGTATATTATAAGACATAGTTATTGTGCTGCTCATAAACACTATTAGACTCCTCACCATTGAGTTTTTTGTGAGATCATTTGTAGCAGCTGCAGAATTCAGACAGTTGTTTAAAATCTTTTTGATGATGTAACTAGTTGCCAACTTTGGGATCCTGCTGTCACAAAATGATGTTGAGAAACATTTGTGCTACGGGTGGGATTTCCTGTAGAAGGAGATGAGTTCATCCCCTGGCATACTTAGAAGTAATGTCTAGTGCAGGAGATGTGTGATTTGTAAGAGAGAGAAGTAGTTTTGCATGTATTTCCGCAAATCAGATGTTTGCACAGGTGAAGCTTCCACTGACTGTGGACATTTATCCTCACCTGGATGCTGAACCCATGCAGTGCATCCCTCACTACCACTAGCAGTTCTTTCAAGATGTTGTCAGGGGAAAGACATCTGCTCTGGCTCTGGTCTATCCTCAGTCTGAAGGCCTATGTAGGAACTACATGACCTGAGCCTGCAATGTTAGCATAAATCAGGAGCTTCTCCACTAAATTCGGTGAGATTATTACACTGTAAAAGTGATGGATGTGAGAGGAAAACCAGAGCCATGAGATGTATAACTGGAATTGCCACTGAGCTTTAGAATCTCTTGGCATAATTGGTCTATAAGATTCAGAGACTCCAAGATGCTTTCAAAATCAGAACAGTAAAGATCTAGAGAAAACATCATAAAGCAGTAAACCAGAAGGTCTTGCTTAAAATAAGTAAAGAAAAATTATTCTAATCTTTCTGAAGAATCAATGGTTGCTCCAACAGAAAGCTAGAGTAAATCTTTTCCTCTATATCTCCTCTGCTCTTCTGTTTTAAATGCTGAAGGAAAGATTTAAGTTCCAGGCCCTATTGATTTTTTTTTTTCTTCTGCTCACTTTTCTGTGAAATTATGCTAAAGCTAATTGCCACTCTGTTGCCTGTGGTTAAAAAAGATTCATCTTGGGTTTAAGTCATGTTTGCTACAATTCCTTTAATGCAGACTTTGCATTCAATTCTTCAGTTTTCCTTCTCTAGGGAAATAAAAAAAACACATTCCCAGAAGAACTTATCTACAGTCTTTTTGAGTTTCTTATGACATCAGCCAGAATCTGGAGCTGCTTACTTCTTTGTTGCTTTAGAGAGGTCAAGAGCAGCACTCCTATGATGTATTGTGTTGTGATCTGTTTTATGTGCCTCAGAAGATTGAGGTGTAAAGTAGAGATCTCAGATGACTTATCTGTGAGATAAAGATCCAGTTTTTCCAAATGAAATCTCAGCACCTCAATTCATGAAACATATACTTTGTGTAGGCCGGTGTCATATGAATTTTAGGTGGTTTGTCAGTGCATTTTGGACCTATTTTGCCCTGATCAGTTGAGATTCAGTTGGGATTAGGCACTCAGCACCTCCCAGTACATAAGTAGTCCTACTGAAACCTTTTACCAACACTCTTTTAGTTCACATGAGCTACCTGATTGCAGAACTGACCTGCATTTCTGTGAGCAATGCATGTCTGGTTTGAGTTAGGTTTTAATCTTGTTGTTGTTTCCCCATGTCTTTTATAACTACCTGTTACAGGTTTAGCTAGGTAGGCCTAAATTTAGGCTTTAGATTTCAGACTAGGCCTGAGACTATCAGCTGACTTGAGCTGGGCTGGGCTAGCTGACAGTTGACTACTGGTCAATAGTATTCTGTGCCATATTCTGTCATCATCTCAAAGTGTAGGAGCTGGTGTGGGAGTGGCTTTGTCAGTTCCATCATGACTGTGGTCCCAGAAGGACGCACTGTGCCATTCCAGGAGGGACAGGAGTCCCAGGCCCAGCACCGGTTCACCATCATGTTATCTTAGGGAAGTAAAATGTTTGTTTTCAGTCTTTCTCTCTGCTTGGGTCTGTCTCTGTGGTATTGAGTTCTCCAGAGTGATTTGTAGTTAGAATGGTGGGATTTGTGTTCGATGGGGAGTGAGGAGTTATTTCTTGTTATTTCTAACTTGTGTAAGTGTATGTTATATTGTAGTTTTCTTTTAATTTTCTTTTTTGTGCATAAATATATGTAATTAGTTTAGGTTTAAACCTGTTCTGAGTTTCCGTTTTTTAGCTTTCTCTTTTTTCTCGGTGGGAAAAGGAGGAAGGCTTTGACTTCGTGTTGGGCAGTTGGCATTTTGCCAGCTCAACTCAGGGCATTGCCCTGATCTCCCTGTTAATTTGAAGGCACAATGCAAATTTCAAGGGAACAGCCAGCAGAGAAATGCTGCATTTTCATTTGGGTGATACATATAAAAAGTGAGAGACTCCTGAGTCAGACACAGTTTGCTGCCTAAAACCATTAGGAATATGAGATTATATGAGGCACCTGCTGAAAGTTCAAAATATCTTATATGAACCTTTGAGAATGATAATAAAGTCAGTCCTATAACCCATATTCTGCACAAAAATATTTTTTTTTTTTCAGAGAGCTTTTATGGCTTGCCTTTTAAGGTGGGAAGGTAGTATGATTTTCCATGTCCTGCCACAAGCCTTTGAGATTGTCCAATATGATATTTAAAATATGTGGTGAAGAGGATGACAGGAATTATTACTGATATTGTTACGTGAGGCATGGAGTGGTCACATCCTTTATTGCTTTAAATTGTTAATCTTGCTGGGTGAGCATGGCAGGGCTCAACCAGAACTGCAGCTTTTAAATGCTTCATTGCCTGATGTACTCAGCAGTGCTGTCCTGAGTGCCAGGGTAGCCTGCGTAATACGGGAGGGAACCTAGATACACAGAGTCAGTACTTTAAAAGATTGAGTTAACGAGTAGTAAGTGCTGGAGTAGGGAATATGGCTGAAGCCTTGTTCCTCTCAGAAACAAAGTTATCAAATCATGTACTGCAGGTAAGCATCTATCAACAGTCTGATTTTCTTCTGGTATGAGAAAGAATAGAAGAAACCACCTAATGCAATCTTGGTGCAAAATTAAAGAGTGATCATGAAACCCTTTATTCATTTTCCCCAAAGTTAGAGCAATTCTGCCACTTCACTGACTGCTGTAGCTGTCTGTTGCTCTGCAGGGGAAGGTTCCTGAGTCACACAAGCTTGAAGGTTTTTCTCTATACTTTCACTTAATTTCAGTACTTAATGATTTATTGGACTGGAGTGGAAAAAAACATAACCTCAACCTAATGAATACGGAGGGTCTCTCTGAGAGAAGAATGAAGTGGGTTCACGCCTGTGCCTTCAGTATGTACTTAGCATTATGCACGCATCAAAACAAACTCTTGCCAGGTTAGCTCCTCCCTAGGTGACTGTTGAGATCACAGAATGAAGTGATTCCAGCTCATGTTTATCTACTCTTTTTCTCCATGTTGGAAAGCAAAATAGTTGATATTATAATGTTTATCAAAATGCCACCTTGAAATAACATGGTAGTCAGAGTATTTACATTAGTAGTAGGAGGTGGATGTTACAACCCCTTCAAACAGAGGATGGAGATTTGCTGATTGTATCCTGTGTGCGTGTGAATAAAAGGGGTAGACACTCATTCTCCAATTATCATTTACTTTGCAACCAAACTGAAAAACTGTTCTCTGTGAAAACCTGCATTCTCATGGAAGGAAGGGAAACTGCACAAAGTAAGACATCATGGTTCATTTGGAAACAGCATAGCTTAAAGTCCAGCCTTAATTTCTGAAGTGATAATTGAACTTTCAAAGAGTATTAATTACTAAGGTGACCACTTTGTGAACATCCAAAAGCAAATATATGGTGTTTATGATTCCTGTGAAATCATCACGTAATTAAGATGCAAAAATAAAAATTCCTCCCTCTTTTCAAATAAAACTGTCTCGAACTTAAAAACATTTGTTCAGCAAAATTACAAAATTTTCCATCTATTATGCCCAAAATTAAGTAGTAAATAAACATTAAAAATTACTGTCTTTCATGCTTTAAAAGCATTGCTTTAAATTGTTACTTTTCTGCAAGGTAGCTGCCTCATGTAGAAGGCTGTGAATTTGCTTGTTGTTGGCATGTTTTGGCCTCCTGCAGTTTCCAAAAGCAATCACAATGCCATGGATGCAGCCCCAGGAGGGTTCTTCAGTGGAAAGGGATTTCCTGGTGGCAAAGAATCAAGATTTTTACTCTGCTGTGTATTCTTGCTGTGGGAGGTGTTTGGAGAAGAAAAGGTCTGCAGCCAAAGTGGTTTTGAACCCTGCCAGTCCCTGCTGAGGTAACAAGCTGTCAGAGTGGTGAGTGCTCAGGTATGAGTTAGAGCAGCTTTTTAGTCTCTTCTGCTTTGTGCGAGGGCTTGGGGACAGTTACAAGCCAGCCCCAGAAGATAAACAGGGGTAGAGGTGGATGACTTCCCCTGAGTCTGGTACAGTATCATGGTGGCTGGGTTTGAGAGCATTTCTAGTGCTCAGTAACAGTTTTCCAGTTCTGTGAACACAGCAATGTCTTACCTTGTAAATTCTTCTATTGGCAACCTATTGTCCTGGCTCCAACTGAAGTGTCTTGTTTCAGGAAGAGACAAGACATTATTTGTGTGTGTCAAGCACTTTTAAAAGACTTGGGCCTTTATATATTCCAGTCTGAATCAGCTTTTAGAAGATACTAAACAGAGAAAATGAGAATAAAATGATGCCCCCAGAAAAACAAGGTATGACTATCATGAAACAAGCCTTCAAAAGAGAATAGCAAATAATAAGACAAAAAACCCCCAAACAACACCAAAGCAAACTGCCACCAAGAAAACAAACACAAACCCCCAAACCGGGAAGTCTAGGAGAAAAGGAATACCTGGTAAGCTAAAGAGATTTTTTTGATGTTCATTTGTCTAAAGAGTGCTTTTTCAAAGCTTACTAAAGAGGTAGGTGCAGGCTCATTGTGCAGTCTTCGTGCTTCTTCAGGAACACAGGATTTAGTTCAAGTCAGTAACTCATGTCACATATATCACTTTAGTTTAGAAGTTGGCACATTACTGCTAAAATCAGTGAATATGTTTTAAAGAGATTTTTGGCTTGAATAATTAGAAACTTCCTTCTAAACTTTTTTTATAGACACATATGAATCTTCTGCATATGTGTTATAGAACATCATTTAACCAATAGATTATTGTCTCTGTGATTGTACAAGGCAGGAGATATTCTAGGAACTGGCAGGGCATATCTAATGTGAATAGCTGTATTTCAATTCCCTCACTTTGTGTCTTGAGAGCGTTTATTTTCTGCCTTTGTTATTATTGGAAGTCATCCTTTTCCTTCTAGATCCAACCAGGAAATGTCCAACAAAATTCTGATAATCCCCTTTCCAAACATCTCACAATCTTTATATGAATTACTATCTGAAAACTCTGAACTATTCAAAAGCTATTCCTTTTCTCATTTTACATACGAGTGATTGAACTAGGTTGGAAACCACTCTCTCAGTCTTTTTTTTTTTTTTTCCCCCCTAGAATTGATGAAGAGAGATGCTGGAAATTAGTTTGGCATGTTGATGTTATCTTGGCAGTAAAAGCTTTTTTCCTAGAAGGTAGTTTTAGGGGTAAAAAAAGAGTACCCAAGTCTCTCTTAAATGTAATAGAAGAATTCCTAGCTAGACTGGTCTTAAATTTATTGTTCAGTGCAAGAAATGTGCTTATCAGTGCTTATTAGACTGTTAAGTGGGGGTGTTTTTTTGGTCATTTTCATCAACATGGTATTATCTAGGGTACAGACAAAGAGATATTAACAGGCTGTAAGATTGTTATTCAGTTCTGAATGCCAAGTTGTGCTGGTTCCCTTTCTTTCCTCCTGCACTTATACAACTGTGAGGTAGTGTTTTCTATATTTCTATTTTTTACAGTCTTTTCCCAGCTGATTGTTTTTAACATACAGTTGTGATTTCCTTTCAAGTACAGAATAAATATCAATTAGTCCCTTGTCTGTTTTGTGGCTGATCCTTGAGTCTCAAGGGTGCAAAATCCAAATAGCTCTGCAGGTTGTGCTCATCTGAAAATGGAGATTCTGTCTTATATTATTTACCTACTTTACACTGGCAAAATTTTAATCTGATAAAAGGGTCTGCATGAAAATAGAGCCCAGTGAGTACAGGAGAGGTGAGAGAGGGATTTAAACACATTTGTCAACATTGTCTTTGTTGTGTCTCTTCCAGTATATAAAGCATCCTTTTCAGTCACGTTCCTGCTGGTGTCCCAGTGTCCACATTCTTTTTGAGATGAAAAGGATCCAATTTGATTTTCTTTCTCAGATCTACATGTAGGTACTTCTCTGCCCTTATTCTATTTTTTACCTGCTCATTCTTGCTAATACACTAGTACAAAATTTCTCATAAATGTTTAATTCCTAACAATAAAGTACTGGAATAATTTTCGTGGTACAGAAATGTTATGCTGACCAATTTACCAGAGTAAAAATGCTAATATGATCCTTGGGTCAGTCATGCAGCCATCTTTAATATAAATTTAGTACAGTGATTCCCCTGGAGATGGAAGATGATGGGCTTACCAGAGCTGTATGGAATCAAGGTATCAGTATTTAGCAGCCCCTGGTTACTAAGCCACTGTTCCTCTCTGAGACAAAAAATGATGATCACAGAAAGGCACTTTCATGTTATCCATCACATATATGACTGCCTATGTTGTATGAAAAGGCTTCTTACAGATTTGATGAGAGGCTTAAAAATAATAAATGTCAGGATGGGAGGAAGCAGGGGGAAATGCAGAAGGTACTGGATTCCAGTGTCCCACTCTCTCCAATTGTTGCTCTGTAGAAAAACCACAAACCCCCCCCAGTCCATCCACTTGATATCAAATAAAACATCGTATTTTTCATAAGCTGAATAGATGCCTTGGAAAGAAGCCAATAAGGGAATTTTCTACTTGTGCTGCCTTTGCAGCCTCTTTCAACCTACTGTTAAGCAGCAGGGACACATACACAGTTCACTCCCTTCTCTATTATGCAGCTATGACACATTAAGCTTCTTGGAATGGTATTCATATTTTATCAGCTCTCCTAACTTCAGTTCTTTATTTATAACTTGCTCTTTTCTTCCCCCCCCCCCTTTTTTTTTTGTAAGTATTTTCATTCTGTATACCTAGACTTATCTAAGAAAGAGACCAAAGCAGTTGAAATAAAAAACCATACCAAACCCTGCTATGAATTTAATCATACCTTTCAGGTGGAATGTATGTTTTCACTCAGTGTTTAAGAACTCAGTTTACCATTATCTGATCATTATTTTCTCTTTTCACACACAGCTTACCATGGCACCCTCTACAGGCCACATCTCATTTGCTTACACTTAATATAGCATCTTTACTTTGAAGAATAGCAGATTTTATTCCCTAAAGCATGATATTTAATCTGTGCCTGCACTCTGCCAAACTGCAGAGCTTCCAGCATAAGAAAGCACTGAGAGTCTATGCAGACCTGTGCTTATTTGCAAATGCCATGATATAGGCTTGACAAAGACTTTAGAAAATAGGGCTTATATATTGGTAGTCTTGTTTTTATAAGCTCAGGAAATGTGTTTTGTGCTATTGAGGAACACATTAATTAATTTATATGGATATTGTTATCTCATACTGTGAAAGTCAATCTGTAATACCAACAGGGGCTGAATGTAATACCATTACTTAACTAACCTGAGGAACTAATCAAAATTAAAGACCCTGCAAGAACACTTTGTGTGGGTGGAAGAATTGGTAGCATGAGCACCAAACATTTTTGGTACAATCTCATCATGTTTGGTTTCTAAATAAGCTTTGTTTTTCGGAATATGAGAGAAACAGCCATCAGACATTTTACCTATTTTAAAATACCAGGCTTACTACTCTAGGAAGATCTCTTCTCATGAAGTCTTTCTTTCTGCCTCACTCCTGCCCCCTACTTCCATTATATATTTAGAGTTATTTCTTAACCTATGTTTCTACAGGCAGGAAAATATTTCTCCATGGCCCACACAGGTCAGCCCTGCCATGGCTATAGGTGGGGTTTTTGATGCTGAACAAATGTAACAACTCCCAGCACAAGTGGCTTGTGTGTGAATGTAGTCACAAGCATTGTTAAAATCAATGGATAGATGAAACAATATCTTCACACACCAATGTATACCAGCAGAGGACTGAGATGTTGTCATCTGTTTGACAAGACTGTGTTGTGGGAAAGGTGGGCAGTGCGGGGAATTGAAGATGCTTTCATTGCTCCGTGATCAGAGTTTAGATGTTTGCATTATTTGGAAATGTTACATGTCAAGAGAAAAACCAATGTCCTAAAGCTGGAAAAAGACACAGAAAAAAGGAGTGCTAAAATCTCAGTCCTTCCTACTTGGAGGATGCTGCTAGAATCAAAGTCATGCCATGTTGGTTATCTCTTAGCGGATAAAGGATGAATTGCATTATATTTAGCAGAGCAATATGAGTGTATGTGAGGCAGATAGCACAGTGTCTTCAAATCTCCCTTGGTGGGGCAGGGCTGCTGTTCTTCTGTTGTTGGGGAAACCAGGAATGAACTGTGATGGCAGCAAAGCAGAGCCCCTCTTATGTATTCCCTCAATATTAAGTACGTGCATAAACCTAAGAGTCTTGACTCACTGTCTCAACTTCTCCTGACAAAAAAAAAAAAAAAAAAAAAGGAAAATGAGAATGAACAGTATGAAAAATTTTTTGCCCACTGTAAAGTTAAGATCCTAAAAAGATAATCTTTTGGTAGGACTATTTCACTTTCCTCCTTAGGTGCAGTGTCTTTCATCAAATATTTCAAAAAGTTGTGAATAGAAAAAAATGAAACTTGTGTGTTAATCTCATGACTCTGCCATTGGCTTTAGACAACACTGTAGCATGCAAGTTGACTGTGATAATATACAGCTTTAATTTCTTTGCAATGCCATGGTCAAAGAAATTATGCTCTCTCAGTATAGTCCACCAAAAGTATTTTCTTGGGGTCTCATTGTGATCTGTCAGTGCTGGCCATTTCTCAAAGCCTTTTACATCTGCAAAATATACTGCTGACATTTTCTCACTTTAAGAACAGAAAAATGCAGGTGAAAGAAGGAGAATTGAGGCCTCCAGCTTACAGAAATGAAAGGAAACCTGGTTTCACTCTGAGGCATATTTTGACCTTCGGTAGGTATCATTAGATCTGTTGATTTAATTAAAACTTAACCTATATGTTTCTCAACTTTCAGTTCATTGTTGTTGAACTCTGAGTTTTAGGAAGTGGTTGTGAGAAGGGAGTTTGAAGGATATTAACTCATTTAGGTGTAAAGGTTCATAACCTCTTACAGCAATCCTTTACTGTTGCCTGACTGTTTTGACTGTACACAGCAAGCAGAGCTGAATATGACTTTGAAGCATTCAAGTAGGATACTATATTCTCAGTGATAATTCTAAAGTGCTCTTTTGCCTGTATTGTTTTGCTATTTTTTTTTTTTTGCTACTGCCTTTTATAGATTAACAACTTCAATACCTTTTGATTAATAAAAAGGTCAAAAAAAAAAAAAAGAAAAGAAAAAGAATATGTTGTGTACAGTACATACCTGCCTGGTTAGTACTTAAGAACAGACAAAATCAAAGCAAGAAGCAGGTGTAGATAAAACATGAAGCCATGACCACTGTGTTAGAATTCATCACAACCGAACAAGCTGAAATCCTCTTTAACTTCTCAAAGGGGGAAGTCTGATGAATACTGCCATGTTTGCACATGTGTGAGAGTAATTTCAGAAAGAGGAGCTGACTGCTCAGGTGATTCTATACCAATTTGCAAGGTTTTATCACCATCCTATGTTATATGGATTACTAACATTCACAGGGAATAAACATGGTAGCAAAATTTCAAAGGAAGAACTTCATAAATATTGTAAATCCATGGATATTCTTCTGAAATTAGTTGAATTTCTCCCTATTTTCACCAGTATAACTAGGAACAGAACTTGACACTCCCCTGGTTTTGCTAGGAAGTACAAAATGTCAAGTAGCAATTAAAAAAATACCCAAGTCTGTAGGAATTTTGGGGTTTTTCAGACAACTTTTTTCTTTTCAGTGAATTTTTGTAAGGTTTTAGCCAGAGCTGTTAAAGGAATCTGCAGAAATAGAGAAGGGAATATGCATCTGAGCTTTCATTGCTCAGTGGTGCAAGGATATCTTTTGGAAAAAAAAACCCCAAACATCTCTCTCAGGCATATCACATAAGGAGCTGATCAACCATTTAGTTTCTGCATGCTAAAGGTAGGATGAGCTACAAAGAGCTACAGTGATCATTGTGTGCAATTGCCCCTGTTTTATGTGTGCATTCTGATTAACATATATGAAGTATTTGAGCTGAAGTGACTTGGTGTGAAGTAAAGTGGCCTGAGCTCTGAATATCATGTACAGTGTTGGACCTCGGTCATTCTTTATTCCTGCAGACCATGGCATGTGCTGGGACCGAGAGTTAATAACAGCAATAACAGAGGTGTGACTCTGAGCCCAGTTGCAAGAAAAAGAAAGTATTGGATAAAAATGTATCATATTTGCATCTAAGTAAATATTTGTATCTAAGATTATTTTGCTGAGGACAAGAATTGCATATTAAACAAAATTTAATTTTGAATGCAAATATTTAACTTTCAAAACTATTTTTTTTATGTAAGAAATACAGCTTAAATACTTTTAGCAAGAAGTCCTCCTTGGTAAGTAGAAACCGAATCCATGCAGTATTTCAGTAAGTTTTAAATGAGATTTAAATAATTTTAAGAAGTTTACAGGTTTGAAAGCTGTGTTACACAGGACAATTATAGAGCTCATTAATACAGATGGAATTGGTCTCAAGTTGCCAGACTGAAGCCTGAGGCTTTGTTTCAAATAACTTTAAATGTGTGTTTAAGCTGACAGTAAAAAATATGCCTAACCTTTTTTGGCAAGAGAGGAACCAGTCATTTTGCAGAAAGCAACTATGTATAAAATGTAACAGGAATTTTGTTTTGGTGCCTGCATAATACTTCCCTGAACTAAATGCTTTCCCCTTGTAATGCAAACAGTCCCTTGTCCATTCCCACCATTTCACACAGGTAGTATGTTGCCGCCCAGTCTCTGGAAGGAGCTGGAAGCTTCTTGAAGTTTACCTGAGCAAAACAACAAGCCGGTACCACCCCCGTAGAGGGTCTCGGACTTTACCATATATGTCCAGGGACACAGCCTAAGCCAATGAGGTCAAAGGTGCTGGCCCCTAGGCGGAGTCAGAACAGAGGTCATATATGTTGTTGTAATTTGAATAAAGTTGAGATTTTTGCCTGACATTGCATCGGTGTGGTATCTCCTTGTAAGCCGGTCCACAACAGTAGTAGTTATAACTGATAGAAAAATAAGTTGATTTTAAAAAAACTAAAGCAGGATGTTTATGATTTAAATATTGTTCATTCTCATTTGCTGCTCCTCTTAACCACCTGGTTTGTGGACAGCTTGTAGAAGGGAGCCTTGAGGGGTTTAAAAAACTAAATAAGAGGATTGGAGGTGTCAGCTACTCTTGCCAGAGCTAAGGGCTGTGCTTTAATGAGAAACTTTTTTTTAATCAAAATCAGAGTGTATGGTAAATATATAAAAAAGAAGTGGGGAGAAGAAGTTGAAAACAGCCTGAGTAGAGTTCTATGCTGTTATGGCAAGACTGGGTTATGGGAATTATCTTGTTTAAATCAAGATTGGCAATGTCTGTACTGCACTGCAGAAATAATCACATTGAGAACACAAAACTAATCCCTCAAACAAGAAACCAAGAAAGGGAGCAGAGACAATCAGGAGAGGAATTGGAAGAAGGGGACTGAAAAACCTTTTAATGGTATATCTTTGAGGAAAACCAACTAACAGGGTTGAAATCCAACAAAGAGTTCAAGAAAGATGAACACATAAGCAGGAGTCTAGGAAATATCTTTGTGGGGAAAGTGAATAAAGTAATTTCATTTTTAATGAACATTAGCTTGAAAGAAATCTGTTGTAAAACAGCAAACATTTTTAGCAGGTTCAGGCAGGGGGTTTTGAGGTCTAGCTGAGTGATTAAAGTATTCCAAGTACAAATAGTGAAAGATTGAACACTCATCTCTCAAAAAGAGTACATAAATCCTTCTTGTTGTTAAGTGATGTAGTGTGAAACAGAAAATCACTAATTAAAATTTCTCTTTAACGTAGATGATCAGACATTGACTTAAACTCAAGTCCAATATGAACACTTGCTTCCCTGCTCTGCTACTCTTATAACTTTTGACTTAATAAAATGTCTTATACATGTTTGCCTACCAAGGAAAGCCTTAAAGACTAAATCAATTTCTTATGTGAAATCAAGTCATAACAAATTAGTGTTTGTACTTAGTTTAGTATCACATCAGCTTCATGTTGGGCCAAATATATGTCAGTGTGATTCAGTACACATCCTTTTCTGTTGTGAGAAAATAAAAATGTACCTTTTTCTAACCCTGTCTGTGAACAAAAGCCTTTTTCTTTTTTGCCTGGTGGTACCATTAGAAAATTGTTCAAGATATTTATACAATCTAAATATTACCATGTCCTGTTAATATTCCTGAAGATTGAAAATAAAACAAAAGAAAATCAAAGAAAACAACTCCCTCCCCCACAAAAAACCCACCTCAAACTTCCTTAAAAAAAAAAAAAAAAAAAAAAAAAAAAAAAAAAAGAAAATAAAAGAAAAAGCAAAAATTAATACCCAAGTTTTTTGGATGCATTCACATCAAAGGTTAATTATCTGGACTTTTCTGATCATTCTCCCTCCCTTCCCACAGCCTATCCCTTTCAAGTGAAAATTTACACACACATGCCCTCCTTAGTGAATATGCACACCTGAAGAAGGACCAAAATTCTTGCTCTTCAGCTCAAATCTATCCTTACACCACCTTTCTGTTAGACTGAGGAATCGCAACAATCATTATTGCTACTCAGAATTATTTTTCTAATGTTTTAAAACAATCTACCAACAGCTTTATAGGGTTAAGAAAAGCTGTTAATCCTAAACAAGACATTATTTTATAAAATAAACTTGCATTTGATTTTTTTTCAGCTTTGACTTAAAAGGAGTTGGCTTTTTCCACTTGGCAGACTTGTCACACTTTTGTACCTCAGTTTAAAAACATAGTCGTTAGAATAAATTTTTAAGAGTTATTTATACTACAAATGCTGGATGTTAAGGATATGTGATGGGTTTGATCCATGGCTTCCTTAGTAACCAGGTGTAACTAAGGAAGTGGACATTACATAAGTATTCCACATGTGTTTTCCATGTAACAGAGGAGGAGGGGAGATAAGAAGTAGTTTAGTCTTCCTTCTTCCAGTGAGGCTTGGGAGAGCAGAGGGAAACGAGACGGTCCCCTTCTTCAATTGGTTTTCTAGCCCGGGGCATGGTGAGACTGTATCATTGCCTGTTCTCTTTCTTTCTAAAGTTTTCGATTGTATTTGTTTTGTTTGTTTTGTTTTGTTTTTGTCCCTGCTTATTCCTTGTTACCGGTTCCCTCTTCCTTTTCCCCCTGGGGTTGGCCTCCAAATAGTGTGTACAAATTGCATGCGTGGTTGTAGATGTTAGAAAATATAATTTCTGTTTTAATTCAGTTCGGTTTCTTTTGAGTTCTTGTTTTTTTCCTTTTCAGTTTTTTTTTTCCTCTTTGCTGGGAAGACTTTGGGAAGGGGGTGTGTATGTGTGTGTGTGTGTGAAGGGCAGTCCAAGCTTGGTAAAAGAACTAGGCTAAACCTAGACAGGATATATCATTGTTCTGGGATATTCTAAACCAGGTAAAAAAAAATATATATTTATCAGAGAGCCTATAATCATAAACAGGAAAATTGTTATTTGTTTTGGAGATAAATGTTTTTCAAACAGGTAAAATGTCTTTGAAGATTTTTGAAATGAGATAAGTTGCATCTTTTTATTTATTACATGTATTACAGTCTCTATGTTGCAGCCTGTGCAGATATTCTAATTGCAGATATTGTTCTCATGAGACAATGATCAGTGCCAAATGACCTTCTCTGTACCTACTAGGAAATAAAACATTTTAGGATATTGCAGTAATTGCCATTATAATCATGTTTTAGTAGGTTGTGACTACCTCCTCTTAATGATATGCCTCACAGAGATACTATTATTTTATAGAATTTGGAGTACTTTTTTCTGATCTGTAGAGGATGTTGCGGATTCCATAAAAGGACTTGAGAATTTGTTATTCGAATAGCAGGGCTTCAGAGCTGCAAGATGCAAAGTACACCCTCACTGTAGTCAGCTATTAGCACCTTCACATTTTCCCCTCTGTAGTTGCCACTAAATGATCTTCCATCATGTAGTGCTAATTCTCTCTATTGCTTATTATGCAGAAACTTGCATTTTTGTCATTGAATCACATTCCATTTCTGGGACAGAGGTTCAAACTCATAATTTCTTTCTTTAATGTACTCAGAATCTCTGTATTGACAATGCTTTTCAATTATGGATCATCAGGAATTTAATTAGAATTCTCAAGCCTTTCTGTAGGTCATTATAAGGAAATGTGGAATAAGATATTTAAAACTCCTTTGGGTGAAGAAATCTGAGCTTTCCTTAAGAGTTTCAGAGTAGCATTAGGCTCTATTTTCTTCATGATGACATCAAACAAGCTTCTAGGAATTCAGTTTTCATCAGATTGTAGGCTCAAAGAGACTGCTTTTGAACTTGCACTGCAGTAATTACTGTGGTTAGTAAACATTAGCAGTACCATAATATTTAAGCAGGGATTGATTCCCATTCATTGAAGAACCTCTATATTGCTTTGAAATTACACCTTCTTTGTGACAATGAAGTCATAGTCTTACGTTTGTGTGGTTCTTACTTGAGTTCACTTTAAAATATATAGGCTTGATGCATTAATGTATGCCACCTCTGGTACTTTTTTTTCCGTATTATAATCCACATTAATTTTCCAGAACATTTAGCTATAGCTGAATCCTAATTCTTCATCTCCTTCCAAGAGCTACCATCTGATGCTTCAGAATAAATATGCACGCATGAAATTTCTTGGATATAAAATTGCATCATTTTAAGGACTTGCTGAGCCACGCTTTCAAGTTACTTCTCTCTTCCAGTAAAAAAAAAAAAAAAAAAAAAAAAAAAAAGGAAAAGGAAAAATAAAGGCCTTGCATATAGAAATATATCCTGTCCTATTCCATGTAGATATGAAGGAATGAGCTCACTGCAGTTTCAAGTTTTTGGTGAACAGGGCTTTTCTGAGTGGAGATGAGGGAAGCAGGACAAGAAATCAAAAGCAGTTTTTTAGTACCTCACTTGCAGAAACAAAAGTATTCCTGATGTTTATAACAATGTATGCAAATTAGTGTCCCTCTGAGGTAACTTTTGAAAGATCTGGCTTAGGGGCCAGATACCTGAGACAGGTATGCTTTTTCTATTAAAGCAATCAGAATTTAACACAAAGAGAGGTTGTTAAAGATATGCACAAGGGAGGCAACAGAGAGACAACTACTGCTTCCTTAATACCTTTGAAAACATGATGTTGTGATGAATTTTTAACAGTTCACTATTTCAAGGCAAATTTCCTGGTGTTAAAAATGGGCTTCAGCAAATTTAATCTCTTTAATCATATGGCTATCAGTAGTCCTCAACTGCCTAGACACTTAGGAAACAGATCTTTATTGTTGCTGACTGCGGGTGTTTATAGCACTGTATTTTAACATTTTCAGTAGAAGTGCAATCACATGTGATGAAAAGTGGAAACCTGGAAACAAAAGGAATGGCATAAAGAAGTCTGCTGGTAATAACTACTATGTAAACTGAATTATTATTTTTAAAAGCAGTTGTTTTCTGTATAAGCCATCTTTTCTTGCATATTATAGTGGAATATGTAAATTTTTTTCATGGTCATTCAATAACGGAGCTCATCAAATGAGGTATGCTGGAGACAGGGGGAAAGAGAGAAAAATGTTGCTTATAATAAGACCTACAGAAAAATAAAAGTTTGCCTGTCTGCTTTCACTAAAGTTGAGTCATCTGAATGTAGAACCCTGTGGAAAAAAAACAAAACAAAACAAAACACAAAAACCTAACAGTGAGATTCATTAAGAATATTAGTCCCAACTGTGGCATGGCACATGGAAATGCAATCGCAGGAAAAGATCGATGGGAACAACATGAGGCCTTTGGAGAAGAAATGAAGAAGGGATAAACATAAAGTTTGTTTATTATTAATGAAACAGAGGAGCAGAAATAAGCTAAGGAAAAACCAGTACGGAAGAATATCCCAAATGTTGCTTTTACAGGGTGTTTTTCTGGTGAATCTCTGTGTCATCAGGTGGAGGGAATGTTACAAACTCTGGCATGATGATAGAGTTTGCATTCAAAAGACAGCTTCTTCTAATATTGATGTGGAAAAACATTTCCCTCAGTAATCAAAAAGTTGAGAAAATGAAACAAGGAGTTTACTATTTTTGTGTTTCTCTTTCCATATTTATTTCACCCATATATATGCATGAAAGTGTAAAGATGGAATGTGTAATTATACCTGATTAAGTTTATAGCAAATATAGATTTTTTAAGATCTGTGACAATCTATAATTTGGAAGTGCATAGAAACATTTTAGGAGAAATCGATGTTTCTCTGATCATTGTATTTGACTGAAATATGATTCAATTATAGGATACTGAGAAAAGTAAGAAACATGGACAATGGAGAAGATGTTGCAATAGCCAAAAGTGTAGCAGAAAGTCAGAATCTGAATCTGTACATAATGGCATGATTGGTACAAATGGCTAAAGAAAAACAGTCAAAGAAATCCTGTCCCTCTAGGAAAATAAAGGAAGACCTATAAAGAAATTTTTACATATGACCAACTCTTAAGAAGGATTATAAAGTAGGTCTTGTGGCTGTTTTATTGACATGGGAGACATGAAAATTGAGAAGTGATTGAGAAGCCATGTACATATGGAAAAATAACCTATGGGTCCATTTCCTACCAGACTTTTAGAAAGGGTTACAAGAAATTTCAACTTCAGGAGAAAAGTCATAATTTATGTTGGGCAACACTTTTAAAAGGCAATTTTTGTTAGCATCATGTATAGTCACTGATTTTGTGTACTCTTTGTATGCAAAAGATTTGAATCATCTAGAGTCACAATATTTTTGAAAAGTTTTGCTGGAGGATTTATGATTTGCCTTTTGACTGAGGACCTGTGACATTTGTGAATCCTTTTTTAGTTTTCTTCTTTTGCTTTCATACTTCTGTTTAACTCTGGAGACTATTAAGACTGTCTTCAGAGAGCCACTGGATTTCAATAGAGGTGATCCATGGCCTCTGCATATCTAAGTGACATTTTTGCTAAAATACAAAATATCAGAATTTTTGGGCCAGTGAAAAACAGTATTCAGTCAGTAGCATTTTTCTGTTTCAATTGCTCTTATTTACAGATCAGGAGTACCAAAGCATGCAAATTAGAGCACTTTTGACTCTGTGATGATGACTATACTCCTTCCTTTCCAAAGCTTTCCAGAGCAAGTGCTTTTCATTTTTAAAGACTTGCTAGCTCTCTCCTTTCCTGGGGGTTAGTTAGTGATGCTGGTGCTCTCTTTTGCAGCAGTTGGGGATGTTTTTAGAGCTATGTGCATTTTACCAAGAAGGCTATTGCTCCATTTAGAGGAACTTTTATGCATTTTTATGTGATAGAGTACTTGGGTTTACTGAATTCCACAGTATAAGGCAAAAATACTGGGATGCAAAACTTACTTCTATGATGCCAGTGTAGTAGTTTTCCCTTCTAAGTGATGACAGAAAGGGCATGGTTACTGACACAATGTCATGCTCACTTGCCTAACCACATCTATGCCAAACTGCATTTATCTCATTTGCTTTCTCAAGGATAGCAATCTAATACAGTCAGGGTTCCTAGTTGCTTTCTGAGTATCTAGGACTGCATTTTCAACTGGAAATCATAAAAATTAAATATCTGTAATTCTGAGGGATTGTTCTTGTTTAACAAAAAATGGTTCATAAGTATTTTCAGGGGTCAATACTACCCATTCCCATGACAGTGAGGATAGATTTTTGTAAGGGGGAAGGAGAGGAGGGAAAAGAGCCTGCTTCATCTGCATAATGTCCACCAGAGTAGGTCCTTCCAGATATTTTTGGATTAAGAGTAGTAACTTTGAACATTGCTGCTAGGAGTTCAAGCAATATTTTCCAGAAGAAAGTTTTGGGTAGACATAGAGGCTTTTTGGAATCCCTGGTTTTGCTCTTCCCTGTGATTGGTATAATTTCCAATGTATGCCTTACGTTTATGCTAAATTTGTTATTTGGGCTGTTGTTCACATTACTGGAAATGTGCTAAGTTGATTAATCCTGCAGACAAAATGTTCCTTAAAAGTTATTATTGCCTAAAATTGCTCTTCTTCTGATCAGAATAGCTTCCCAAATGCAAAGACAGTTAAAACAAAATAACCCCAAAACCAAAAAATATAAAACCAGCTCTGAAATCTGTCTGACCTTATCAATGTAAGCTATGTTGACAGGTCTCATCTATGGGTACATGCAATTTTCCCAACAGGCATCAGCCCTTCTTAGGTCAGCTTCTGTCTTTGCCAATGACAGATTTAATCTGAAGAATATCTTCCCATAACAGAGACAGAGTTCTCAAAGCCCCAGTCTTGTCTTCTTCTCAATACAGCAAGTGTGGTTTTAAATTTACATCTGTTTAAGAAGAACAAAACAGAAAACATTTTGTGGGCAAAAATAATATACTTTTATGTGGATCTTTTGGGTGTGCATTATAACGTATTTCTCTTGCCTGCAAGATGGAAGAGGCATACTAATGTATTCCGTATACTGTTATTTTGAACCTGGTGTTGATATAAATTTGGGTAAATATTGATGATGTATGAATTTATACTGGGACATTTCATACATTTCATAAATTAAATGAATACCATAGGCAGGTATATGGAAAAATCTTTACCTGAAAACATACACTACAGACAGGGCTGTTTATTCAAAGGCTGAAGAGAAACATGAGTGGGCTGCTTATCCCAAGTGGTCATGAATTAATAAATAACATGAACGTGAATCAATATTAATGGCTGTGCCTCACATGTATTCATGTTGAAATTGAGATCAGGTAGTCAGGTGATCGCAAAATATTTCTCTGAAGATGAAAAAAAAAAAAAAGAAACAGTTGTATTGATCCAAATGGGCCCTCCTCAACATAAGCCATATCATCAAAATAAAATGCTCAATTCATTAGTTACATACTTCTTAATACATCATGCTAATGTCATTATCCCACAAGCAGAGAACAGCACATGCAGCACTGTCAGTTTTCAGACAGTAGCAGGCAGAATTCTGATAGGAAAAACTGTCTGTATTCTTCTATCTTTCCAGTATTCCTACTATTATTTTGTCTGGTGAAATGAGACATAAAAATACTAGAGTGACTTTCCTGGGATTAACCATGAAACAAGCAGCAGGGCAAAGAAAGACACTACATCATCTAAGTTAGAGGTTGTTATCTAATTTAATAGACAAGGCCTTACAATCTTTTAAAAGGTCATTTTGATATCTAAAAAACAACTTTTTGAAGACAAATAAAATCATGTCCATTTTGTGAGGAAATTGGAGCACACATACCAAGCTGTTTGATAATGATAGCAAGTCAGCATGAGAATGAGATGTATAACCAGAGCTGATGTCCTAATTGGATGCTTCCCTATTCCCACATCACTTCCTCTGGGCTTGGGCATTTCTTTTGTTTGATGGTATTTAAAGCAGTCTGAATTGTTATGTGTTGCTTTCTTTGTTTGCAAATTCTTAGATGAGGACCTCTTTTTGCAAACTGATTTTGTCTAGTTTTTATGTGAAGAGTTTCAACCCAGTTATTGTCTGTAAAAGCATTAATTAACTTGCTAGAACTAATTTGTCATTCCAACACATCATTTATACTCAGCTTATAAATTACGATATATCTTTATTGGTTTAAATCAGTGTCCTAGTTACAGTGGCTGGGATCAGTTTATCACTGATAAACTGATATAACCAAAACTGTGTATTCTACACCCTCTGTATCATTTCTGAGGAACAGTCAATAATGGATCATTTGCAGAAGCTGCTCAGGGCACACCTGACACCTCAGGCTACAACGTGGGTGCTAAAGAACTGTGGGAGACAGCAGAGTGTTTCTGTCTTCACACCAATGACTCAGCTGTGATAACTCCCCTCCAGGGAGGCATTAGCACTTTCATACGCAGCCTGAGAGGTCATGTCTGCTAATGGGCCATCAATGATTCCAAAAATATCCCATGACTCACAGAGTTAAATCACGAGTTGTAAAACTCCCCGCCCTGGGGGAGGTACTGGGCATTCCCACCTGAAGCTGAGCATATATAATCTTAGGGGCTTGGGATTTGGGGTACCACTCATCAGATCCAGAGGAGGACCAGAACGTCAACAGGACTGCAACTGTGACTTTCATCAAGACTGCGACCATCATCCTCACCAACAGGTTTTCCTTTCCTTTTACTTTGTACTCAGGGGGATCATGTGGCACTAAGCACAGGGGCTAACAAACACCACTCCGCTCATGCCCCAGAGTGCTGGGTTATACATCTGTTTTTTGTGGGTTGACTGATTTTTTTCTTTATCATTGTATTTATTGTAATCTTTTTAGTAAATTGTAGCTCTGACTTGTAATCTCTTTTGAGCTGAGTTCTTTTCTCCCACCAGTTTGCCTTTAAACTAACACAAACAGTTTAAATGGGCTTTGATCCAAGAAAGCTTCAAGGACCCACCTACAAATTAAGTGATCCACATGCCATACCATTCAAAAGCTGGAAGATTTTCCAGCCTGTAAGAGTCAGGAACAACCAAAGACAGATGAGTTGTAACATGACAGATGAGTTGGAACCTCTGAACTCTCCTTTTCCACTGAGGTGAATCAAACTGAACTTTTTAAGAGCCATTGTTAGCAGGCACTTATAAAATTAAATTGGGGATGGGGTGGGTGGGTGATGACAGAGAGGGAAAAAGTATGAAAGGTTTTCCAACATACTGATTTTGATTTTCTCTTCTTATGAAGGTAACCTGTAGCAAGGTGCTTTCCCATGGCTGTTATAAGCCAAATTCACCTTTGATATAATAAGATTGACCTCTGTTGCCCAATAGCTAATATGAGAATATTTCCATTCTCTTTTAATAACATGCCATTAATTTGTATTTTGTTTGTGTGGGTTTTGTGTCACTACTTCTTCATCTATGGATCTCCTCTTTCAGTGTGATATTTTTACTCAGAGCTTGAGATTTAACAAATAATTCTAATGCCAAGCTGAAGAAGTCTGCTGATATGAAGGACAGATTCATAGATGGAAGCATTTAAATACTGTCTTTTTGTTTGCTTAGTTGCTTTTGGACTGTGTTTTTTATGGAAACCAGTCTATGAAGGATGCCTCAAAAATATTATAGTCTCTCTTTAAAGTCTGTAATAATGTTTCAAATTTTGATGTGTCAAATAAATGCACTAATGCTGGACCAGTGTCAAGGAAATGCACAAATCTCTATTCCTGTAACAGCTATAAATACCTGTAACTGCTCTATGTGCTAGGGAAAGGCCATTTCTATCTTTATTAGACAAGCATCCACTGCCACACTGGAAAGATTATTTCTTGTGTTGCAGTACCAAGAAAAGGCAAACCTTTCAGCAGTCAGTAAAATACTATGACTCTATTTTGTGGAAAGTCAGACCAGACTGATGGTCCCTATTTGTTTAAAAATGTGCAACTTTGCTCTGTGCCTCAACCTTGCAAATTTTATTTCAAAACCCTTATTTGAGTCCAGAGATCTATCTTAGTCCAGGAAGTAGCCTGTTTGCCTGAGGGGATTCTGCCTCTAGATATGTTCACTTCTCAGTGGAGCAGGGAAATATTGTATGTTGGTCACACTGCTGGATATACTTCAAGGAAACACTAGTTTTTTCAGTTAGATTCTCTCTCTCTAATTCTGCAGTGCTTTTGATGTTTTGGAGTGTTGCGATTCCTCAGCATTCTTGGTTGTTGTTGGCCAACAAAAGATGAAACTGAAGTGTTGAGGCAGCAATATCAGCCATAATGAAACTTGGGGTACCTTGAAACAGAGGGAGAAGTAGTTTGTAAGCAGTGGTTCTTGAGGAAAATTTTGATAGATTCCTTCTACTCTGGTAGAATCTATTTGATATTCAATATAATTTCCAAGGTTAAACCTCTGACTTTGATGAAAGTATATATGAATGGTGCTTCAGAAATAACAATTGTTGATGCTTTTGGTTTTAATATTTTAGAGACCAAAGCACTTTTCAGGACTGAATCATGGACAATGAAACAAAAGCATGCTTGTGTTTTCTGTGCTCGATAGTTGCTTTTGATTGTGTGATCTCCAGCCTACTGATTGTCATAGGTATTTTAAAAATAAATAAATGGGAAGGGGAATTTATTAGCTCAGGTCATTATTCAGTCTTAATTGCTCAAATTGCAGGCACATCCATTTGGCTTGGAAAGCAAATTCCTAAGCGGAGACCTCATCATAGTCTACAACTTGCTCATGAGAGGAAGAGTCAGACACTGCTCTCTTTTTTGTGGTGACCAGTGACAGAACCAGAGGGAATGACCTGAAGTTGTGTCAGAGGAGATTTAGGTTAGATATTACAAAAAGAGTCTTCACTTAGGGGGTGATTGGGCACTGGAACAGGCTCTCCAGAGAAGTGGTCACAGCACCAAGACTGAGAGAGTTCAAGAAGCATTTGGACAATGCTCTCAGGCACATAGTGTGACCCTTTGGGAGGGTCTTGTGCAGGGCCAGGAGTTGGACTTCAATGATCTTTGTGGGTCCCTTCCAGCTTGGGATATTCTGTGATTCTGTAAGTCTTGGTAGACTGTGTACCATTTTAGGTTTTACAAAGAGACATGCTCCACGTCTCATCCCCCTAGCTTGTTGAATGAGAGAGTGTTATTGCCATTTCCACCATGAAAATATTACCCTTCCCTTTCAATGCAGATTGGTTTCTATCACTTTAATTAATTTGATGTAGTTTTAAATTATTTATGGTTACTGAGATATTACACTAAAAAATTATTAGTTCAAATGACATTGCTCCATGAAACTGCTACAGAGGGAATGAGTTCAATGAAGGAATCCACATACTATTATTGCTCCAATTTTAGTTTAATAATGCAATAATTATTTGAATGAAATGGTTTATTAGGTACAGAATATGTCTTATTAAATCATAACAAATAATCCAGGCTGAGGACTGTAAACTGGGTTAAATTCCCAGAAGACAAGTATGTGTCTTGTCCCATACTGCCTTTCTGTATGGAAGAAGCTACTATGAACATCCAATTTCAATTGTCTCTGAGAACAAATGTGTGACAGTGTATTTCTTCTCCTTTACACTAAATTTAAGTATCAGATTATTTCCCAGTTTAGACACTGCATTTTCTTTACTCAGTAGTCTATAATGGAAGGTAAGTCAGAGCAAAATTCCTTTTAATGGATTTTAATAAAATAAAATATCACTATTGCCCTTTCCAAGAATTTGAAGAGAAGATGGCTATGAACCATTGGTCATGACCAGGACACCAGTGACCAACTGAAAGGAGGGGCTTCCTAGCCTCTTTCAAGGGCATGAAATTATCTGAAAAAAAGGAGTGCTATTTTAAAACAGCATATAGGCAAAATAGACAAAGAAGCCTTCAAGGTCTTTCAACTAAAATTGCTTCACCAGATGAGAAAGGCATATGATTTTTGTTTGCAGTGGGGGTTTTTATTTGTTTTTATTTAACCATATATAAGAAACAAGATTCTATTTCTCTGTTTGGTTAAGTTCATACCAGAAAAGTTCACTTTGATCGGCTGCCTGTTGAATTGAGTTTTACAACCTATTTGCCTATGGATTTGGGGGGTTTCTATTATCAATTCTTATTGCTTCTATCATCTTTATATAATTTCAGTTTTTCTATTATTTTATTACTTTTTTTATTCCCTGTGGATTGTGGAAACCCATTTGAAAAAAAACAGGCTAAGAAATTAACTGAAAACTAATCTCCCTTCAAAATCTGTTCTTCTTTCAAGTTGTAGGCTCTCTTTGAGATACAATTCTGCAGTACTCCAATTCATTTGCATTTGTCTGGTTTTCTTGATGCAGCTTACTTTTAAGACATGATATAAGGAAAAGAGATTGGGTTGTTGTTATGGTTGCTTACCTCCTTCTGGCAGTTGAAATGGTTAGCTGCCCTTATGATTCATTATTGTTTCCCATCTGCTGCTTGCTTCTGTTCAAGATACCATGCATTTTTTATCTTTAAATTGTTAGGTCTGAACGAGTCTGGGCATAAATAGCTCCCTCAGAGGTCTCCTAAAGACAGGATTCTCCTACTGCAATTTCTTCCAGAAGGAAGTTGCCATTCTGTGAAAATAAGTTTCTATAGCACATGGAAGAGGATGATATGTACACTGAAATTCTTCTTAAGGAAGGAAATTTATATTTTGTTGTCAGTAGTGACCCACTCTGGTTTTAATTCTGTCTTCAAGAAGTTCATTTGCAGAGTGGGCAGCATCTTTTCAACCGGCTATGTTACCTTACACTTTCTTAAAATAATAAACTGGTATCAAAACTGCTTGTACTGGAAGGAGACATGGTGCTCTGTCAAAATAAAATGTTCATATAATTTATTTAGACCATTCTTGAAAGTAGCTACATGACTCCCACAGCTACAGATCTTAAAGCCTTCCTTTTTTGGGGATGCATACTCTCTGTCATTTAAAGAATGCCTGATTTATGATGAGAAGAAAATGTTCTTCTACTGTAAGATGTCTAAAATTGCACAAATTTTCAAAATCATGGTTGAAAATATTTATTTATTTGTAAGACTTCTACTGCTGCATCTAACATAGAAATACAGCTGTTTCTCCATAACTCCATTCAATTAAGAAAATGACAGGTTAGTCTTGAATCCACTTCCTCCATTCAAGAATGCAGACTTGCATGTATATATTTATATATATATA
>JAWWEV010000115.1:10770700-10782605 GCA_035583235.1 Hafferia zeledoni
ACATGCACATACTGTGTTCATTTCCCAAAGACATAAATAACTCCCAAGGAATCACAACAGCCTTTCCTGGCTTTGCAGAAAATCACCTTAAATCATGTATACAAGTCCTCAAAGTGCTTTCATAGGTAAATGTCAGCACATAATTTAATTTGGGCGTGAAAAGAAAATCTGCAAATCCAGCTCACTTGATTAAATAGTTAATCTTCAAGTGAATCATGAAACATTTAGGCTACTGCAGCTGAGAAATGATCTTATTAAATATTTCTGTCTAAAATTTTCTTCAATGTTTACTTGATAGCTGTAGCTACAGCACTAGCACAAGTTTGTCTCAGTTCTGATCTGTTTCATGTTTGTTTTGCTGAGATAATAATTTATTTCATCATGGAATTGTTTATGGCTATGTGATTTAGCACAGCAAGAATTGTGGTTTTCTTTTCTTATGAAACTTAACAGGTAACAATAAAAAAGAGGCTAAATATCTTAATCAGATAATTCAGCATCTCAGAATGCAGCTTTAGCGGCTTGGCAGTGTAGGCCGAATGTGTTCATAGGTTCTCTTTCTGACTAATGACTTGAACTAAGGTAGTGGTAGATCCCCATTCACAATGTTGTATATGCACAAAGTGTGCAGCAGATTCCCTGTAGCAGATTGCCCAAAGAGTCCAGAGGAACTTGGAGTGCAGTAGTCAGGACAGCTCTGGCAAACCATCCTGAGCCCTTGTCTGAACTGTTGCAACTGCATCATATTAATGGAGATATGGGAGCATAACTCCCAGTCACTATCAGTAGTTCACTCATGGAAACCACCACTGGCCATGCTGAAAATGTCTTCACCAGCTTTCAAAAACTTAAATAACTGGTTTTATTGCTTGGGGTTTTTTATTGCTTTGGTATTTAGGTTTTGCTCAAAATCATTAATTGCATAGCTGTGAGCTGTCATCATCCTGATAGGAGCAATTGTTCTCTGTTCATATTTCATCTCTGTCAAGGGTGCTGAGACCATTCAACAACTAGAGATGGGCAGGAGGATGCTCCAGCTCTTCTCATATATTTCATCTTTGTTTACCTTTTCATGGGGACTGAGACAGGAGAGGGGGAAAGAAAAGGTCAGAGTTTCTACTTCCAGTGCTGCTTTAGCCTAGTTTATCCAATGCAAGTTGCAGCCTCTGGGGAGACTTGGCAAAATTTTGAAGCTCTTGTAATTGTTTAAACAATCTTTGTATTATTTAATATTGTCTTCTATGGATCAAGAAATGCATGCTCTGGGCAAATATTGCCATTCTGAAAGCTTAAATTCATGCCATGTGTCAGAATATAAAAGGCTTTTAAATATGTGCATTTTTGCGGTGTGTGTTTTTTTTTCTTTTTATGTACAGTCATAGAGTAACAGTTTAATATTCGTAATCAAGCCATACATAAAATCTGAACGTGTCCCTAACAGGTACTTTATTTCTATTGCAAAATGGAAGTTCAGTAAAAAGCATAGAAATAAATTTTTGATATTTTTCCTCTATAAAAAGAGAAGTCTTAAGATACTGCTACAGCCTCTTAATGTGAATGACTCCCTAAAAGTTTCTGCCTGCTTTCAAAATATTTTTGTGATCTTCCTGAGAATAATAGTAAATCATAGTTGACAACCTCCTAAAGAACTTACCCTAAAACATTATTAATTTATTAGATGGCTGTCTACATTTAAAAATAACAAAGAAAAAAAAGAATCCTTTTTGAAGCTTCCAAGTTTAGTGATTTGAAGCAGATTCTCAGATGACTGTAACTCAACTGATCTCAATGCAGCAAGGATTTGCTCTTTCATTCAGTCACATTTCATGCCAACTGAAACATTTTGTTCCTTAACTAATGAAATTCTGCAGGTTCTAAATGATGACTGTATCTCCTCCTGTCTGTAATTTGAATAAGATGAAGATCCCGTTTGCTTCCTTGGAAATGACATGTTGGACACACTGCAGAGTGATAACCAGCACCCTTTTGAAAACAGCTTCTTCACACTCCCTTCAGGTACTGGCAAGGGCTGAAAGTGAGATAGTGCATGAGATGAGTCATTGAGCTGATCAGATATGGCAATTCCTGTGGTTTCTGTGTTCTCAAGGATGGCAAGGTTTTAAGCAAACATAAACACTTTACAGCTGCCTGGTAGAAATCTTTTATTTGTTAAGTGGTTAGGGAAGAAGGCACATTTCCCAGAGGTTGTGGAAAAAGTCTATAGCATGGATGCATAAGATGCTGATCAATTTTTAGTTAGCTGAAAGTTTGTAACAGGCAGTTCATTGAGGGGCAGAGCTCAGTCTTTATTACTTTGCAAAAATGTACAAGTTTTCACAGGCCCTTTTGTAGGGGAACAAGCTGTGTAGGATTTTTACCCCAGAAATATAAAAATGTTTTCTATTTCTTTTTACTTAAGGACGGTGGACCTGAAAATGGAAAAGACAGATAAAATATCATGAGCTTAGATTTTTCTTTTACAAAATACTTGATATATGCAACATATTTCAGTCAACAACATTTAATTAGAAGAATTACTGAAAGAAACTATTTTGCTTTGGTATTCTGAAAAAATTAAAGCTAAAGGGTAAATTGAATTGTGGCATCTCATAAGGAGAAAAGTGCCTAAAAACCAGTGAAAGTCAGGGGAAATTAGGTACTTAACTCCATTAGACCCTTTCATATATCTGCACCGTCACCTGTAATCATCTTAAAAGCTTAAATATTCCTTGCAAACTTGTCTTCCAGCTCAGAGAAATACCCCAATTGTGGGTAGCCCCATAGCACATACTTTAAGCTCTTCAGGACATTGATTTGCTTAGTCACTTGTGTTCCCATTTCCCAGCCTTATGAAGAACCTGTGACAATGATATCAGTAAGAAAGTCTTTTATTTCTGTGTCTGAAAGCTTTGTGAGCCTCAGTGAACTAGTGCTAATGAAACATACATAAGGAAACAGAGAAAGGGTTTTCTTTTTCCCCTTTAATGCTGTTTGCAACAACCTTACAAAACTTATTGCTATAGCTGTGATCTCTTTTCCCCAGAAGGAAGCTTGCTTTAAAATGAGAAGGCTGAAACAAGACTCTGTTGATGAATTAAACTATAAATACAAGTGAAAGCAAGACTTTAAGCAAAAAGTCCATTAACTACCCATTAAATCTAATGTTGGCACTTGTGGAGTCAGAAATTCAGAGAGAAGAGTATTCAGAGCTGGAGGGCACACAGAAACAAAGTAACTGTGACAGTGCCCTGGTGCGGGAGGGAAAGAACCCATAAGCACCCTTGCTGGCTGAGCCCTGGAGAGCGGAGCATCCCTCTACTAGCCCGTGGAAGGGACCACATGCACCACCAAGGGCCTCTCTGATGACTTCTGCTGAAAAACTGCAATATTGATTGAAAAGCAGACTTTTTAGATGCACTTGGATTTGAATTTCTTATGTAACATGCTCAATGTCTGTATTTTCTAACAGACTTGGAAAGAAAACTGTGTGACTTTGTCAGCTTTCCAATGATGCTCACATCCCTCTGGGCTGTTTGAAGTGCTTGATTTAGATCATGTGATGTGCTCACAGATGTGGAATATTTATTCAGCAGTGTGCATACACTTAAGGTCAATTTGTGTGCATGTCATGTGTCTAAATACATGAAAAGAAATCTCAAATTTTATATATTTATATTAAATGATACCACTCTATTTTCCCAAGAAGAAATGCCTCATTTTGACACATTTTGCTGTGGTACCTCTGTTGTGACATGGTGTTAACCTTCATGTCACTATTGCTTTTCATCTTTTGCATTCTGCCTGCCTTCCAGCTAAACTGTAAGGAAGTACGCAGTTTGTGGTACCATGTAGGCTAGACGTCTGTGGGATGACATTTTATATGCGCTACTTTATTTTCCAACTCCCTAGAAGTTGTTTCAACTTCTGAATTTCACTGCTGTCACTACTTCTGTCAAATAAAATGCATTGAATGTGTCTGTCTGTGATCACATGCTAATGTTTGTAGGTGACATTGTTTCCCTGGCCCTTGAAACATTTTAATGTTTCATATCACCTATTTTCAGCTGGTCTCTGCATAAGTGTAATGTACAGAATGAAAAAAAATTCCAAAATTAGAGTCCAGTGTCTCAGGCTTTTTTAATGCTTCCAAAGGAGCAATTTAAAATGAAGGTTTTCATATGACCTGGTTTTGACAGCACCTCACCTGCACACTCATTGTGTTTTCCTTGTGGCATGAAGTGGTAATGACAGTCTTTAAATAAGTTCTAATCTAGTTTTGCTTTAATATGTTATTTGTTTTCCATTTCACTAAAGGTTTCTTGAATGCCGATGGTTGCCTGATGAGAAGAGTTTGGGGCAGTGGTGCTGGTGGATGTCCTTTGGGGGGAGGCGTGTAACTCTGAATGCATCACATGGATGTACACAGATATTTACTGCAAGGTTCAGAAGGAGGAACTAATGCTCCTCAAGCTGTACAGAGGACCTGGGACCCTAGGCTCTACTGCCTGTGGGACCTTTGGTGGCCTTGTGGAGATTTATATAGGCAGAAGTCTTTTGTCTTCTTCCCAGCTGCAACCTGAGCCTTGTCAGGACGGCTGCTGTAGTGGCACAGCAAGCATACCTTTAGCAAAAGTGACTACTTGCTGTCCAGGGATCCATGCCATGCTGTATAGTGCATTTACTTTCTCCAGCAGCAGGAATCCTTAACTGGGGCTGGTGACAGTCATACGTACCTTAAGTCAGTCTTGCAGTGCTGTGGGGTATTTTTAGTACTTTATAAATGTTTCTGTAACAAAATAGAAACAATTCAGGAAAACTGTTAGCAAGATGAAGCTATGACTGGCCTCTAGAAAGTTCTTCAGTGACTTCCATATTGTATCATACAGTAGTTAAGTAAGACTCCTTCTCTTCACATAGTCTTTAGGTGAAAGTGTCTACATTTCCATGGAGTGACTTCTCATCAAAGCTGCCTTTAAATCTTAGCCGTAAAGGAACCAAGCACCATCTTAGATGCATTTAAAAGCCCCAGACTATTTCAACTGTTTCTACAAAACTTTGCCTGCCATTCAAGTGTCACTGTATGAACTGAATGTGAAACTTTCATATCTACTTGTGATGTTATTTGAATGATTTCCCCTATCTCTTCATTTAATTTTAATTTACATCAATAAGGATATTGATTAGAAGACCATAATCTAGTCATTCTTTAATATAAGACTATAGATGAAGACTGTCCTAAAAAACCCCAGTGGAAAGCATTGTTGTTGCAAATAAATGCAGTTACTTGTTAATATCAAACTTGGAATTAGTTCTAACTGTTCATTGTAGAACATTCATTTTATTAATTAATCAAAGGTTTCCTATTTCTGCATTGGTTTTAGTATTGTGAAGTTTTGAAGGTTTTATTTTTTTTGCAATATACATTTATTTTACCGTTGACAAAATTTCTAAATATGAGTAAGAAAATTTTTCCTTCTTCACAGGCAGGAATAAAAGGTAGAAAGACATATTTTTGTAACTTATTTTAAGTGAGAGAAAATTATCATCAAACAGTAAATTCTGATCTTGCAGATGGGAAATCATGGACAAGATCTGGACTTTGAGAAGTATTCAGCTTGTGCCTGGTCACAGCCAGGCCCTTTAAGAATCATAGAATTATAGAATCAGTTGGGTTGGAAGTGACCTCCGAGATCATCAAGTCCAACCCTTAATCCAACCCCACTTTGATTACTATATCATGGCACTAAGTGCCACATCCAGTCTCACCTTAAAAACCTCCAGGGAAGGTGAATCCACCACCTCTCTGGGCAGGCCATTCCAATGCCTGACCACTCTCTCTATAAAGAACTTCTTCCTAATATCCAATCTAAACCTCCCCTGGCAGAGCTTAAGTCCATGCCCTCTTGTCCTACTGTTGGTTGCCTGAGAGAAGAGACCAATCCCCACCTGGCTGCAACACCTTTTCAGGTAGTTGCAGAGAGTATTAAGGTCTCCCCTGAGCCTCCTCTTCTCCAAGCTAAACAACCCCAGCTCTCTCAGCCTTTCCTCACAGGACTTGTGCTCAAGTCCTTTCACCAGCCTCGTTGCTCTTCTCTGCACCCGCTCCAGCACCTCAATATCTTTCCTGAACTGAGGGGCCCAGAACTGAACACAATACTCAAGGTGTGGCCTCACCAGTGCTGAGTACAGGGGAAGGATCACATCCTTCGTCCTGCTGGCCGCACTATTCTTGATACAATCCAGGATGCCATTGGCCTTCTTGGCCACCTGGGCACATTGCTGGCTCATGTTCAGCCTCCTGTCAATCCAAACCCCCAGGTCCCTTTCTGCCTGGCTGCTCTCCAGCAACTCTGTGCCCAGCCTGTAGTGCTGCAAGGGGTTATTGTGGCCAAAGTGAAGGACCCGGCACTCATCCCATTGCAATCAGCCCATCTCTCTAGCCTATCAAGGTCCCTCTGCAGAGCCTTCGTTCCTTCCAGTAGGTCGACGCTCCCTCCCAACTTGGTGTCATCTTCAAACTTGCTAATGATGGACTCAATCCCCTCATCTAAATCATCAATAAAGATGTTAAACAAAGATGTGTGTTCCAAATCCTTTCTTCCTTTGAATTTAATTGCATTAGCTGCAGACATGAAAACAGACCCATTTCTTCTGATTTGTGATGAAAGGTGGTCACTTAAGTTTCCCTGTCACAGCAGGAACTTTTCTAATAGGTCTCATTTTCTGAAGCAAGGAAGCCAACTAAAGGGGTTTTTATTATGAACAATCAGAACATATGGCCAGTTGTGTTTTAAATTCCATGTTTTATGTTTTGTTTTGTTTTAACATTAATGCATGTATTTCAGTGGAATTGCAGTTTGTCTATTTGCCGTGATGCAGAATCTCAAGGACACAAGGCTGTTAGCAAGTGTTGAGTATGCTTTCTTGATTATTTCCTCACTGGTGTTGGGAACTTCTAGTCAACAAACAGGTGATGCATTCAGAGAAACCTTTCCAAAACATTTTCCTAGTTATCACCACCCTTCTAAGAAAGCACAATCACACATTAGAATAATAAAAATAACAGTGCCTCCACAAGCACAAAAAGAGTCTGCTCTCCTTCCCTCCCATGCAGGTCAGAAAACTGATGTCTCTATATGAAATTTATATGAACATTTCTGATATCTCTTCCTGTTTTGAAATGCATTGAATCATCTCTGAACCTTTCTTCTCTTTCCCTCCTACCTCTTCCTATTTGTCACTGCTCACCAAAGTGTCAGAATGGATGGTCCACTTGAATCTTACTAGCAGGACTCTCACCTCTCCCTT
Organism: Hafferia zeledoni; assembly: GCA_035583235.1. Classification (NCBI taxonomy): domain Eukaryota; kingdom Metazoa; phylum Chordata; class Aves; order Passeriformes; family Thamnophilidae; genus Hafferia; species Hafferia zeledoni. The sequence continues at coordinate 10,778,009 of JAWWEV010000115.1, forward strand.
CAGTTTCCTCCTCTCCCACATATTTTGAAGGCTCTTACCTTTCTCTCAGCCTGTAACTATACACTGCCTAAAAGCCTACTTTTGTGGTATCTTATGCTAACAAAACTTCTCTAGCTCCCACCTGAGTCTCAGATTACTTTTTATCTCTTTTGTTCCCCCTTGTTTATCTTGAAAACCTTTGTGCTGCACACACTTTCCTTGCATCTGTCTCCTCAAGTCTTTCTTGTCTGCCTTCTGCCCTCTGTCTACCTCAAGAGTGGTATAAAGGAAGTCTCCTAGTGAGCTATTCCTTGATCAGTTTAAAGTGTGTGCCTCTAGATTATCCTTCTTGATTTCAGTACTGCCCTTGACAAAGATAATCACTTTTACCTCCTCTGCTCTCTCTCTTCTCCTGCCTTTTGTGATTATATGATGTGTTGTTCACCAATCACATACAAATCTGGAACAGCAAGTTGTCAAAAGTACAAATAGTTCTGACACCTGCAAGTGAAAAACTATTTCTTTGATCTATTAAGAGAATACTTGAAATCCTTTCTGCTGAAGTTCTGTGTGCAAGTGCTTCTGAGCTGCAATGGTTACAAAGGAGATTCTGATAGTCTTACTGTGAACAGTACAATTGTTCCAGATTGCTCCGCTGAGAATTTCCATTAAAATCAATGAGACTAATCCTGCAGTAAACAACAAAAAATACTGGAATAGGATAAATACAAAAATTCTGTGAAATCAGAAGTTTCACATAAGGAATTACCACTGCAGAATTTGACAATATTTTTCCCTTTTGGTGTCCAGAACAACAGATACTTGAAGCAACAATGGTAATTATTAAATGGCTGAACTGCAAGTCTTTCAGCTGATTCTTTTCCTTCCTTGTGTTGTAAGAAATGGATATTGTCTTTCTTGTTTTAAATTGTCAACTCTTCCAGGCAGTGAATATGTCTCCCTTAGTATTTATAAAGTTTCATTCAAGTGGAGAGTTCTGTATCAGTAGTAGATGATTATCATCAAGAAATTCATTATGTGCAGGCAAAGTACAAGTGAATATATTATTTCTATGAAGAGTACCACAAGGGTATTTATCACTATTCAAAAGCTATCACTTCTGTTCTTGAAATAATAGAAAGCTTGCAGTGCTGAAAGTGATGGAAAACAAATAGGCAGATGAGATAATAAGGTTATAATAACCTCCTCATTGTTTAAAATGAAAGCATGACTTCAAATGCCTACAGAGATGACACAATTATATACCTGTTAAAACGTATAGAAGCAAAAGTTCTCCACAGTCTGATGATAATTAAGTTTGGGTAGCATTTGTGTCTGCAAGATGTGAATCTCATACCATTTGGAGTGTGTATCATGACCCTCCAGTTATATTTAACATATATATTTAACATATATTTAACATTCATAGAAGTTAGGGCCTACAGCATATCTCTCATCTAGAGTAAACTGCAAGACCAGAAAAGCCCAAAATAGACATATTGGCACATTTCATTTTATGTGAAATTCAGAGTCAGTCTTCCTTCCAGGTTTAATTGAGCCTACTATTTCCCTCAAGGTTTTTCCATTCTCTTCCAGCTTTATTAGATTTACAAATATCTCGATTATATATATCTTTTTAAAGTGTTTTTTTTAATGACCTTGAAGTTATTTTTTATATTATTTTTTGTACATACTGAGCAGCTTTGTCAAGAAATCTATGTCAAGCTATGCTATTATTGTTCATAAAGAAGCCTTTGCTATTCAGTTATTCCTTCCTCAGTAAAATACCACACTGAGAGAACTTCTTAAGTCTCTACTAATCTGGAAGCAAACAGAAAAACATCCTATTGTCTTTAGCCACTGCTATCCTATCAATGGTAGGTTTTTTAACTGGTGTACACATTCAATACTGTGTTAGTTTCTATCAAATCATGGTAAATTGCATCCCTGAAGACATTTCCTTGCCTTTACCATAATGGTGACACAGTTGGTTTTTTGTGAGCAGGGTATTATCCTTGTTCCTTCTTTTTCCCCCCGAACCCAAGTGTCTTTCGTTTTCTTCTTCTATGCCTTTTTAATATGCTTGTTTCATACACAGTCACCAAAATATTGTAAATTCAGTTAAAATTAAATAGCCAGAGTTCATCTCTATTCTATTCCTAAGGATTTATTTGTTTATTCATTCATTGAGAAAGCTGCTCTGCACCAGGGTATCTTTGACAAAACATAACTCACAGGGCTCATTGTCATCTCTGAATTACTTGTTTTTATATAAGTGAACCATGCAAAGGGAAAACAGAGGAGAAATCTTCCCTCACTGACTATACTAGTTATGCAGAGAAGCTGCCTGTGTTTTTATAGAGAGATTTACTGATATATTATTTCATCCTATCTCTAAAATTCTCAATTTTGATCATCCCATAAAACTACCTCACTCTTGTATTTTTCATTTTTATTTGGAATACAAAGAGTAGGTCAGATACAACTACTCTGTCATGGTTTCTTTACCCAGCTATTCACAATTATGCTAAGCCTCTTTCAGTACTGCAATATCATAAAATGATATTTCTCTCTCTTTCTTGATTCTTTCTTTCATGGAAGATTTATGTACATAATAAATTTTGGGTTCCTTTTTTTAATACTGAAGAAATGAATTCATTCTATTCTCTGTATCTAAAAGTCTGCTTCATATTTTGGGCACTGAAGCAGCTATTAGTTAAGGCAGGAGTTGGTTTTAAATTACAGTCAGAGTTCATTGAACAGTTTTGGAGATGCCCCAGAGAGGATTCACATCTTTCTTAGATGATCACTATATTTTCATCAAGATCAAGAAACAAAGTTATGAACTATGGGCCCCCATTTTGGAAATTTTGTTATCATCACCTGCTTGCTTTTACCAAGATGCCATCAGGAAAGTACAGTTTGGAAAGCAGCACAGAGCTTTGATTTGGTATTTGAATATTCCTAGGCTTGGAGGTGGTATCCAGGGGAAGAGGAATTCACAAGACCAGGAGACTTGGGAATTTTTTCCTCAGTTATTCTGGCAGCATTTCAGAAAGCTGTTACTGAACCTTGCTTTTTTGATACCTTAAAACATCCTTCTGAACTTAAGCCTAATGCATGAGGAATCAGTTCAAACCAAACTGTTCTTTGCTAGCATTGACCCCTGCAGTTAACTAGCCTCATTCTTTGCATTTACCTGTAGATATTGACAGACAAGAGTTATAACTGGTCACAGGCTTCAAGAGGGTAGGCTGAACAAGCTAGATTCTTCTGATTTTTCTTTGTAAGGACTTTCTATCCTCCTCATCATCCCAGCACTCACCTCAGCTTTTGTTTGTCTCAGACTGGAAGAACCAGAAGTCCTTATACTTTAGCTGAAGAATTGACATCAGTGCCTTCTTCAATGAGACACTTTCCCTGTCCTTATCAGAAATGGCCAAGTCTCTACCAAGGATCAGATCCCCTGCTCTGTTCCTCAATACAGGTATTAGGGCAGATGCACATTGCTCTTCTCTAGGATGGGATACATATCTCAATATTGCCTATGGGAGTAGACTCTGGCCTGCACTGGCCTGCAGATATTTCCCTGGACATTGCAAGAGGTGGTGTGAACTCTCAAAGGGCAAACATGAGCAATCAGATGTGCAATGCTAAGTGACACAGACACCAAACAATATTGGGCTCTGCTCCTTTCAGCTAATTGGTACAGCCATCACCTCTGCAGGTAGCTATTGGCACTACTTTTGCACACTGAAAGTTCACAGGCATCCTGCAGCTGAGTCTTACATGCTGATCTCTGTTGTCCTCTGTCCATGAACTGCTGGCTGATATTTTGTATTGGCTTCTAAGAGTATAAACTTACAATTCATGATGAATTTGAACCCATTTTATTACTTCTACTTTCAAAGTCACATGAATAGTGAATCTTTACTTCTACATTGATAGTACCTTTCAGCTTCGTACCCTCAGCAAGTTCTAGGAGTCCACACCAGTGTTTTGTGCCAAAGTTTTTAATGAAAATAGTAGATTAAACTGATCTTGAGAGCCTCTTTGAGGGTCTCCACTGGTAATCTGCTACAGCTGTTCTGAATATGTTAAAGGATCTTTTAGGGCTTTTTTAGCAATTTTGTAGTTCTTTCTTGCAAGTTGTATCAGTTTGCCATATGACGCTATGCTCAATGGTTTTATCAAGACTAAATACATTGAACTTAGGGCTTTGTATTTTCTAGAAAATCTCTAACTGAAGACTGGTTTTACACAGAACAGGACCAGGTCAGAACAATTGCACATTTAGAATCATAGAATCGATTGGGTAAGAAAAGACCTCCTGGATCATGAAGTTCAACTCTTCAACCAACTCCAGTCCATTTACTAGATCATGGCACTCAGTGCCACATCCAATCTCAGTTGAAAAACCTTCAGGGATGGTGAATCCACCACCTCTCTGGACAGGCCATTCCAATGCCTGATTACTCTCCCTGGAAAGAATTTTTTTTCTGATATCCAACTTAAATTTCCCCTGGCAGACCTTGAGCCCATACTCCCTTGTCCTATTGCTGAGTGCCTGGGAGAAGAGACCAACCCCCACCTGGCTAGAACTTCCCTTCAGGTAGTT
>JAWWEV010000115.1:10782705-10794342 GCA_035583235.1 Hafferia zeledoni
GGCCTTACCCCTAGTAGGCTCATTTACCAGTTGATGAAGGAAATTATCCTCTATACACTCCAGGAACCTCCTAGACTGCCTCTCCTCTGCAGTATTAAGCTCCCAGGAGATATCTGGCAGATTAAAGTCTCCCACAAGGACAAGGGTTGGAGATTTTTGAGACATCTGCCAGCTGCTTCTAGGATAATTCATCTCCTTCATCATCCTGGTTGGGCAGTCTTGTAACAGACACCCATGAGGATGTCAACCTTGTTGGCCTTCCCCCTGATTCTGGTCCGCAGGCACTCAACCTTGTCACTGTTGACCTCAAGTTCAACAGAGTCAAGAGATTCTCTAATATATAAAGCCACCCCTCCCCCTCCTCTACCCTGCCTGTCCTTTCTGAAGAGCTTGTAGCCACTCATAGCAGCACTCCAATCATGCGTGTCATCCCACCACATTTCTGTGATAGCAAATATGTCAAAGTTTTTGTGCTGCACTATGGCTTCCTCTTGTTTGTTTCCTATACTGTGTGCATTAATGTACATGCACTTGAGCTGAGCCATTGATTTTACTCTCAACTCAGGCTCTACACCCTTAGGCTTATCTCTGGAGAGCCAAGTTTCAGTCTCTTCCCCCTTCAAACCTGGTTTAAAGCCTCCTAAACAGGCCTGCCAACTCATGGGCTACAGTTCTTTTGCCCTTCCTAGACAGATGAAGCCCATCTGGTTTGAGGAGACTAGGCAACAGGGAGTTTGCCCCATGATCAAAAAACCCCAAAATTTTGATGGTAGCACCAGTCCCTAAGCCACCTATTGGTAAGCTGGGCTTTCCTATACCTCTCCTCATTTATCTCCTCATTCATCCCAGCTAGCACAGGAACTGAGGCAATTACTACCTGTACTCCCGTCCCATGAAGTGATCGGGTCAGCACCTTAAAACTTTTTTTAATTACCCTGGTACTTCTTTCATTGATGTCATCACTTCCAACCTCGACAACCAACAGCGGGTAATAGTCTGAGGGTTGAATTAGCTTAGGAAGTCTCTTAGTAATATCCCTCACCCAGGCCTCAGGAAGGCAGCAATCCTCCCTGTGGGATGGGTCTGGGTGACATATAGGGTCCTCAGTTCCCCTCAAAAGGGAGTCACCGATTACAACAACCCTTCTCTTTTTCCTTGTATCTGTAGTTGTAAACCCTCTGGCAGACAGGGGGTAACCAGAAGACTTTGTAGACAGATCTTCCTCCTGACTGTCCTCCATCAAACTTTCTGAGTCCAGGGCCACATATCTGTTTTTTAAGGGCACCCCAGTAGGTGAAAGGGGTCGAGAGGGGGTGTTTTTGCCTGTGTGCTGGCTTGATTTTTAAGTTTTGGGCAGCTGCAGAAAAGGAGCCACTGCTTGCTACGCTGGTGAGACCTCTTTTCTGGCTCTGCTCTTTGCCTTTCCCCCTCCTTCTCTGGGCAACCTGAGCTTCAGAGAGAGAGAGAGAGAGAAGAGAGTCACAGCTGCTTCAGGACACACTGCAGAGCTTTTCTTCCTGGGGACCGACTTGGACTGCAAGGAGATTCCTGGGAATTATCACCACTCCTCCACTCCCAGCTTTTCTTTCTTTTTGAACAAAGGACAAGGGGAGAGAGTCTGCTTGTCCCCCACGAAAAAGGCTCCATCCTGTACCATGTGAGTTCTCTACCCCCTTGTCTCTGCCTTGCTAGGAAAAGACTGAGAATTCACCTTGCAGCCAGCCAAGGTGTGACACTGCCACTGCCCATGAATATAACTGCACTAGGAGGAACCTACCGGTTTGTTGGTTTGTTTTTTTTTGTTGTTGTTGTTGGGGGTTTTTGTTTGTTTGTGGGGGGTTTTTGTTTTTTGGTTGTTTTTTGTTGGTTTTTTTTTTGGTGCTGGGGGAGTAGTTTACTCTTGTCTGTTTAGAGTTGTATCTATATCTACATATATATATATACACACACACAGATATATATAGTAGTTAAGAACAGTTATCCTTCTTATATCCATTTCCTAATTAAATTTCCTTTTTCTTAAATTTAATAAGAAGTGACATGGTTATTGAGGAAGAATCCTCTCCTCTGGTTTTGGTAAACATTTTGGTTTCCCTCAAACTAAGACAACATTCTACAACCCTGCCCTGTGCTCATCTGGATGACCAACACAACAAAGTCAATCTGAGCTGTACTGCATCTACAAATTTAGTCAGAGATTCTGTATTAATTTAGAGAAAAACTCAAATTTCAGTTATTTTTACTTTTCCTCAAATCTAAGCGTGGCATTTTTAACTGAGTTTGTATTTCATCCTTTTTCACTTCATCATCCTTAGTTTTTAATATACTACAAAGCTTGCATTGATATCACCTCTTATGCCATCCCAATATACACAAAACATTTGTCTCATTATTATTTTCAAACAAAAATAGACATGCAGACAGAGTTGTATGGACTGGATTTCTTAAAGGCTGTATGTAAGAGTCTATAAGGACTTAAGGTGCAAAATTGCCTGTCTGAAACACTGTTAAGACCACAGAAGGACTGTGCCATGAGATAAACACAGAATGGAATGACACTATTGTGCTAACTCCAGATCTGGTAAGGTTTGTCTAACACATCCTGGTAATGCATCCAGACAAAAATTCCCACTGTGGCAAACTGTGTAAAGAAGCAACTGCTTATACGCATATCACTGGTCAAAAATTGCCCAAAGTTATGCGACAGATGGCATCTGTGACCATTAGAGGCCTCCCCTCCTGAATGTGCCTCCATGGATACCTGAAACTTGGACTGTAAGTTAAGGCAGTGTGAAGAGAACTTGAGATAAGACAAAGATGGTACTATTGTCCAAGTGTTATCTCAGGCCTAGGAGGAGGTAAACAAAGCTGGGGGACAAAAATCTGCCACTGATAATGGACACAAAAAAACACGGACTTTATGGGCCACAAGGAAAGCCAACTTTGCAGATGTGCTAAAGTCAACTCAGACTTGGTTAAAGGTAATTCTGGCAGGGGGAAATCACAACCCACTCACTCAAGAAACACACCAATTCAAAAGAAGAGAAAGACTGAGCATGGGACTAATTAGCATTAGAAGTGAGGGAATCATTTAACCAATAGAATAAGAGAACTGTGTAGCCAGTGAGCATTAATTCCTGTGTTTGCTAAAGAGTATAGATAGTGGAAAGTTTTGTATGACCTTGGGACCACTACCGCCAAGAGGAGTAGGGTGAAGAAGAGCCAACAGGACACTTCTGGATCCACAGGTGGTGACTCTTCTGCTTAATCTGTCTCTCTCTCGTGCTCTCTCTCCCTTCCCCCAACTTTTTTTTATTTCTATCTCTCTACCACACATTGATATACAGTTAAATAAAATCTCTACCATTGTTTTAGGCATATGGTCTTGTTTGCACCTTAATTTGGGCAGAGGCATCTCTCAATAACGGGATATAGAACAGTCCCAGAGCAATGCACTGCCTTTAAATAAGGCTGTGAATTCTTTCACAATATGTCTGTTACTCCATCAATTCTCTACCAACTACATAAAGCTTGCTTTGCTTATCATCTTACTCGAGAACTTTGAAGCTGTTTCATTCTTCTGATCTAACAGTCTAATGCTTTGCTTCTTCCGCAGAGTATAGGCATTTCAATGGAAGTGACAGATCTAGGCACAGGGAATGATGTATGCAGACAGTACGTTTCTTGCAGCAGTCACTGACATCTGTCACCTTTCTTTCCCCACTCCCTGCCCCCTGTACACAATGTTTATTCTAGTGGGTTTTTTCCAGAGGATATTGTCAGCTTGAAGAGCTGTTTTTATGGTGCTGAACATCCTAGTGCCATGCCGTGTATTATTTCTTACCCAGGATTTCAGTGGAAGGGAGCCTTCCATAAATATCTTAGGGCACAGTAAAAGCCTTGAATGTACCAAAGAGAGCATCTGCTAAAATTAAATGTTTATGTCATGTGGTTTATTATGTATTGTTTCTTCATGAGCCGTATTAAATTGCATGAAGTGTTTATCAGATCAGCTGTGATGCAGTATGCGTGTGTTAGGTGGAATTATGCCTTTTAATATTTAAAGATTGCTTTACCTTTTTGTATATTTGCATTTCTGAACAGAAATCAGGCAGCAGTTGACTTGCATTTTGACTTCAGAAGAGTGAAAAATCACCATAAATAAAGCTTTCATCACATGTTTTGCAAAATACAAGCAAGAAAAGTGAATGTACACAGTGAGCATTTTACACATGCCTTGGTTTTGCAGAAATTATTTACCAGGGAGATTTCACTTGCCTAAAACATGCCACCTTTCATGAAATCTAAAAGAAAGAAACTACTTACAGGCCCTGAGATACTATCACAGTGTGACGTTTCAGCCCTTTCTGTTACCCAGCTGCCTGCCTGGAATATGAAGAACCTCTGTTGCAGGGACTTGTGGGTTGCAAGGAAATGTGTCTATTTTATGTTCTGTTAATACATATAAATTAAGTTAAAAATCTACTCCTATATTTCAGCTGTTGTTACATTGTGGGTGGAAATCTATTTGTTTGACCCATCTTCCCTGCCTGTTCTTCCCAGCTTTTCCTCAAGTTCATGCTTACTGTTTACTGCTGATTCCAGGGAAGTATATCTTAAATTATTTTTAAATTGTTTTTTCTCTCCTTTTTTTTTTTTTAAATATGAATCTGGAAGCACAGAAATTACAATGGTTTTGGTGTGACAGATTAGAAATCTCTGGAGTTATAAGACCAAATAGGGAAAATTCTGTTTAGAAAACCCTCATCAAGTTTGACTGTGTTGATGTATGTATGTTGATGCTATGCATGAAAAATTATCCACATAGGCGGATACAGACTGCTGACAGTAATTAGAAAAATAAAATTGATACTTTCCCTTGCGAAATAAGAGATTTTTTTTTTCTCTTTTGCTTCCCTAAGTTTTCTCAAATTCTTAATTTTTTCAGTGTTGAAATTCAGCCTGATCCAAAGTTTGAGCATCAGTAAGCTTAGTAAGGAATTTGTTGGAAGTGTTAGGAATCATAATACTTTTCTAGATGTTCTAAATTAAGAAATATGGGATTTTTCTGAATGGATTGTTGATGAAAACAGTAATTTCCCTTTAGCCTTAAATGTATATATATAAAAAAATATTGAATTGGGATGAAACTGTCGTGGGTTGAGCTGGCAAAATGCCAACTGTCCAAGACAGAGTGAAAAGGGAAGAAGAGGGAGAGGGAAAAAGAACTCCAAACTAGGTTTGTGCTGAAACTAACTATATGTATTTATACAGAAGAGAGAAAATTAAGAGAAAACTACAATATAACACACACTTACACAGGTTATATATAACAAGAAATAACCTCCCACTCCCCAGTTAATACAAAGTCTACTACTCTAGATCTATAAGTACTCTAAAAGACACTTAGCGAGAAACAGAAAGAGTAACAACAAAATGTTTCTACTTACCTGAATTCAAACAAAATGCAAGCAGTGGCAGCAGGAGCAGAGGCCTAGCACAGTAGAAGAGCTGTAGCATGTTCTTCTCTGTACTTCAGGCATGGTGGAACTGACTAAGCCACACCCACACACTGGATTTTACCCCTTTTGAGATAGTGTCGTAATATGGTATGGAATACAACATTACTGGCTAGAATAAGCCAGCTGTTAGCTAGCCCAGCCCAGCTCAAGTCAATCCCAGGCCTGGTCTGAACTTTAAAGCTTAAATTTAGGCCTACTCTGCTAACCTGTAACAGAAACAATTTATTTTTTACTTTAAAAATAATTCTTATGTAAAGAAATTTTGAGTGGAAGGGGCTTTACATCAGAAGCAAAGTGAAATGCTTTATGTTGAGATCCTTAAGCAATGGCTCTATACTTGTTTGCTCCTCTGGAGCTACAAGGTATATTGACTGCCTTAGAAGCAAAGCAAACTAAAAGTATGTCTTCTTCAGCCGAGCAACTTGCTAAGTTAAGAGCTGTCAAGGAAAGGGTTAAGTATCAGGGAATTCGATGCCTCCCTGGTTGGGAATTGGGGCATCCCAGCCACTTGGTGCCAACCCACAAGGACCACCATGTCTTCCCTGCCTGCTCGCTGCCAGTGGTTCTGGTAGAGACATCCCTTGAGAGTGTCCCTACCAGAGAAGGCACATCCATTGAAAAGCTTTGGACCATGCCTAGCTGGAAAATGTTTGTCATTTTTTAAAAACATTACACCCAAAGCCCTGGTTTCTTCAAGGGCTTATATCATGTCAGGTTTCGATCAACTACTCAGGAAAGGAAGGGACCCTCACTGAAAGCTTTCATATATGAACAAAAGAAGTTACTGTGACATTTTATAATGAGCACAGATATCAGTAAAAAGAACAAAATGTCCAGCACTGAACTTTGACATTGGTTTAGTCTGAGTCTGGAATTCCCTTAGTTTACAGAGATGTATTTTTCAATGGGCTTACAGCAGTGTGAGACAGGAATATCTTCTTTGGCCTCAAACCCATGCTGTGTAAAATTCAAATAATACATTCACATCTACCTCAGAGTAGTCTTGTCAGGAGTAATTAGTTAATGTGTGGGAAATTATTTAAAGTCAGGGAATAAAATTGCAATGCATTACACTCTGTTACATATGAAATACAAAACCTAAGTGTGAAATGTGTCTTGTTAGTGCAAGGCTCTGCATGGTAACTCAGAAGATTAAGCTGGTTTTGTGTTGGCATTTTGGCAAAAATAGTCACAAAATTACTTTTGTTGGTTTGGGTTTTTTCCAATAGCTTGACTCATAGTGGTTCTTCTCTGTAAATGACTACTTGGTGTATACTTATTGAGAAATACTTGTTGGAGGTTTCAGCCCAGTCTTGGACCCTAGCTATCTCCAGGATTATTTCTGTTACCTAAACTTAGGCATCTGACTGCCTCTAAGATGGCAGACACTTATTCAGCTAGGCAACTGCATTGAGACCTGCTTGTCTGTAACCCTTCCCTGTCACCTTTTTGGTTGGTTTAAGCAAGTGCATACTCTTTCAGCTGATGGAAAATGAGACAGGTAAAAATTTCAGAATAAAGCAATGCATCTTCCAGTAGACCTGTACAAAAATTTAGGTTTCGTTATCATCTCAGGATCATGGAATAATTAAGGTTGGAGATCAGTAGGAATCTTGCAGTCCTTTGGTACTGGATAATGCAAAGGAAAGCAGGCATTTTGGCAGGGCATAATGTTTTACTGCAATGGCTTACAATTAGGACTCTCAGGTCAGTAGCACAGATGTAAACCATTGGAGTTTACAGGGAAACCTGTGGCATGAAGTCATCCTCTTACAGATCTGGCACTAGAGAAGGATGAGAAATGTACTTCTGCTGTTAAATTGCCAAGCTGTTGCCTGACTGCATTTCAGTTCCTGCTTCTGGCAGAGGTTTCCTTTTCAATTGCTCCCTTCTGCCCTGCTTGCTGGCAACCTCCACTGGTGTCTGTTTACTATTCTTCCTTTGCTTCTTTCCATATTCATCATTTTCCTTGTCTTTCTTGAGCATGGTAAACTCTTCACTCATTCTCTTCTATGCTAGCTAGGTAACCAGTACTAGGAATAATTTTGCTCCCAGTGCTCATAAGGGCCACTTTGAATAAGAAACAAGGAAAAAGTAATTGTTGTCACAATTTTCTGCAACGTCCTCTCCCAAGTCTGTGCATGTGAAGCCACTCTGTAAGGGTCAAAAAGGGCTCAGTGCAGGCAGAATCTGTGAGAACAGCAATAGATTCTTGCCACATGTCTGAATTATTTGTATAGTAAATTGTGGTTTAGGAATGGTATTCCTCAGTCTAGTGTTCCCACTGAAATACCCTGGACCCCATGCTGCTTTCACACTTCCCTGCCTTCCCCTGTAGCTGGATGGAAAGAATTGAAGGCACAGAAAGGTAAAGATCATGGGTGAAGATAAGAACAATTTACTGGAAACAGGAAAGAAATTATAAAAATGAACAGTCATCATTATCATCATGTCTGGGCTTCCTGAATGAAGATTTGGGAAGGGCACTACCCAAGCTTGCTGCAAGCATGCTGGTGGCTATAAAGGCCAACGTGGGATAGGCCAGTCTGATCACAAAAGGCACAGCGGAAAGTCTCCTTTGGTGATATTGGCGAGGAACGGTTCTTTCCATGTTGTCTTTTCTCCTTGAGACTGATTGTGCATGCCTTCTCAAAGAAAGCAGCAGCATCGTGAATAAATGAACAGTAACAACAATACTAATGACAGTGTTCAAGACAGGCGAATTATTCACATGTGATTGCTCCCCAAGCAGAACATAGCACCATCCAACCGCACACCCTGGCAAACTGCAAAAGATGTGCCCCGCCCTGCACATGGAGTGAGGTGGTATTGAATAATCCCCTGGGATCTGCCCCTCCTTTCCTGGCTGCTGCAAAAATTAACCCTCTCCTGGCCATAACCAGGACATAAATGCACTCTAAAAAATAGTTTTTGTCACCATATCTATCTGTAGGAAGCAGCATGGATATTGACAAATTTCAAGTTAAATTTTTATTTCCTTCTAAAACTGCCTGCTATACTGGAATTCAGACCAGCTTTCTGGAGACAAAGGCAGAGTACTCCCAACTGCATATATGGAGCAGTGTCAAGGGCACTCCCTTGCCCTGTGTTCAAGGTTTTGAGGACAAGTTTCCAATTCTCTGTTACCACTGGATGTCTGACAGCATGTTTGCAGCACGACTTGATCTGTTGCTTTATGCATAGTCTGTTTATTTTTGTTTTAAAACCTAGCAAAATAAGATTTTCTCAATTTATCTCACTAATAATCCATAATGAAGGATTTTGTTAGGTCAGATTTTCTAGTGACATTTTCACAAGTCTGTGAGGTAATTGATGCAACTTTTATTGAGGTAAAATAGTTAAAAGAGTACACTTTTTTTCAACTGAAGCTGCAAAATTCATTAGGGCCATTGCATATCCCTGCTGTTGACAGAAATGCAGAGACAATACATGAAAACTAATGAAAAAGAGAATCTTTATTCATTCTTTGTAGCGTGAAGAGGAAAGCTGAGTTTTGAGGTGTTAGAACACTTACTGTAGCAGAGAATGCTCCAAGGATCAGGTGGGAATAACCAAGGAATGGAACTCAGTGAGCTCCATGAGTGTGAGTTCTGTCTCATCCACCAATAGGACATTTTTCAGCCAGAAAGCTGCTGCTTCAGGGAATTTCAAAGCCTTGTGATTTTTTGAACCTTTGAAACTGGATTACATCTGCAGCCTCTAAACCAATAAGCCCTCTGAAGTGTGTTCTGCATCAACAACCTGGCTGCCTTGGTTGCAGAGAGCATGCTGTATGCTGAATGCTTTCTCTGATTTGAAAGGTTTTTCTAGGCATCTGTGATAAACAGTAAAGTGATTCTTTTTATTTTATTGTAATTTTTTATATGGCAAGTGCCAAGGAAGAACATGATCCAGCCATCCATGTTTACCTTTCTCTGTAAATATAGTCCTCTGTCAATTTGTTTCCTCCATAGGGCTTTACCTGTCATAGAAAAATAGTCATACCATGCTGCTTGGGCAAAGGTTGCTAACAAAAGCATAAACAGGCTGCTTTCTTAAACAGTTTGATCTTTTGTCAGCAATAGAGAAATGTGTCTCAAAACATTCTTTAAAGCTAATGACAGTATCTCTATCTGTATTTTTCTTGCAGATTGGAATGAGAAATGATCCTCCTGTGTATGTTCTCTTTGATTATATTGATCTAGAAAGTTCTGCATTAAGCCTGCCTGAGTGAAACAGGGAGCCTGGCAAGACTTCTGGCTGAACAGTTTTATATTGTGTGCCTCTTGGAAGCAGTGCTGGAATCACAAGTCCTGCTGTGATCACCACAGGTCACTTCTCTCAGTTGTATGCTAATCAACTTAACCTGAAATGCTGATAGTGTTAATATAATCTGTATCACTCAGTAGGTCTGAAATGCAAACACCTGATTCATGCCACATAAGAGATTCACCACCCAGGAAAAATAAGACTCAAAAGAAAGACTGAGATATCAGTCCATTACTTTTATCTTAAACCACCAGTTCTTACAGTGGAGGAGAATGAATTCAGCTTTCACCTTACTTTGCCATGCTCCCTGTATCCTCTTGCTAATTTTCAAGTATTCTTTCCCTAGAAATTCTCATTCCACCTATAAAAAGACTTAGAATGAATCTAGTGAACAGAGTCTAAGTGAAGTTACTGCCAACCTCAAAGGAAAACATTATTTTATGCTGTTTGCTTTTCTTCTTACAGTTTAAGAATAATCAAACTGTTTCCAACATTTTAACAAATTACCTTCAATATGGAACTGATATGCCAATCATGTTTCACCTTGGAATAAGTTTTAAGAACAGAGTTTATACTGAAAGTGCTGATGCGACATGAGCCATCCCAATGTGAACAATGTGACTATAATCTCTGCCTGAAATAACAATGAGACTGAACATTTGGTAATATGGGGTTATTTTAGCTGCCAGAAACTTCAACTAGGTGAAACTTGAGTCTGCAAGTGTGAGGGAAAGACATTTAGTAGAGCCAGGCAGGGTTTCAGTTCTGGAAAACATAAACATTCATATAAACTGTGTAGGTGGGTATGAGCTCACAACAAAATAAATTTTCCAGTAATCCAGAAGAATAAATTAGGTTTATGGATAGGATGACGTGTTTTGAACTTTCTTTATCATCTTATTGGCATATCATAAGAGTAATGAAGGCAATTTCATTGTCATGCTGTAAAGCAGGTAAAAATGAGTCTGGAATCATGTCCTGGCATATCAGCTGATGTTTATACAAAATGAACAAATAATCAAGGTCAGCCTTCTACACTAGACTTTGCTCAACGGTGACAGAGTTAGAAGTAAGCAAACTTAGCTGCCATGAAGCAAACACAAGATGATTAACAGAATGAAAAAATAAGGAGAGAAAATTTAGAGGACAGTGGAAAAGTCAAAACCACTTTCTAATGGCGCAATATATAAAATTAATTTTGCAATCTTATCCTGTGACATTGTCAGAAGGTTTGAGTGTGGTAGAAGAACAGATGACAGAAAGTGATTGAATTATGTCTCGTAGAGGTTTGGGCAAATTCTATTATTTCAACAAGGAGAAAAGGACTAGGATAATTCTGAAGAATGATGTAGCCTCCATGGCTCAGCAGGGAAGCAGCATCAGGAGAACTGAGGAGTCTATTTTTTTTGCAGGTGTTTGGGCTAACTGACAACATCTTGGTACAAATAGCTTCTCAAATGAAGTGCTAAAAATATGGAGATTTGTGGATTGTTTATCAACTCTACCACCTGCAACCTAACATATCCATGAAAAAATAATTTGCCAAGTGAATACTCTATCCATTCATTGTCTCTCTGACATGCTAAATTTATGGAAAGATCTCCTTGGAATATTTTGTTTCTCTGAAAACTGCCCTGTAGCGGGGAAAAGGTGCAGGGTAAAGTCCAATTGTCGGTTTTTGAGCTCCTCCAGATTACGACAACCAGAGTCAGGACACTCTCTTCACAGAAGTACCGTCAACTGCCCGTTTATTGTTTACAAGCACACATACTTAACAATAGTACAATCACACAATTGGACAAGAGATGGGGTGTGCACACAACTCCATAACTTAGGATTGGTTCTC
>JAWWEV010000115.1:10794442-10817432 GCA_035583235.1 Hafferia zeledoni
ATTGTTTACTGTTCCATAGGGGCCCCGTTATCCCTTTGTCCCTAGCCTGGACTGTGCACATAGAATATTTTCCTACACTGCCCTTTTTGAAGACACAAACAATAGTTTGGATGAGTTTTCATTTTTCAAGTGAATTCAATATTTCAATATTTCTCTTTAATCTGGAATAGAGAGAATATCCAGTATTTGAAAGTCCTTAGTCTGAAGTTGGTTAAGTCTCACAGCTAATGCACACTCTTCATGCCTGGTAAAAGGGTAGAGTAAGATCAGCTGGTTACACTCCGCACTCCTCTTTTACCATCTTCAAGTTGATGTATATGCTATAAGAGTTACATATTACTTATGCAAATAGTGTTTTAAAGTTATTTTCAGAAGCGACAAAAATTATGAAGTTGTCTTCTTTGGTGCCTGTCATTTTTTAATTACTGAAAGCACATCAATATTAGTTTCAATAAAGGTTTTCACAAAATTATTCTTGTAATAGTTTGGGAGCAGGCAGTGTCACAGAGAGAATTGAAGTATGTTAAATCTAGGTTGTGTTCGTTTTTTACAGCTGTTGAATATTTGAATCGTCTTTAGTAGCTCACTAGTGGAATGCTAGTAAATTTAGTGTGGTATGGACATCCTACTCTTAGGTATTTCTGTGAGTATTCTATGGGACTACCTACAGTTTTATTGCCAATACCCTGCTGTACTACAAATATCAATATATTTTATAATTTTTTTTTTCTCAAACTTGCCCCACTATTGGCCCCTCTGAAAACAGTTCTCACAGGATGGCTTTCCCTTTAGAGAAATTCGGTTATTAGCTCTTGTTTTAGAATTACCAGTTTTTCCAAGGATCTGCAAATATTTATGGATTCATTTGCATTTAGACAGCCCTGTCCTGTAGATTAAAGGCAGTTTCAGAGAAGTCGTTTTTGGGGTTTTTTTTAGTTCAGTTGAGAATTTGCTGCCTTTTTTTTTTTTTTTTTTTTTTTAATAAAGTTCTCATGTGTTAATGATCTTTTCTTCCTGAACTGTTAAGGTGATAGTGGGGGAAAAAAGGCCAGTTGTGCTAAGGTGTGGAACTAAAAACAAAAATGCACAAAACCGCCCCATTAATACTAATACTAATACTACTGCTAATGCTAATGCTAATGCTAATGCTAATGCTAATGCTAATGCTAATACTAATACTAATTTTCTTTCAGAATTTGGTGAATGAAAGTTAAGTACTGTCTAAAAATCTTGAGCAACATTTTAAGAAATAATTTGTGTAAACTTAGGAGTTACATTTTTGCCTTTTAGAGTTACACTGACCATTTTATTCCAATTATTTTGATAGTTTTAAAATGTGAGAAAATTCTCCCCTTTGACAGTAACACCTTTAAAAAGATATTAAAAAGTGCCACCTTTAAGATGGTATACTGTGAATCTACTTCATATTAATTTAAAGGGATTTTACCACAGTTTTATGTTTCAGCATTTTTACATATAAGTAATTCAGGATTGAAAAATGAATTTGATGAAAGTAGCTTTGCAAAAATAAGAATAAAAAATCAGCAAATTACAAGAGCTAGTTGATATATTGTCCTTTACCTGAGTCTAATAATAGATTCTTCATTTTTTTTACTCAGGCTGAAGACACAAAATACACATTAACTTCTTTATTCTAGTGAAATTGAGGTGCAGATAAAATTTCTTTAGAAGAGGTTTCAGGTAAAATCTCTGTTCTCCTCTATTCCCCCATTCAATATCAATACAAGTTATATCTCAACACCTCTGTTCAGTGTCTATGTCAGTGGCTGATAATTTTTCCGTTACAAGCTTCAAGCAAAACTACTGAATTGTACTCTCCAGAAGCTGGAAACCATATATACCTTATTTCCTTCTAGAGGAAAGTTGTGCTGTTTCTCTTTTTAAAATTTTTGCATTTAATTGCTTTGTTTCTAATCTCATTTTCAAACTGTTTAATTAAACAAACTCTGTCCCTCCTTTCTGAACCATATGCTACATGGTGGATGTGTTGTATGGTCTCAATATAAGTTATGGAGAAGAATGCTTTCATTTTAACTTCCATATTTGATTCTTTTCTCCCTCACTTCTACTCTCTTATTTCTATTTCACCCAAATGGCTATTAAAGCAGATCTATCATTCTGCTTTTAAATTATCTCCCCAAATATGCTGAGGTGGGTTTGGTTTCACGGGGATTTTTGACAGAAGGTTTTTGTTTTCTTTCTTTCTTTTTTTTTTTTTTGGCTTTTTGTTGTCATTGACAATCATTAGTGGCCTTCATTTTATTCAGATTAATTTTTAGTGCTTTTCTCTGTCATTCGTAATTTAGTTCCACTGTCCATATTCTTCACGTAAATTAAGACCAAGAGTGCATTGCCTACAGTGCTTCTGCAACTTTATTGTAGACGATGTCTCTTTCCAATCTAGCCTTTGAAAGACTCCTTTGGGTGAACTTTTAAACAATTTTACAGATACCTTTTTTTCCCCTTTCAGTTGGAAAAGGTTTTTACTTAGTGAGAGAGAGTCTGATTTTCATGTTTGACCTAGTAAGGAGGCATTGCAGGTCAATACTGGTCAGTTACATCAAGGGAGTTAGTTACAAGTGAGTTAGCTAGTATCAAGTGAGTTAGTTCTTTTTGCAAAATGCTTATTGGATTTTTTTTGTGGCTTTACACTCTTTTTTGAAGTACAGCTTATGCAAAATTTAGTCTGTACTCCAGGTTGTTTTTTTAAGAAATATATTCTGATTACTTCTTTTTAAAAGTAGCTGCAGAACTGATAGTTTGCTCTGTATTTTAAAATCAATTTTGATTCTTTCACCTTTTTCCTAAGGAAGGGTTTTTATATTTCTGGACAGATTTTGACTTTTCATGTAGCTCAATTGCTGCAACTAACACAAAAAAAGTTTTTAAAGCACAACTGCCACATTATTTATCTCCAGTATGGGCTCAGGCACTCCCTCACAGTTCCCTGGGCAGTGTCTTATCACTGTGATTATGATCTGCAGTTCCACAGACTAAGGAAAGATGCAAACGGGTCCTGCATCAGGTTTTTTTCAGTCATCTAGAACAGCATAGTAGCTGTTTATAGTGCTAATGAGTCACCCTTCTGGCTGTTGATTGCTCAGCACTCAGGCAACACACAAATCATGAGCAAAAGTACTCAGTAGATAAACATAGGATGAAAAGAAATTACTATAAACATTCTGATTAAAAGGTCAAGTGCAAAACAGATATAATGACATATGGAAAATATTTTTTTCTAAAATGAACAACTTAAATAGATTATACAGCCTTTATTTTAGTGTTGAAGTAGCTTGAGCTAATTATCATAAATGAGGCTAAATGTGGCATGCCTCCTGACTCAAGATATTAACAAAATTTTATTGTGACAACACCCAATGTCACATTTGCCTGAGCCCTTAATCATCACAAAGATATAGTATACCCTCTTGCTGATGGATATAGCGGTTTATAAATATGTTACATAACATATTTTAGGCAGTTAAATGCCACCCTGACACTCGATCCTGTCAGATCTCAGAAGCTAAGCAGGATCAGACCCTGTTAGTACTTGGATGGGATATCCTCCTGGGAATACCGGGTGCTGTAGGTTCTAGTCTCAAGGACTTCGCTGTCACCATCCAAGCTCGCTCAGCTGTGGCAGATGATCCTGAGGAGCAAAGGGTGGGGCCAGTTTCACACGCCCTGTGCCTCACATGAAAAATCCACTGCACAGGCTCGAAGGACACACCCACGTGGGTAGAGCCCTTCCCAAATCTTCATTCACAAAGCCTAGCCATGATGATAATATAATTTAACATAATATAATATTAATTATATAATTTATTTATATTGATTATATTGTATTATAATACCGTATTATTAATGTAACATAATATAACATAGTATAAAATAATTTAATAAGCACATGTAAAGTTATGTTTGTATATATTTTTATATATGCAACCTTAATGTCACTGCAGTGCAATCTCTTTTAGATTAAATGTTTTCTACAGGGGTCAAATTGTTGTGTCTTCTTTAAACTGGCTGTGGGATATGGACAAGGTGCATTAATTTAATTTAATTTAATATCCAACCTACAAACCAAAGTAGTGACCCATCACAGAAATATGTCATGGTAACCACTTACTTATGAAGGTGTCTATGTGATCATGCAATCTGTAAGGGTTCTGGGTGATCTAAGTGGGGCATATAAGTTGTTCAATGCATATCCTACAGTTACTTTGCCATTTGCAACTCCAGGCACTTTTATTTAGTATTTTAAAGAAAGGTAGTTTAAATATAAGCTTTGGAAAATAATTCTGTTGTGTATTAGGGCCTTTACAGTACGTCTTCAAAGTATGTAATACATCCAAGGAAGACAGAAAAAAAAATGATAAGAAGGGAAAAGCATTTTAGAGTTGAATAATGTGAGAAACAGAGTCTCAGGCTGATATAGGTTTTCGAATTAGAGTTTATTATATGGTAAAAGTAAGCAGCGCTGGGTGTGGCGGGGAGTCTCTGCTCCACCAACCCCATACACCAGGTACAGCATGTGCCTGGCATTTTTCTAGTTACTTCATAAAGTAAACAAAAATAGGTGGAGGAAAAGGACTTCACCCAACAAGCCATTAGGGTTTAAAGTGAAAGACCTTTAATACACACTGCACATGGTTTATATAGGTTTATATAGGGTTAAGGCTTCATTCTATTTGCTAAATTGAACCTCACACTATCAAACTGCAAACTTTAATTGGAAATAATCCATATATCACAAATCCAGTGTTTTGATGAACTCATCCTGGATGTTTTCAGGTACATCTCCGGGGTCCTGTGAGAAAGTACTGTGTGAACTTCTAGGGAGTGATTTCTCCTTTATCAGTCAACAGCAGCTGTGGCCTTGTTGATTCTTAGCAGGTAGCTGCTCCAGTCTCACAGGGTCCATATAGATCTGAATTGCTCACGTTTCATTTCTTTGTACCAACAACTTCATACATATTCATTATGTCATATACATACACATTTCACAGTATCATACAAAGCATATATTTCCTTTTATGGCTATACCTAAGTTATTATCTCAGTTCCATTGTTATCTTTAACCTCAGCAGTGGCCTCCCTATAATTCATTTATTTCCTGACAAAAGGTTTAGGGAAACTTAACAACTGTCTTGCTATAATTCACGTGTTTCCTGACAAGGTGGCAAGACTAGTGATTTAACAGTAATCCATTTATTTCTTTATGGGGGTATGGTGAACTAACGATTTAACAACAATCCATTAGTTTTTGTTTTGGGGGCTGCAAATGACTGCAATGACCCATTTGTTTCCTTACTGGCACAAATCATATCTATACTTATCACAACAATGAACACTGAAAAGGCTTGTATTGATTTGATAGCAGGTTTAAATTTTAGGTAGTTGATAAAGTGAACACTAAAGTGAAATTCATTAATCAGAAATACAGAAGAGCAGTATTTAAGCTGAGAATGTGATGACATGAATGCTGTGGGTTTGAGTCTGCAGAGACAGGTAATTCTACATGTGAGTTTCTAAAAACTTAGGTACACCACAGCATAGCACCTCTGCAATGAATGTTAAGGTAGCACAATAATAAAGCCTTCCAGTGGTACAAGAGCAATATGCATGTGTGAACATACATAACATCGGTTTATTTGTGACAATTTAAATAATTCTCCATATAGCCACTTTTTAGAATATTAATAAAGAAAAACAAATATTTTTGTAGTCAAAGTAGACATTACTTTATCTGTATAGAGTTTCTTTACTGGATCTTTGCAGCTGTCTTGTCAAGCATAATTGCATGTCACATTACATTTATTTAATGTATCTGTGAGGTGATGTGATAAAAGCTCTTCTGCACATCCACAAAGGAGCTCAGAGAGACAATGGCAGGAGAG
This sequence comes from Hafferia zeledoni, assembly GCA_035583235.1. Classification (NCBI taxonomy): domain Eukaryota; kingdom Metazoa; phylum Chordata; class Aves; order Passeriformes; family Thamnophilidae; genus Hafferia; species Hafferia zeledoni. Next base: position 10,800,364 of record JAWWEV010000115.1, read on the forward strand.
GGAGACTTGGTGGCTGCTCTCATACTATGGGATGCAGGAAAAAAAGCAGTTTTGGATTGCACAGAACTTATTTGGGAATGTTTAGAGAAGAAACCTTTGGAAGGGATTTAGGTTGTTTAGGGAGGAACAGGTGAGGGAAAATAAAGGGGTAAGGGAATAAAAAGTATGATTAAATAGTGGGCTGGTCAGTATGCTGGTCAGTGCATTTTCAGGCGAGCATTTTGAGTGTCTGTGCTCTGTTTGACCACCCACTAACACACACACACACGCACACATATATACATATATACATACACACACATGGTGTATATGTGCCTTCTGTGTGTGTGTGCCTGCTGGAAACAAACTTCTAGCCTTGCCTTGTGGACCAGGGGTCATAGAGCAACAGTAGCTTCATCCCTCTAGGGCAGTTGGATCCAGCATGATATATCTTTCCCAAACAGTATTAACTTTCAAAACTGTCCTCAAATACTGCTAAAAGTTGTCATTATGAAAAATATATCACAAAATTATGAAATCAGAGACCCATACCTCACACAGAATATCCAAAAATGTATTTTTATAATTCTTCTATCAACATGCATGATTTAACATAATAAAGCATAACTGGATGAAATGCATATTTTTTATTTATTCTTTATAATTTAAGTCTACTTTGCTTAATTTCCTGGTAGAAATTTCAAACCAAGTCATATTCCTTCAGGGTTCTGGTTTTTTATGCAGAATCCTACAATTGGATTTAAACTCTGCTTTTGACCCTAACAGTCTTTGTTTCAGTGCAGTGATGCAGGAAGGATTTTTTATTTTCACATTGTATAAATTTTAGGAACACAGTAGCTGTAGCAAAGTAGATTTAGTGGGTTAATATTTCCAGCAGCTTGACTTTAATGTCTTTCTATCACTAGCCCCTGTCCCAGAACAGGGAGCTCAAATTCCTTAGCTGTTTAGTCTGCTTTTCAAGGTACAAGATTGAAGGGTATCAAAAGAAGACATAGACACAGGGCAGACTGACCCAGAAGAAAGAACATTGGAAGAACTCCAGGAGACTGAGGAAGAGGTGGACTGATGAAAAGGGGGTCTCACTGACTCCAGACCCAATTCCTGGGGGGTGGAGCAGGGGTGGGACTGGGGCGGGACAGAGGTGGAATGGAAATGTGTAAAGTGATGATTGGATTGATCATATTATAAAAGCCATGGAAATTAAAGCTTGCCCATGCATGCGTCGATGTATTCCTGGACAAGCCTGGGTGCTCATTAAAGTCATTGACCTTTTATCTTATCTCCTACCAAAATTTGGCTTGGAGTCTTTTTTACAGACTTTTAAGGCATCAGTAGGAAGGATTAAAATTGCTAACTCCTGAACACAGGAAATTGCATTTCAGTTTGAAAAGATCCTGAGTTGTTGGCCCATGTTCTCTGCAGTACTTCAGTACTTAAAAATGTAGCTGGGCTTTTAGCAAGACTTTGAAAATCACCTACATGACACTTACAGATTTAAAAGGGAGATATAAAAGCACATTATTTCTGGATTTTTTTTTAATGTAACTATTCTGTCCATAGATGTCTTTGAAAACCTGGATCTGAGGCATTTTTCAGACTTTTACTCATATTGCCTAGTGCAATGTTTTATCTATGTCTCTTCATGAAATAGATGGGAGTGCAGGCATTACAAACATAGCATTTGCCCCAAAAGAACAAAATCTTCTTTTTTTTCCCCTTTTTTTTTTTTTCCTTATTTCTTTTGAGCTCATTTTTTCTTTCCTTCTCATGGGTTAGTTTTGGCCTCCAAACCGTAACATTTGCTCTTGAAGCTTCATGGAAAATGTATTTTCTAGGGTCAAGGCCCTGTTGTAACCTCCAGAAACCTCCACTGCAACTCTTACTTGGCTTCTCAAACAGCTTTGGTGTGCTGTGCTACAATTACAGTATGCACATCTTGTCGCTGCTGCTTTTCACTCTCCCTTGGGGTTCTCTCGGATTTCCTATTGTAATATGCATCAGACAGTGTCTTCACTCTTATAAACATTGTGAGTTTTTATTTTTTATGGTTCAGTGATAAATCTGGTATGATCAAAATACACACACTTTCATATTATTAAATCAACTTTGAAAACCTTGGGTTTGGCTCATGAAATGTCTTGGAGTGACCTGGTCCACTTTGAGCAGCATAATTTCACTCAGAAACCATGTTAATACAGTTTGAGGAAGTTAAAGGAAGCATTTAATCTTTCTCTGTTGTTTAACTACAAGTACTTAGTTATGTTTTCCACTGTTTCTGGGCTTATAAATCAGCTTGTGTCCTCTTGCCGTTCCTGGGAAAGGATGCTTTCCCAGTCCATGTTCTATTGTTGCAACTGGAGAGTTTGTGGCCTTTGACTCAACATCTCTTCAGAGATATCTCTCTTAAATCATATTTTCTGTCCTGATAGTTTTGTTAACTTCTTATTTTTGATCATTTTTTCTCTCCTTCTTTCTCTGTAGTTCTAGGCAGACGCTCAAGAAGAGTAATGCAAGCCTTGAGGTAAGAAACAGTCTCCCCAAGTTTGCTTTATATTTCCCAATTCCTTCTCTTTTTAGGAGGTGGGATGCAGGCACATCTAATTCCAGGTTTTAACTCTTACACTAACGGAGAGAGATAGCAACACAAGCCTATTTATCTCCAGTGGGAAGAACTTGTGCGTGTGTTATATTGTAGTTATCTTTTAATTTTCTCCTTTCTGTATAAACATATGAACCTGTTTTGAGTTTCCAGTTTTTTTCCTCCCTTTTATTGGTGGGCGGACTGAGGCTCGGACACTCTGTATTGGGCAGTTGGTATTTTGCCAGCTCAACCCAAGACAACATCCTCATTTTCTTTTAAACTGAGACAGCATTTGGAAAGATGTCAGGATAGACCGTGATTTTATAAAATGGCTAGAGGTGGATGGATGAGGATGTGAAGGTCGGGGAGCCTGCTCCAATTAATATGGATGCTGTTTGTCAAGTTTACGAGGATCCTGATCATACTGTTTCATATATAAAGGTTTCCCCAGTTTAATCAGTTATATATATGTTCAACAGGTCTACCCTATATATTTTCCTTAGTCATCTTGCCCAATTTCTTCTTCCCATAAACCCTTAGGATTTTCCCGCCAACCCTTTCCCGATTGGCCCCAGTTTGGTGCAGTGCACCATTTTCCATACATGGTTGTGTTTCCATCCCTGTTTTCCCATTGGTCCTTTCTCTGTTCCTCCCCTCAATTTGCATACGGACCAATGGGATGCTTTGTTCCTTCCCTTCTCCCCCCCTTTCTCCTCCCATGTTCTGGCAACTTCCACCGCTCTTTATAAAAAGCCGTGAAGATAATAAGTTTGCTTCTCCTGTGGACGCCTGGTCTCGTGTGTGGTTCTTCCTCGTGGGGCTGCGCCAGACTGGGTGCAGGAGGAGCTATCCCCTGCTTCGAGAGGCCAGCTAAAAGAGCTGAATATCACTTGGTGGTGGCCAAGACTGTGCCTCTCAGAGTGAAGACCGCGCTCCTAATTCCTGGAGCTCCCTCATCCTCCGATAGAAAGACACTGCAAGACATATGTTTGTGTGTGTATAGCTCAGGAGAAGACCCTTCTGTCTATTCAGTTTTTGCATAATGTTTTGAAGGAGCATTCAAAAAATTTCTAGGAGAACATAATAAATCCTAGTCAATTTAGGTGGTACAGTCAAGGTAACTTCTCCTCTAGTAAAGACTAAAATAGCACAAAAGGCTACGGGAAAATATTACTGCCTCAAATTGATGTCAGTTTACTGTGGTATTTTTGTTGCCTTCCTGTAAAATCAAAAACCTTCTTTATAGGAAGCATTTGTAGTTCCCATATTGGGTTTTGGTATTCTGCTGCCTGTGGAGAGAGCTTAATTCTTATTCTTCTGAGTCAGTCTTTCTGTCAAAGGGGTTCAGCCTGGACAAAAGGTTATTCTGAATGCCTGTTTGTCACTCTTTTTCCTGGCAAGGAAGATGTGTGGCCTTAGAGTATTCCTAAACTGGTGATGAGAGTTTGATGCCCCCTCTCCTTCAGCTTTATTTCTCTCTTTATGAGATATTACAGTGCATGCCTACCATTCAAATGGCTGCCTTAACTATGCGGAAGTACATTGCTGGACATCTTCAAATACATAAGCAAGTGATCTGATAAAGAGTTAAGTCTCAGCTCAATTCCAGCAGACAGTTCATATTTCAAGGTTTTAAAAGTAAGATCATAAAATTCTGTGCCTAACATGCAACATAGGTGCAACTGCAATTTCTCCAAGTTGAGAAATATGATGGTTAAGAACTCTTCCTGTGTATTTGTTGGCACATGTGAGGTGCTACATAAATGCTGTAGACATGCAGTCACACTAACTAGGAATTCTTCCTAAGCAGAAGACTCATCATTTTGGCTCCTGACTGCCTAGACTTTCGTTGTCTGCTGAAGATGCTGGAGTAAATTAAGGAAACCAGTGTTTTGGGCTGGGTGCTGAGGCAAATTACTTTCTTCAGCAGTAGACCAAACTCTTGGAGTCAGATGTAATTTTCCACAAAACTAATATGATAATAATATTCACTTTTTACTTCTAATGTTATCCTTTATCTGAACAGGTATGTAATTTTGGAAAAAAAATTATGCATATTTCCAATAATGGGACATATTCTTGTAGCTCAGAGAATATACTTATTCAAAGAATTACTCAAATTAAAAAAGATCCCTACCAATAGACTGTAGGAAGCTTATTAATAAAGGGAAAGAAATTCTACCAATATCCAGGATGCTCAGATCTTGATCTGTTTTAACAATCTAGGAATTTTACTGTTTCTAACATGCATTTCATCTGTGTTTGTGTGTCAGGCATTTGGAAGCAAGTGCTGCAAAATTAAAAGGAGAAGGAAAAACAATATTGAAAAAGTGTGATCAATTCCACATTTGCTCTTCCAAGTAGAAGGCTGAATATGCTGATAAATTAAAACAAACTTGACTGAATACCACTGCTGCTATTTCTAAATTAACAGATGAGAAATCTGCTACAACAGCATCCCTACTGATACTCCGTAATTTGAATTAATTGCCTGTCTGTGACTCCAAATCAAAAATTAAGAATCAAACTAAGCCCATAGTATTAATATTGCATCTAACTATTTAATCTGGAAATTGTTCTTCCAGAGCTCAGCTTCCAAGGACAACTGCTATGGGGTTCTGTGCTGGCTGTGTGTGTACAAAAGGAATATTGATTATTCTCTACCTTACCTAGTTTTAAAATCTTTCAGCATCAAACTATGTATATTGTTCTATACAAAAGAGAGCTTTATCTGTGCTGTGAAAGCTTGGCATTTTGCCAAGGTCAAAACCACAAAAAATTTTCACCTGACATGTGAAAGGTCCCTGGATCATAACTGGACGGAAACATTAAAATTTGTTGTGGTATTGACCTTGGCAAAATGCCAGGTATTCACACAGCGATGCAGCTCCCTCCCCCTGCCAAGGGAAAGGGAGAGGGAAAACCCCCTGAAACTGAAACTTAAAACAGAAAGTGTTTATGTATTTACACAGAAAAGGGAAAATTAAAAGCAAAATTCAATATAACACATACACGCAAAGGTAAAAGATAACAACTCTCCTCTTCCCACTGAACTGGCCACCCAATAAGGCTCACTTCCCAAGAGATACCCAAACAGAGAAAAAGAAACTAACAATAAAATATTTACTTCCCAGAGATAAAGTAGTGGTGGTGTGGTGGTGAGGCCTAATACTCTGATACAGTCACAGCATATCCTCCCCAAATAGTGACCATGAAGAGAAGAGAGGGAGAGATATCTCACACACTGTTTTATGCCCCAATGTGCATCATATGGTATGAAATATTTCTTTCGTTGCTTAAATCAGGTGACAACCTGTCTCTACATGGCACTTTCAGGGCGCACTAAAACTGAGGCCTACTAAAACTGAGGCCTACTAAAACTAAGGCCTAACTAGGCCAAACTACCACAATCTGTTGAAATACATTTTACAGCTTTCATGTGGTGATGTTGTATTCTGAAATTTGGTTTCAAAGTAAGGATTTCCTGGGCTTCATAACTCATCTTCTCTTGTTCTAGATAACCACTGATGAGAGTTTCAGTTTATTTCCAGAGACTAACTTAGGAATAATGAATGTTTAGCAAGAACAAGTTTATAGGGAGAACATATTTACAGTGAAGCAACTTATTCACCCATAAGGCACTGCACTGTCACAGCTGTGCTGCAAGACTTCCGTACGATGAAGTCCATGGTTCAGATCACTACATTGATCAGCATCTCAGTGGGCTTGATCAGGGAATACCCTTCACTACTGCTGTGTGTGGCTTGCTTAGTTATAGATTTGATTTAATAAATAAGGGATCTCAATAAATTGGTTGTGACTTTGATGCAATGTAGAGCATCCCTGATTTGGTAGGTCATTAATCTGCCAGGTTTAACTAAATAACAAATTGCAGCTTTCATTGGCTCCAGGAATAAACCAAGGTGGAGTCCATAGGCTCTCAACCTGCCATGCTCTTTCTCAATAATTACATTGTTCAGCTGATCTAAGCTTCTGGATTGTGATTCATTCCTTAAAGTACTACTATTAAAAGCAGGTATTTAATGCTAGATGGGTCTACATGAGATTTACTAGTCAGCAATTCTGTCTTTAAAAGTCATGTTTCTACAAGCAGTCCAGTATTTCTAAGAATGTCAATAAACACACCTGTGTTAGGTTGAGCTGGCAAAATGCCAACAGCCTAATACAGAGAAGAGGAGAGAGGAAAAAAAAATGAAGAGGAGAAAAAAGAAAAAAACCCAAACTCCAAATAGCAAGCTTCTTATATTATACAAAAGAGAGACAATTAAAAACAGAATATTATATAATACATATATATACAAATGTGGGAAAGACCCCCAAAGTAGCAACAACAACCACCGATTTGCTTACTCAACAACACAGACCTCTACTAGCCTAGCTTACAGAAACACTCCAATAAGCTCCCCACAAAGGATACCCGGCAAGAGAGGAGAACACCAACAATGAAAAAAAGGTACTTCTCAAAATAAACAGCTATGAAGTGGTGAATGGGGCCCAACACTGCTAGCAAAGCTGATAGCAGGTATGCTTAGCACCTGGCCATGAAGGAACTGAGTGAGGCACCTCCTACACTTTCTTTTATACTTGATATTTATGTCAAATGATATGAAATATCTCTCTGGTTGCTTAAGTCAGGTGATACTTGTTGCCTCTAATCTATGTACTCTCTCTGGGCTTGCTGAACTGAGGCCTAGCTAAAACTAAAGCCAAAACTACCACAACACCCTACTGAAAAGGTGTTCCTAAATCTAGATACACCTCCAGCTTTCTGAGTTTCTCTCATCCCACTTTCCTTACTAAGGCAGAATTCAGATTTGATAGCAATACGTTTTGATGTAAACCCACAGGATCTGAAAGGTGGTTTTCTTTTAAATATAATTTTAATAGCTTTTGTTAGAATAGTTAGATGCATACATGGCTATTTGCTTGGCAGAACCTCTGATTCCTCTGAACACTGAGAATTCATCTTTGTATGTACAACTGAGCATGGCTGAGGATATTTCTAAATACTGGTCAGTAATTTTAAAGCTTAGCTAAAGGCAACTGTAGCAGAGATCTGTCCCAGTATTGCCATCAATTTTTCACAATACTAGCACAATAAAAGTATAGCATATTTGGAAAATATTACATACAAATCTGTTTTAGCAGGGTTTTGACAATGGAAATGATTTGTATTTTCTTGAAAAGTAAACGATGTTGACAAAAGAATTTTCTAAATCTTGAAGAAAATTATGAGGGAGAAATGAGTCAAAAATCACTCTTATATGATATATATTATCTCCTAGCAATCAAAAATGAGAGTTTTTATGTGAAGATCATGAGTGATTTGTAAGATTATGGAGCTGAACAAACTTTTATGATTGTTTTATAGATTATTTATCTTATTTTTTCATTGTAATGTAATGTGCTATTATCAATAAGTGGGATAGGTATTGAAAGAGTAGTAGTGATGCTAAATAGTGACTGTTTCTTTGTATTTGAAGAGGTCTAAGTTTTGTACAGTTAAACATGCAATGTATGCAGAAATAAAAAAAACTCTTTAAAAGAGTATTTACTCTATTACTTTATTACTCTAAGAGAGTAATAAATTAAAAGATGAGCATGTGGAAGATAGCTACTTTCTTTATACTCTTTTTTTTCTGGCTAATTTGTTTTTCTAAACTGAATTTAAGATATAGTTTTAACTGTGCTTTAACTTAGTGAGGGAGTAGGAGTGCATTTCGTTATTCTAGGAGAGACTTATCAAAACAAACACTGTACTGAGATTCAAGTAGAAAACTGGGGGTGGAGGAGGGGCATGAGTTGATTTCCAGATAAAATGGTCCAAGAAATTTAGAAATGTAAATTCAGTCAGTGAAATGCAACCCTGTGCTGAGAGCAGAAACCCTAGGCACCCTTCAGGCCTGCTTAAGCCCTCTGTGAGGGCTAATTAGTTCCATAGCATGAATTTTCAATTCCAGACAAATATGCATTTTACAAATAGTCTGCACAACAAGAATTATTTATTGGACTCGTTTGTGAATAATTTGAAGTATAGGGTGAACTCAGTCATTTTTAAAATCCATTTACAAACAGTTTACGAGTGAGTAGGGAATAAAGAATCAACATTTGTTTAAAACCCATCAATTTTCCTAGCTGTTAAAAAAAAGCTCAAACATGCTTCATGGTAAGAAAAATGAGGACTTGCACTTTCTGGAGGGGAGCACAATGTCTCTAAAAGCTCTTGGGTGTGCCATGATATTTTTTTTTATTTTGGGGGGGATCAGAGAATGTTTTCCCTCTAGGAGAAAGGAGTGCTCTCAGTTTTGGGGATGTATATGGACAGAGTAGGATTTTCATGGTGTGGAAGTCCAGGGATAGCCTCCTTGTTCATTCGCTTGTGAAGGTCTGAGCCCTCAGAATCTAAAATTCGTTCTATAAAAATGAGATAGCATAAGGATATTTACTGATGTTTTTTCTTTTCCTACACCAAAGGAATGAAACCTTTGTAGCTCCCTTGTAAGTGTTATGCGATTCATATCAGGATGTACACACAGTCATGCATTCCCCCATCTGCACTTTGATGAGAGGCATAAGGCTAACATATTCCTTTTCAGGCTTTACAGAGAAATTGGGCAGCTAATTTTTTTATAAATCAGCCTAAAACACTGCTTCTACTACTTTCTCACCATAATTAATTCATGGCTTGTTTATATTCATTTGTCCTTGTGCCAATATTCTTCTGGTGCTTAAGTAATTTTTCTCTCCCTTCATGTTTACATATCCAGATATATTTATAGGGAACAGTTATTCTTAGTTATTGTTTTGAGAAGCTGAACAAGCCAAGCTCTTTTAATGTGTGCATGCAAAATAAATTATTATTTATATTGCTCAAGCACACTTGCTTACTATGAGGTTATTTTTGTTCTGGTTTGTGTTTTAATTATTCTTTGACTTTCTTATTTGTTAGGAGCAAACAAGAAAGAAAGCACTGAGAAAAAGAAATCCCAGGCAATAATTTTCCATGTCAAAGGAGGCCTGAGACCCACAACATCATATGTATAAATGACAACTGGATAAAAACATGCAAAAGCTGATATACTTATGTTGCTGGAGTATATTTGGGGACACTCTTTTAATATGTAATGGTACAGTAGGTGTTAGAAAGTATAATTTGTAAATTCATACCAGGAGATATTGGGGTCACCCTTTATTGGGGTAATGTAGATTATCTTAGCAGCGGTTGAGGAGGCAGAGACACTCAGGCTCCAGTGTGATCAGAAGGCTCACCGAAGAGAAAGGACTTTATTTTTAGTAACAGCTTCACTTTTATCTACTCCTACATATAACATGCCAGTACACTATTGGTCAGTAGTTCACCTAACATACATGGAAAGATTCTACTGGTTACAAGGCATCCACATTCTGCAGGTGCTTCTCTGGTCCTTAATGGTGCATTCATCAATCACCTCAGACCTTAAGAGATCCACACACACACTGTCATCCCCACAAGGAAATGCCAACCTCAGGAAAACAGTTAATTTTAAAAGCTAAACTGAGTTATATATTTTGTATAAATTCACCGGGGAAATTTCTGAATTCCATAACCCTAGAGACTACCTGCTCCAAAATTATTTCCTTACTGTGCATTAAGCTTACAGTAACTTGTCACTGAATGAAAAGAATGATTTCCCTTCTGGTGGATATCCCAAAACTTTAACATACATATTTTCCCCCAGACAGGGACTTGATTGTGATAAAAACCTTAGTGTAGAAAATGTTAATGAAAAAAAATCTGTTTTGTTTTGTATTTGAAATTGCTTTTTCTGTAATTCAGATGAAAACAAAACATTTTCTAAAATTAATGTTTTCATTAAGTTTACATTTTCTGTTGCTACAAACCTTTGTGCAAGCTGCAATGCCCTCCTTGTCCTCTGGCAACCATTTTGACCAGTGCTGTCACATCACTGGGGATGCATGGTATCCTTTCTCAGAGATTCTGTTTTAGAAATGGATTTGACTGGACCATAGTAGTAAGTGACAATCCCCAGGCAGAACAGATTTTTGCTTAGTTGTGTTTTGTGCTATCCTAGTGCAGTGCAGTATCAAGCTCTGCAGTTAAACCTTCTGCTTGGTAGAAATTAGTAACAACAGTAAAGCTTGAGGCAAGAGCACCAAAGCACACCCTTTTTCTTGTTGGCTTACTTTCTTCAGTGCCCTCTTCCTCAGCTGCTAACTGTTCTTCTGACTCACCATAAATTATACTACTTCTCTTTTCATAAACAGGAAGAAATAGGATTTTGGACACTACAATGCAGGACTCAGAAAAAAGCCCAGAACCAGAAATAATGGGATCACTCTGCAAGTACCTGCAGTGTATCTGTATAAGCCAGCCCAGGTTAAGAAGTAACATGGCCATGTTTCACAGCAGTACACTTGATTTAATTGCCTTTGGATAGATCAGAAGGTTTACAACGTTCACATAAATGCACTTCCACGTGTGGATGGCTGCACTATTTCCAAATGCGTGCACAGCAGTATGCTGTCATGTGGATTTATCAGCTCAAAGCTGCAAAGGAGACATTTAGACTCAGCAGCAAACTGACAAATAAATTCCCAGTATAAAGGAATTTTTTAGGGGAAACAATAAAAGGAAGCAGATACTTAGGTATAGTCACACATTTTCTTCCCCTCCTCCCAATTTCTCAAATACACAAAGTAGCTCAAACTAGAAATTCTAATATTTCATAAGTGTAGATTATACATAATTATAATAACACCATAGGCATTTAAATGTCATCCATGAAGTGTTTTGGCATCAGGAGAGTTCAATAAAACTTAGACAACAATAAATAATTATTCAAGTGCCTCATCTTTACCTGCCAGCTTAGAGACTTTCCTTAACCTGCTTTTAAATCCATGCTTTTAGGTTGCTCACTTACGTAATTCTTGGGGGTGGGGGGTGGGGGGGTGGGGGGGTGTGTATAAATATTTAGATCTACATATTGTGGATGAAATTCAGGTCAAGGCATGGGTTAGTGGGGAATTAAACAGCAGGAATCTCTATGTTGCCAACTCTCTCAGGACTCTCACAGTAACTTAAGTTCACAGGGCTGCTCCTGGAGCTGTTGCTTCTTCTTTTCTGGGACTTGGATTAAGAAGCAGATTGCAGCTATTTCCCAGGGAGAAAAATGGTTTGCTCTCCAGATATTAGACCTTCACTTGGCAGCCATCATAATGATTTGGTGGAAAGGAAACTGGAGAAAAATCATAAACTCATTTTTTCAGCGGTTACCTGGTGCTGCTGAGGGCAGTGCTGGTGCACCTGATGGAATAGGAATCAACAACATCTGCTTGCTAAATGACTAAACTCAGATGCTAGGAAATATTTATCTAAAGCTCAATTATTTGGCTGACCCAAGAATATACTCTAATCCGGGTCATCTTTTGCTTTTGAATTTAAGATGTCTAGGTTTTAGTTGTTTGGAATTGTTTTTTTGGCTAGCATGTTGTGACTTTTAGGTTTCTGGTTGGCTTTATTTTTTGCTGGTTTGTTTTTTTTGGTTTTTGTTGTTGTTGTTGTGGAATTTTTTTTTTTCTGTCTTTAATCTAAAATGAAAGCTACAATTCTTAGTTTTCCATGGGCAAACAAGGACTGAACCTTCAGGAGTGATAGTTGTTATGAAAGCAGCACACTAGTGACCTGAGGAATCTCACTCTTCTCTTTATCAAACATTTCATTAGAAGATTGTGATAAAATCGAAATACATTCTCATTTTCTTTTTTGTTTGCCATTACCTATACTGTTCTTTTTTAATAGGTGACACTATTTCATAATGCTGTACTTTACATCATACCAAAATACCATATAACATACTTAGCAAGCAAAAATTACTGGCTGAAGTTTTTACAAATGGGCAGCATAAAATCATAGCAAGCAATTCACAAATATCAATACATTAGGTTTCAGAAAGGTCATCAGTTTAGAAGAAGCAGAGAAAGACCCACAGATTTCTATTTCTTGGCTTGGTATTAGCATCCAGCCTGTCAGACCTGGCCTTTAGAGACAGATCTGACCTACAGCAGAGCTGGCAGTTCAACGGGTGCCTCAGCGGAGGGAGTTATTTCATAGGCAGAAGATCTGCAAGTTTCTAAAAATATTTTCTTGAGCAGCACTTTTCTGTGGGATGCTGTATTTGTTTAGTCTAAGCCATCATTTTCATTCAGAAATACCGCTGACTTGATTCTCTTATGCATCGTCATGTAGCCATACTGGCTTTGACAGTGCTGCTCTGAACACCAGTGCCACTGAATTAAAGAGCAGATATTTCTAAACAAATGTGTGAGTCACTGCTGAAAACATTTTGATGTAGGATGGGCACTGGACCAAATCGCTCACACTGGGTCTGAATATATCAGCAAGTTCATGCTGATTCTTTCTCCAAGCATTTTAGCCAATGGAGCTATTCACCTGACAGAAACTCACTTGTCTGCCCATATTCTTTCTCTGTAAATAGTCTCATTCATTTCATGGAGCAGGGTGCTGAGAATTTCTCTTGGAGTCTGGTCTGCAGTGCTTCATTTGGAGAAGGATAAATTAGCCTGATGCTTGAGCTATTTGCCCACTTTGGGAAGTATAAAACAATCAAGCACATCTCTGCAGACTGCTTTTCTCCAGGTGTGCAAATAACATTGCAAACTGAGTGCTCTTTATGGGAAGTAAAAAGATGATTGAGGCTGTGCTCCTCAATGTGCTTCCCAGAAAGCAATGGGAAATGATACTGTTGATGTCTTCCTAATTCCTAAAATTAATGCATCTTCACAGTCTATACTTCAAGCCAACAAAACAGTCTAATTAGCAGTATCTGGTTTAAAATAAAATTACTCTTAATATGGGCTTTCCTGGATTTTCCTTTGGAATATAAAATATTTCTTTGCTAGGAAGAAGTATAAAGAGAACTTGGAAATATTTGAAGCATCCTGGTTTGTTTTATTTTGATTTTTGCTGATCTTAATTTCAAAAATAGACAAGCTGATTTAACCATTTTTCTTTTTAGCTGACAAGAAATGCAATTTTTTTAAAGAAATGAGTGTTTTTTAAAGGAAGCACTGGCAAGTTGTCTCACTGCTAGGTACTGCCTGAATATGAAAACAGTTATTTTAAAGGCTTGTTCTACAAAAGCATTTTGTTTTGCAAACCAAAACAATAAATCATTCTTTTCAGTAAGTGGTTTTATTTTCCAAGGTGTTTAGCAACCTGGCATTTTAGTGATGGCTACACAGAAAGAGACAATCACATGACAACAGCAGGTCTGTAGCTGTCATTTTGTCTTGCTTTTCCCTTATTTCCCTGTATCTTTGTGCATCTCAGATGTCCAGATACATCATTATTTTTGTAACATGAGATAGAACATATGTCACACTGCTGACCTTGAGAGTGAATTGGGCTCTTGTTAAAAGTGAAAACAACTATCCAAATGCTTCTTCTTTTTTTTTTTTTTTAAACCTACCAAAACAAGAATCTCAAATTAATTGCCGCTTCCCAACTTAATGTGAACCCAAACTTTGAACACAGAACTAAGCTTATTTTTTATATTGAATAACATGGACTGATCAGGAGGTAATCTCAATCCTTAATTACTATTCTAATTGCCCTGATATTTCTCTGTAGCTGTCAGTGAGGTGATGCTCATATACGACTAAATTTGGCACACTGCAAACCCACTGCCACCAGGACAAGCAAGTCCCTGAAGTGGCAGGCTGGCAGGCATTGCCTGCTGCTTGAATGGGAAGGTTCTGCTGTGCTATGCAGTGTTTAACATAGGGTACGTGATATGAAACCTCATTATGAGTGGGTACAGCATCATGTTTATTTATGGTTTAAGCAGATAGGAGGGCCATGGTATAACCAGAGTGTATTGTTTGCTAATTAGCAGCATCAACAATACAGGGCAATCTTCAGCAAATATTTACTGTTTGTAAGAGTTTTTCTGAAGAGCCAAAAATTTCACAGGTTTCAGTTTAATATCACTTCCTTCCAAGTTCACCTGTACAGTTAAGCTGAAATGGATTAAATTGATCTTCTTTTCCCATTATTTGATTTTTTCTTTACTTTTTGACAGAACCATCACATGAATGAGCAACTGTCATTCTGGATGAACTTGCATTATATCAGAAAGCCTGATTAGAAAGTACAGAACATCTGGGTTACATATTTTATTAGCTTCCCTTGAAAGAAAGTGTCTTGAACATACTGTTGTCAATCAGTATTTGTCAGGCTCCTTCGAGCTTCCATTTTTTTCAACAACTGTTTCTTACTAATAGGGCATAAAATCTTAACAGAAATAAAAAATAATGTGCTGAAAACAAGGACTAATTTGATACATACTGTTCTAATATTTTTTTCTCTGAAAAAGATGTCTGTTTTTCTGCCTTGAGCCTGGTACTAATCTTGCAGTGCTAGTTGGGAGTATGGGTCCCTGAAGTACTGGATCCTCCTGCAGCCTCAGAGTTTCAGATCTGTTTTCATAGAAGGACTGGTGAAGATGTATTTATGCTCAGCTAATAAAGACTTTGCTGGCATCACAGGAGTGATCATGAAATATTGTTTTGAGCCTGTAAAATTTTACTAAAATAGAACACTAGGCCAATACTGACTCAAGGGTATGCTACTAACCTGGGCTCAGGAAATGGAGGTTGGACGACTTCCATGGAAGAAGGCTCTTTCCCACTTTATGACAGTAGCAAATCATTCTGTCTCCTTCATCTCAGTTCTCCCCAAAGAAGAAGACTAAGGGTACTTGTTGATTCCTTTTATTTACTTGTCTCAAGTATGTTGGCCTGAATGAAAGCAGCTCTGTCTGTTGCCCCTCCTCAATTCAGGCAGCTCTTTTTTCAATTGCATTTTCATTCTAAGCTACCTTCTGAAGTGTGTTGCATTAAAAACAAATAAAACTGTACATACATTTGGGTAAAATAATACATGTGAAGAAGCAGGGATAGTCAGATTTGCTAAGTCTTGTTTTATTCTGCTCGTATGGCCCAGCCCAAGGATGGCCAAGTGCCAGAGATCCTAGGAATGGCTCTTAGAAGTTGAGTGAATGAACCTCATGGCACATACAGGGAGATGGTTAGACAGGATATTTTCAAACACAATGTCATTGAAATGCAGTTAAGAGTCAGTTCTGCCAAAGCAGCAGAGATATCATCACAAAGCACAGACAAGATTATCAAATTCCTAAATGCTGTATTCCATTTTTAGTTTTCACATGCTAATTGCATTTCTTTCATTCACAACCAGAACACTGAAGAAATTGGATCTAGTTATAAATTCAAATTTTTAATCTCTCAGTACACAGAGAAATTAGTTTGTTTCCAGTGGATCTGGAAGTCTTTCAGAAAAAAGCCAAAATTGCATCCCCAAATCTTGTACCTTCAAATGTTAGGTGATGCTATACATCAGAGAGAGATTAAATCTAATGCTGCAGAATTTTCTATTAAGCAGCTCTTCTCAATGTAGAAAACATGCCCACATATTTTTAGCACACTTTTTTCTGTCCTTCCCCTTTTATATATAAACATTTTGGTTTGGAAGCTTAGGTATAGAAATTCTGAAGACCTTCACTGTCAATTTTGCCCCCAATGAGCTCTTATTTTCCAGCAGTTTAGGTAGTTTGTAGGGCTAAAATTAAATAGCACAAGTTCTGAATTGCTTGACTCCTTAGTCAATAGCTCCCAGGTGCACAGGAAGAATGCTTCTTTTGTTTTAATAGAAATTCAGCTGGATGCCCCAGCTTCAGAAAATCAATGTGTCACAGCTTTGTGACAACACCTAGTGGTTTGTCACTGACATCTCATCGATGATGCGACCCCAGTAGAGAGAACATCATAGGCTTTGTACATATGTTATTGATATTATTGTGTTTTCATTGATTGTCTGCCACTGCAAAGGAGTTGTCATGTATGTTTTTTCTGCTGCTTTTACAGAGATGGACTTCTTGATCTGAAGAACCTGTCAAGCCCAATGGGTATATTTTGCAGCCTTGTATGCAACTTGACTTGTGAGCATTACCCCATGAAACTCGTTGGGTGAAAAGCACACAAAGTGAAAGAGGAACAGGAAAAGGAGGAGTAAAGAAGTATGTAATTTTCTGAGACTCCAGAAGCAGGAGATTATTATTTCATGAGCCTGGTCATATAAAGCATGTGTACAGGAGGCTATCTTGGTGCTGTTTCACATGTATAAAACATGTAGAGAGTGATGAGGTCACCTCTAAGCCTCCTCTTCTCCAGGCTAAACAACCCCAGCTCCCTCAGCCTCTCCCCATAAGACTTATGCTCAAGTCCCTTCACCAGCCTTGTTGCTCTTCTCTGGACCTGCTGCAGCATCTCAATATCTTTCCTGAACTGAAGGGCCCAGAACTGAACACAATACTCAAGGTGTGGCCTCACCAACACAGAGTACAGGGGAAGGATCACTGCCCTGGTC
>JAWWEV010000115.1:10835746-10863983 GCA_035583235.1 Hafferia zeledoni
GTGATTATTTGAGGAGGAGGTCCCCTCCCCCTCTTGTGAGTAAACATCTTGGTTCTTTTCCCCTCAAACCAAGACACATAACCAATTCTTTTGCAATCAGTTGTTCAGTCTTACTAGCTAAGTTATTATTCTCTGTTGCAAGTGTAAAATTTATGAGTGCCTTTTTGTTTTTATTTCATTGTTTTTTCAATAGGAGACCTTTTATTTTAATAATCAGCAAATGTACCAACTCTTCCAGGAAATAATAGAGAATATTATAAGTAGAAGAATAAAGTGCTATATTTATTACTCAGGGGAGTTGGGGGGCTGTGGTGGTCCTGGAGCCCTTTTTAGTGAGGTCCTCTGGACTCAATCCTTTTGACACAGCTTCTGCAACAGTTGAGGGGCACCCAGGTCCAGGGAGCTAATCCGTTACCTGGAGGGGATGTGCTCCCCCTTTGTCCCCTGCCACATGGCCCCTGATATGCCCCAGAAGAGTCACAGAGAGACCACAGGAGAGGAACCAGAGAGAGAGATTTATTACCATGGGTAGGGGTATTTAAAGGTTTTGGTGGGATTCTAGCTACAACCAATAAGAAACCAGGGATAACAACCAAAAGGAAAGGGGAAAATAGGGGCCAATAAGGAAACTTATACAAACTTTTCAAGGCAAAAACTCAGGCACTCCTGGCTGGTGAGATAAGGGTCTTCTCAGGGGATTTTGGGAAGAAGTTAGTGACTCAGGGAAAAAAACCCAAGGAATCCATTTTGTAACACATATTTACACAACAGTAAAAGCTTCTGTTTTTAGGGCATTTGTGCTTGCTTCTTCATCATCTTCACAAGCCCATTTCTTACAAGATTTTTTCCATTTCTGATACTGCATGTTCTCTGCCACAAGCTTCCCTGAGCATGAGTCTCAAGGCAGACTTGCAAACCTAGCAACTGGAAAAGAAGATGGCTCAGAAGAGGGCTCCTCCACCTCTGCAAAACTCTCTTCCAATCACAACTTTCCTGTTGCAACAGCCAGAATGTTTGAGACAAAACATGCTTACATGCTTATACCTGTGTCCTGGTTCAGCAACCGAGACCACTGTGTGGGTGTGACGAAAGCTGTGTATTCTACACCCTCTATGTAATCTCTCATGAACTGTTAACAATTTGCAGCAGCTGCCCAGGGCACACCCAACCCCTCAGGATGTAAGCTTGGGTGTTAAAGAAGCCTGTGAGATAGGAGCTGTGATAACTCCCCTCCAGGAAGTCGTTAGCACCTCCACACCCAGCCTGAGGGGGCCATCAACCCTAGCATCACCCTAGTCTGCTAATGGGCCATCAACAATTCCAAAAATAACCCATGACTCACAGAGTTAGATCACTCATTGTATAACTCCCCACCCTGAGGGAGGTACTGGGCATTCCCACCTGAACTTGAGGGTATACAATCTTGGGGTTTGGGGAATTCAGGGACCACTCACCAGATCCAGAGGAGCAGAACCTCAACAGGATTGTGACCACCACTCTCAACCAGACTGTGACTGCCA
This sequence comes from Hafferia zeledoni, assembly GCA_035583235.1. Classification (NCBI taxonomy): domain Eukaryota; kingdom Metazoa; phylum Chordata; class Aves; order Passeriformes; family Thamnophilidae; genus Hafferia; species Hafferia zeledoni. Next base: position 10,837,267 of record JAWWEV010000115.1, read on the forward strand.
CCTGCACCAATAGGGTTTTTTTCCCCTTCCTTTTACTTTGGACTCTGGGGAACCACAGGGGATCTCAGCACAGGGGTTAATGAAGACCATTCTGTTTGTGCCCCAGACTGCTGGGTTATTCTTCTGGGTTTTGTGGGGAACATACAATTTCTCTTTGTATCATTGCATCCATTGTAATATTTTTATTAAATTGTAACTCTTAAAATCTCTTTTGTGTTGGGTTCACTTCTGCTGCTGGTTTACCTTTAAACCAGCACAATATATTTATACAGAAAAAAGTTAAAAGTAAACTACAATGTAACACACACACAAATTAGATATGATAACAATTCTCTACTTCTCACTGAAAACAGATCCTATCATTCCGGATCCATAAAGCACTCCAAAAAGCACCCATCAAGATAAAAAGAGAGAATAACAATAAAATGTTTACTTCTTTGAACTAAAACAAAATGCAACATAGTGGCCCAGCAGCAGCAAGACCCACTGCAGCAGAACAGCAGCAACATGTTCTGTCTCTATCTCAGTCATGATGGGAACTGAGAGAACTCTTCCTACTCTACTGTATATCCCAGTTTGTATCATCTGGTATGAAATATTTCTTTAGTTGCTTAAGTCAGGTGACACTTGTCCCTATCACGGCTTACTAAAATTAAGGCCTAAACTACCACACTGTGGCTCTTCAGAGACTTTATCCCCCCCCTCCCTTCAAGCTCATTTGTTCTTAGACATTTATTTTCTTCCTACTGCAAACACTCATGTCCTTTCTGGGATGTGGCCGTCATGCTGAAAGTCAGTGTGTGCTTTAGACCACTACACTGCCATATTACCACTGTCGGTATTTGTTATCCCGCTTTCCCTTGCCATGTATAATATCCTGTAGATTGCATCTCAAAATCCCTGTATCAAAAAAGATGTTTTGAGTACTACCTTGGGGATGAAGGTAAATTAGGCAGCAATGGTCCTAAAATTTATACTCCGTGTTAACCACAGTGCAGTCCTTTTCTGGAGCTGATTGTTGTCAGTGTCCAGCTTCAGCATAAAGCTGTTCATGTCGACTAAGGACATGGCCTTAGGAGTACAGGACATGTTCCATTTACTCCTTAGCTATTTGCATGTCAGTTTTCCTTTCACAGAGAGCTTTCTTGGAGATTACTACCCATTAAAAAATAGTAATTTCTTGATGCTTTAGGGCATTTATTATCCTGAAACCATATCTAAAGAGATATTTGTGCTGTCACGTAGTGCAGTCTGTGCATGGTTATGGTTACTTATGCCGTATTAGTTAGCTACGTCAAATCTAAATAGTGATATTAAAGCCAGTTTACAGGGATCAGTTTGCTTTTGTACCTTTCAAGATTAGCACTGTGGGGAGCCAGAGGTCCACAGCATGCTGACTGAAGCAGGGAGTAGCCCACCACGAGCTATGTACCACTGTGTCTTGCTGCACCAGGCAACTGATTCACTCCCAATGGGAGCAGGGACTGAAAGGCAAATGAAAATGATGGGCAGGGGACCAGAGAAATAGAATACAATGACAGTGTGGGCATACACTAGATTTGTAGAATTCAATTTTATGTTGGTCCATAATATTTGATCTAAACCTATAAACTTAAAATTTGTTTATTTCTGTCATATCAGCTTATTTTCTTCCTTTTTATGGCACATATAATGGAAAATATTAATTTCTTTTTTGTTGAAGAATTTGTTGTGAGATATATTTGTTTCTTTACTTTTAAGTCTGAAAATTGCAACAGCAATTTTATTTCTAACTGGTGTGCCTTCCTCAGTATTTATAAGCTGCAATAACAGCCAAGTGCAGCTGATAGTGATGAAAAGGAAATAGTACCACTTACTTGTATGTCTAACACAGTAGGTGTTTAATAGCCATGACATTACATAATTGGAGGGTGGTCTCATGGTGTAATGGATAGCATTCTGGACTCTGAATCCCAAGGTCCTGAGTTTGAGTCTCAGTGGGGACCATCCCCTGACAGTTAAATGCCTCCCTGCCATCCGAATCCATCAGATCTTGGATTCTAAGCAGGGTCAGCCCCAGTTAGCACTTGGTGCTGTAGACAGTCCCAAGGACTTCACTGTCACTGTCCAAGCTTGCTCGGCCATGGCAGATGAATCTTAGGACTTAAATGGTGGGCCAGTTCTGCGCATGCTGTGCCTCGCCTAAAAAAAATCCACTGTGCAGGCTGGAAGGGCACACCCACGTGGGGAGAGCCCTTCCCAAATCTTCGTTCGCGAACTCTGGCCATATACATATACATAATTGGATCTGCATGAATAACTTAATTGCACATAGGAATGGGTCTTGCAATGGTACACTGGCCAACCAGTGCATTGTTCAGCTGACATGAACACCCTTCTTTTAAACTTTTAGTAAGTACAAGCTCAGGCTTTGGAAAAATCCTAAGAGACTAGAAGAGCTAAAACCCCCAATAATTCCAAATGTTTGCACAAGCCTGAGCAGCCCACTGGATGGGACACTGAACTGTGTCTCTGGAGAACTAGGGTCTGCATCAGCTGTGCTATGTGATTTTCAGTGGATCATTTAATACCTCGGTACCCACTCACAGCAAGTTTTCTGAAACAGGAACCCCATATTGTATTACAATGCTTAACACAATAGACCTTTCCTTAGGGGTAAGATCTCTACTAGAACAACAATCTAAATAATAATTTTCTATTAACCAACCTGAACCCTAGAGCAAGATTTCTTGCTGCATCAGTGCTAAAATCTGTGCACAAGGATGAATTTTGGCCATCATTATATATTTCTTTTTTTGTCTCCATTAAGTACCACAGTGCAGTTTCCAAGTCAACTGCTACTCCCCCATGATGTTCCCCAGGACTGAGCTGCTGAAAGATAAAAAAATCTGTAATTTTATATTCATGATGCAAAATCTCAATGCAAACAGAACCTTAAATAATTTTATGGCCTTTCTGGGTAAATATATTTGTTGTCTTTTTCAAATGCTCACCAGAGAAAGTCTTGAACAAATGAGAGATGTGAATTGCTCTTTGTGCCAAGTTTAAGTGCTGCATCACTTGTTGTCTAGAATTGGGTGGACTAAAGATAGAGAACTTCTCTTTCTTCCATTCATGATGGAATGTCAAGTGGAATTCTGCATCTGTGATAGAATAATACATGTACTGCAATTAAAGGATTACTAGATTATGAATAATTTTTTTATTGTCTGGCCCCAAATTTTTTACAAGAAAATGCATCCCCCCAAAAAAACCACACACACACACACACACACACACACAAAAAAAAACCAAAAAAAAAAACCAAAAAAAAAAAACCAACAACAAACCCAAAACACCACAGGAAGAGCAGGATAGCAAATTAATTGGCTTAGTCAAGAAGCTTAAAATTATTTTTCTTCACACATCTTCTGCCATGTAAGGTCAGACTATTTGTTTAATTAGTACTTTTAAATCAGAGATGCTTTCCTTAGGTTTAAATTCCTGTTGGAAAGTAGAATTTTCCTCTTTTCTATATCTGTGTTCTGCTTTCTCAAGAATGGTTCTGGTTCGTAATGAACGGTAAACTTTTCATTAGCAAGCAGTACAAAATGCTAGTATAGTTACAGAAATACATAAGCTCCAGGAGGGGATTCAACAGCTTTTTCTTTCCCAAACCACAGACTCATACTGCAACACTTTCTGTTTGCATTTCTCTGTTTTCTTTTTACCTGTCTTAGACTTGATAGACAATGTAAGCATGATGCTTTCTTGCTTAACTTGGTGATGCTGAGTAGAGCAAGGTGGATATGATAATGAAAAGAGTGCAGACTTTTGTTTTGGAAATAAAACCCCAAAAACTGGAGAAGCTTGTGCTTCTTCAGTGCTTTCCTGTTAATGAATTAATCTGGAAATCTGAAGAGTTTTTGCTTAATTTACTAGTACTTAAAATGTAACCAGCCAGCCTATTGCAGGTTCTTGTACTATTTTATTATTTGTATTGATTCTGGTCCCAGAAGCTGTAACTGAATGAAGTAAAGGATAAACTATTTCTATAGGCTATAAATGTGAAATCTTTGAACATAACCTACCCCAGTAATTCTGCATATTATGGAAAAAAAAAAAATTCCTCTAGGCAGGTACTTTAATTTACTCATCCTCTGAAGCATCATGTATGGCCTATGAAAGATATGGCTGGGATCTTTTGATTTTAAGACTAAAATAAGCTTTTTGATCTTTCAAAAAGTGTAGAAGATTTAATTATTTTAAAGTGAGACTTGGTAGAAAATCATCTCTACACTTTGTGACTCTTCTGATATGGTTAAAAATGTAATATAAATTTAGCTCTGTTGTGGCTCCTCTCTGTTCATCTACGTCTGACAGAGCCAATGCCAGTTGGTTTCAAGACAGCCCCTCTGCTGGCCAGCGCTGAGCCCATTGGTGACAATGGTAACACTTCTGTGATAACATATTTAAGAAGGAGAAAAAGTTACTGTGCAAGAGCAGTTGCAGACAGAGAAGGGAGGACTGAGCATAAGTAAAAGAAACAGCTCTGCAAACACCAGGGTCAGTGAAGAAGGAGGTGGAAATGATGCTTCAGGTGCTGGAGCTGAGATTCCCCTGCAGCCTGTGGTGCAGACCATGGTGAGGGTAGCTGTGCCCCTGCAGCCCACATAGGTCCATGGTGGAGCAGAGATTCAGCTGTGGCCCATGGAGGAGCCCCATGCAAGAGTAGGTAGATACCCGAGGACAGCAGTGACCGCATGGAAACCCCTCGTTAGAGCAGGTTTCTGGCAGGATCTGTGGCCTCCTGGAGCAGGTTTGCCAGCAGGACTTGTTACACTGTGGTGGACCCACACTGGAACAGTCTGTTTCCAAAAGGCAGCACCCTGTCGAAGGGACCCATGTTGAAGAAGTTTGTGGAGAACTACAGCCCATGGGAAGGGCTCATGATGGAGAAATTTATGGACTGTATCCTATGGGAGGGACCCTGTGCTGAAGCAGGGGAAAAGTCAGAGAAGTCCTCCACTGAGAAGGAAGGAGTGGCAAAGACCTCATGTGATGAACTGACAACATTCCCCATTCCCTATGCTCTTGTGCCACTCTGAGAGAAGGAGGGATAGAATTCAGTAATAAAGTTGGGCTTGGGAAGAAAGGAAGGGTGAAGGGAGGACTTTTTAAAGATATGGGTTTATTTCTCATTATCCTACTCTAATTCGATTGGTAATAAATTCAATTATTTTCTCAAAGTCACGTCTGTTTTTCTCATGATGATATTCAGTGAGTGATCGCTCCCTGACCTTATCTTGACCCACAAGCCTTTCATTATATTTTCTTTCTGTTGTCTAGTTGAGAAGGCAGGTCATAGAGCAGCTTTGGCCAGCACCTTGCATTCAGCCATGGTCAACCCATAACAGTTATTTAGGTAATATAAGAATGATCTTGAACTTGACCTGAATACTTAAAAACAAACAAACAAACAAATAAATAAATCCCAGGATTCCCACTTTGCAATTATCTACATTCCAGATACTAGTTTGAGGCTCTGATTAAGATCAAGATCTTTATTTTTCTCTGGCCATACAGCGATGCATCCTAAAAATTAGCACCCTAGCAAGAGCATGAGAGACAAAAGGTAGCTGAAGGAAGCACTATACTACTGTTTTATGGGAGGGAAAACATCAGCATGAAATCTTCTTAAGTGATTTGCCCAAAGTAAAATCAGTAGTTGTTACAAGAGCTACCTAGAATTAATCAGTCATAGAGCGTGAGTGGAAGAAAGTTCTTTTTTCAAACGCTTCTTCATTTTGCCATGTGAATTTCCTGTCTTTTTTCCATTCCTGAATCAAAATAATCTAGCATAGACTCTAGTTTGCTTATATGAGGTTTGGTTGAATTCCCAGAACTCTTCTGAGTAGTTAATAACAATAAGGATATATAAAGCACCATTCGTCCTGTTGGAAGAAAAAAAAAAATACTATAAACCCATTAAAAGTTACACATATATAATGTTGCATTCTGAAATTTCTTCAATTTTAAAGGAAAAGAAAAACGTCAACAATATTCCTTTAGATCCTAGAAATTGTGCTTTCTTGAGATAAAGGGAGAAATCATCTGTAGGATTTGGGCTCCGAATAAAACATACCAATATAGTTTTAAGTAATTAGGTTCTATCATGAAAAACTATAAACGGTTTCTGAAAGTTCATTCAATAATAGTAGAAAAAGATTAGACATTCATTTATTATAACAGTAATATTTTAGAAATAGAAAGCCCTATCTATAATTCTTTGTGAGAACAAAAAGAACAGGCAACATAAAAGACCAGGTCTCTAAACTTAGACCTAATTATATCCTATTTTACACTACTGACTTCAGGTGGATTTACTAGATCAAAATATAATTTAGTCTAATAGTTCATTTCTCAAAGCCTGATCTGATTGTATGGATTTATGAGAAATAATAGAAGTCCTAGCCAAACCATTAGGAGCACATTAAAAATCAAAACTTTGTTTTCATGTAACAGTCAACATTCAAACATTAGCATCACTAAAACGTCTTCAAGCTTGATAGCTAACTCTCATCCTGGATGTGAACAGCCAGACAGCCATTTCCACACTACATTTTCAAATGTCAGCTGCTTTCATTTATCAGAAATTAGACTGACACTTCTTAACATTTTATGCAAAGTTAAGCAAATGTTACAGAAATTACACATGCCAACCATCATAACAGAGTTCAACTCTAGGTTTCTGCTGAATTAATAAGATGAAAAGAGACTTTCTGATAAAGTCCTTTTTATTAGTAGCACTACAGCTCAAGTTGTGTGCCTCTGAAGAGGGACCTTGAACAAAAAATCATCCTTGCAATCTAAATTCCCCATGTCATATGTGATAGTTCAGAACAGTAGGAGTACTGGAGTCTGAGATGGTCTTTCTGTTCTTCATTGGGTCCCTTCACTAGGTAGTACATTTCTTACCTCTAGGGTTGCAGCTTCTGTTAATGAATGTAACTTCCTTATCTGTTGTTTTGAACTGTCTCTGGGGTATTCTCTCACTTGACTAGGTAAAATTTCAAAATATCTAGTGAAAGTTTGTAACTTGTGACCTAAGTTTTAGCAAATTCAGTGACTAATGCTAAGCAAGTTATTTTGAACTAGTTCTGTATAAGTAGTATATCAAATCACATGAAACCAAGTAAAGTGTGTTTGCTCTGATCTCTGAAATTTTAATTACTGTACCCGCTTCTTCAGGGGAAGAACTCTGGATTAGCAGTAGCCAACAATTCCAAGTGTATGATACAAAAGGTGTACAGCAGGCTTTTCAAGGATAAAGAGGAGCTGCTCTGGCCTTAAGTCTTCTCACTTTAAACAGAGCCCAAGAATTAGGACATTTTTCAACATAATACATATCAAGCCTTCTTAACAGTATTACAAGGCTTGATGTAATTTTCAGTTCTCAGTTGCCAGCAATACTAAGTCTGTTAACTCCAGAATCACAAGAAAAATGGTTTTATACAAACAAATGCAAGATACTATCTTTTTAATACACAATGACCAAATATGCAGTAGAGGTAAATACTGTTCTTCAAGAATAGGTTAGTTGTCCCCTGAAATAAACTGTCTCAACTGTCATTCCTGTTTCACAAAAAATACCATTGTTCAGTTGATGAAACACCAGACCAATTTCCGTATGCCTGAGCTTTGAGAAATATAAAGAATTTAGAATTAAATTTATTCCTATTCTGAACACATATGAATAATATGTTAAAATTTTGCTCTGCAGCTGCATATACTTCAGGGTTTTTTGTAATAAAATATGAGATTTTTACTGCTGGGGCTGTACTTTGAGAAAAAAGAAAAAAGGAGAATGATCCATGAGCTCTCTCAGTTTGATCTGTAGCACACAAAAGAAGGGGGAGATAATGATATTTTTCTTCGCTGATTTTCTTTTTGATGTTAAGGAGTTATTTAAGGTCTTGGACTTGAAGCTTCAGTAAGAATGTTCATTGTAGGAGGTAAGTACACCAACCACCAAAGCACACATATTTTGCAAGTGCAATTTGGCAGTTTTTATAAAAACAAACAAAAAAAGTCTTTGAAGGAGTAACATAATATAATCTGTGTAGAATCAGGCTAATGTAATGACGTGAAACATTTTTTTTTCTCCCACCATTCGAGAAAAAGGAAGTTGTTGTTTTTATAACGTGGATCAGCTATTAAATTGAATTAATAGATCTAATATGTCTGGATTTGTAGAAAGCTACTTGACACAGTTTCCCTTGATAGATTATTACAAAAGTTCTCTAAATATAGGTTTCTGTGAGTTTACTGAGATCACAATTTTGTCAATGCAGTACACTGTGAAACAGGAATAAAGTAATAGTCAAGCAGTGATCTGTACTTCACTGGCACTATTATAAATTAGTTCTGCATTTATACTGAGGTGTTAAAATTATTAAACTCATTAAGAATGTAACATTACCAAGATACTAAAGAATAACACACAGATTAAAATGGATAAGGAATAGTTAGAAACCAGGGACATGAATGAAAGGTATCTGTAATTCATAGGTGTTGGATAAAGAGTGACACCCCACTGGGTGGGTCTGATGGTGTCAATACTGTTTAATACTTGCTTCAAGATTTTCAGCAGACCTATAGCATGCTCATTCTTCATATTTTGTGCACCCTTCTGCACTTGGGCAGTTACTGCAAGTGATCGATTGTTTGAGCCATCAACCATTAACAGTCCAGTCTCTCACAGGTCTGGAGTCACTACTGCTAGATTTGGTGAAGTTGGATTGCATTGCAGTTCCAGGCATCTATGTGTGTTTCCATACTGAGCTACATAGGTAAGACATATTTGAAAGGAGTGATTTTCACAGAAGGAAAACTGTGTACCAGCTTCCTCATGAGTATAATGATTGCCTGACAGCTCTCAAGAAAGCTTTCTAGAGAGTTAAGTTTTCTGTAATTCCCTTAATAAAATAGAAGCCCTTTTTATGTAATGAGATCATCTACAGCAGCTTTTCAGACAATCTACATTGCTGATACATTTTCACATGGTATACTGTTACAGTGCTCAGAAATCAAACCAGCAGTTGTGTTTGATCCACAGCAGGGCCCGAAAAGAGTGTATATCATCTAAAATGGTACATGCAATCCCCAGGGTGAGGTGATGTCTGAACTGTAAGGACAGAATTACTTCTGCAGAGATTGTGACATGAATATTTTATATGACTCAGGATTATATTTATTTTTATTCCAAGGGAAGTGAAATGTAATTTGAATGCATGCTGTCAGATGAGTGACACCTATGGAGAAATTATAACACAGTAATCAAAGTCTGACACAGAGGAACACTATTTGACCAGAGAAGGAGTGATAACACAATTATTAATTCAACAATAGACAGGAGTTTTGGCACTTAGTAGCAGCAGTCATTTTGCATATAAATGGGAGCAAGACAGCTGCACAGACAAGAATGAATGTCGGCTCTCTCACTGATTTTTCAAATGTTTCTATCATTAAAAGTGGCAAGTCACTTCTAGTTCAAGTATAACACAGATGTAAAGAACAAAACACTGGAAAAAGAAAATCAGCCAATCAAGAATTTGATGGTATTTTGCTTTTTAATGCTTATAATTTAAAAATTCATTTTTGAAAAAAAAAAAAAAAAAAGAAAATAATTGATCTTTATGGGCTGAAAAAAGCAATGCGATGGCCGGGGCAGGATTACTTGGGGAAGCAGTTTCCATGGGCTAGACCTAGTAGAACCAGCAATATTGCCACAGTGGTCCAAATAATGAGTTTTCTCTGCTAGAAAAAGCTCTTGGTTGTCTGCAGTGGATGCAAACTTTTTGGGTGACATTATGAAATGTAAATGTGCTCTTACATTGTTAATTTTTCCCCCCTTCTCTGAAGCCAGTGATATCATTGTAACTGGAAGTTAGTCAACCCGATAACAGAAGAAAATTAGCATTACAGTTGATTTTCCTCTTTGTGCTGGTTTAAAAGTAAAACAGCAGGAGAAATGAACCCAACACAAAAGAGATTATAAGTCAGAGTTACAATTTAATAACAATATTACAATAAATGCAATGGCACAAAAAGAAACTGGTTTTAACTCACAAAACCCAGAATTATGACCCAGTACCCTGGGGCACAAACACAAAGGGGTTTGTTAGCCCCTGTGCTGAACCCCACGTGGTTCCCCCAAGTCCAAAGTAAAAGGAAGTGAAAAACCTATTGGTGCAGCTGACGGCTGCAATCTGGTGAAGAGCGGTGGTCGCAGTCTGGTTGAAAGTGGTGGTCTCCTCCTATCGAGGTTCTGCTCCTCCTCTGGATCTGACAGGTGGTTTTCCAAGTCCCCAAACCCCCAAGATTATATCCCCTCAGGTCCAGGTGGGACTGCCCAGTACCTCCCTCAGGGCGGGCAGTTATACAATGAGTAATCTCACTCTGTGAGTCAAAGGGTATTTGGAATCATTGATGGCCAATTAGCAGACATGACACCTCAGGCTGGGTGTGGAGGTGCTAACAACTTGCTCAAAGGGAGTTATCACAGCTCTTATCGCACAGGTGTGTTTCACACTTAGCTCACACCCTGAGGGGTCAGATGTTCCCTGGGCAGCTACTGCGGATGGTCCATTGTTAACAGTTCATGGGAAATGAATAGAGGGTGTAGAATACACAGCTTTGGTCACACCCACACAGTGATAAACTGGTCCCACCTGCTGAACTAGGAAACTCTTCTTTAGCCACAATGTATATATGTGGACTCCTTTGATGTATGGTTCAATGTATCTCATGTCAGTAAGAGAAAACCAATGACAGAATTGTATTTGATACTGAGGGATGGTCTTCTATGATGAGAATAAATATAGGGTGATGGTTTAAGGGGGCAGAAGGTCTTTGAATTAGCAGAGAAGGAAAGGAAAGCATCATGTCCAGACATAGGACAACTACTTAATGAAGAAAGGGGTTTACTGAGAATCATAGACTGGTTTAGGTTGGAAGGAACCTTAAACATCATCTAGTTCCAATCGCCACTGCCATGGGAAGGAACACCTTCCACTAGACCAGACCTAATGACTGTTAGTGCATTTTACAATGTACAAATGAAATATAGACATTGTCCTTGGAAATGAAAAAAAGGCATCCAGGACTTCCCCCTCCAAGTGCATGTCTTTAGTATTGGGCACTGTCCCAATTAACTACTTATTGTTTGAGTATAGCTTCTATGGAAATATTGAGAATACCTGTTCCTTACCGCATGTAACATTCTGGCTGATTACTGAAATCAGAGGAGGTGGACTTGACCACACCAGATGGGAAGGGCTGAACTGTGGTCTTCCTGTATAAAAGTTTGAAAAATGGAGCTGATATACAAATTGATCACACTGGGGACAAAGCCATCTTTCTTCCTTTGGCTTTGTCTTAAAGCTTATATTTAAGGCAGTATGAGCTGATTCATTTGATGTTGTTTGCAAGATTAGCATAGGGAAAAAAAGTAACATGCTGTTTGTGGACATGGCTGGAATTTGTGTGGGAAAATATTTAATTAGTTGGTAGCAATAAGAAGGAGAAATTTCTGCACAAGCCTAGAGGCCTCCCTGAAGTTCCAATGTTAAAAATCAAACTCAGCAGGACTTGAAACATTTCCAGAGTTAGGCCACAGTTAAATAATTTCTGTGGATTGTGGATTTGGTCACCTAAATTTACATCACAGCTGAGCAACAATCACAACAGATAAGGTCCTATGAGGTATTTAGGTGCTTAATGCCCACTGGTTGCAACAGAAGTGACATGTCAAGATATATTTGTAAATATCAAGTTTAAAGTTCATTGCAAGTGTTTAGCTCAACCAAAGAGTAGAAGTATTCTCACTATATGTGAAATAGCATTCTAGGTTAGGCTTTACATGTGTATTTAAAGACCATATGCTGTGCATATTCCTGCCACCAGAAATGTTTAACCCATACTCTGTCCTTTTAAAGGAAAATTATTGTTTTCTTTACATAGCAGCAGAGATTTCACAGTTGAAGGCTCAAAAACGTATCTTTTAAAAATAGCAAGTTATGCTTCATCTCTTCCTAACACTGGGCTCAGCCATGAATTACTCCAGGCATTGAACTCTGACTATAGAACAAGTTACAACCATAGAAGCTGACTGGATCAATTCTATCCTTATACTACTCCTGTAAAGTAAATTATTATCATCTTGTTACATACAGAGAGACTGGATTTGAATTTGTAAGATTATGACACTGGCTAGCTGCTCACAAAATCAAGGCCATATTTCAAAACAGATTCTATTACTTTACTGAGATCACAATTTTGTCAATGCAGTACACTGTGAAACAAGAATAAAGTAATAGTCTGGCAGTGATACTGTACTTCACTGGCACTATTATAAATTAGTTCTGCATTTATACTGAGGTGTTAATATTATTAAACTCATTAAGAATGTAACATTACCAAGATACCAAAGACTAACACATAGATTTTCAAGAACAAGTCTTTACAATAAATTGGTTTCAATGAAAGAAAGCATATTCTTTCTATGTAGTTATGTTTTGATTATTATTTTTCAAAATAAAAAGTGTGACATTTAGGAGATTAAAGCATCTTCATGACAAAAATATACTTAGAAGTTGTCTCGCAACAATTCTGTTTCTGCAAAGTTAGAGCATTTTGACCTTTCCAGATAGTGTAAAATTTCAATTATGTTGATGATATTGAAATTTCTATGACTTTGCTAAAAGAGTTCTTAATTCTCAGGTTTTGGAAAATGTTATGGTTTGAACTTTTCAGAATCTGAACCTGCTTATTTCTAGAACTAAAAAATAGTCATGGCACATTTCTGTCCTTCTTAGTCATATGAAATTCTGTATGTTCTACACAAAATCTTCCGGATTTTACTGTGAATAAGATCTACAAAAATGGGCTTGTGACTCCATATATTGATTCTCATTATGGAGAGGAGTCTAAATAAATGCCAGTTTCAAAATGACTAGCACCTGAAAAAAAAAATTTAAAAAATTACTCTTCTCAGAAATTAAAGTTAATTAAATTAAACTTCACTGACTAGAATATAATCAGTTAGGCACAACATCCATCTATTGTCCCTTAACAACAAAAGCTGTTCCAAAGCACCTCAGAGACTGGAAGTAACTCTACTGCTTGAAGGGAGTTAAAACTCCCTTTAAGGAATGGCTGTGCTGTGCCTAATCCTGTGTCCTGTCACCAGTGGTGACCAACAGGAGGTGCCCAGGGGTGCAAGACTCCAGAGAGACCTCCTGGTATATCCTCTTGCCAAGAATTTGCATCTTATGGACTTCTCCAGAGAGATATAGATAAAACTTTGTGTTGAATAGCTCATCTAGAATTCTTGTCCATGATTTCACACAGCATCCCCTTGAGATCATGTAAATGGTTAGCATTCATAGCTTCCTACAGCAAGGGTTTCCATCAACTTCACTATAGATATTGTAAAAAGATTCATCCTCTTTTGTTCAGTGTGAACTTACTTCCTATGAGCTTCATTTGATGAACCCAAGTTAATCCATTGGGAAAGAAAATAAACAAAAATTTTCTTGGGATATTTATGGTTTTATGTGGCTCTGTCACATGTTGATGACAGGTATTTTTCCAGGATGAAGAGTCCTGATTTACACCATTTTTATATGAAAGATACTCCACACCTCTGATCTTTTTTGTACTTTTAGGAACTTTTTTCCGTTCTGCCTTTTGGAGATGAGGCAAATAAAACTACGGTTGCTGTATGCTGAATAACTTATTATTTGTAAACAGTGAGACCTCGCCTCTCATTGATACCTATTCTTAAGTTGCTACTAAAAGTGATGAACAAATTTTTGACCACTCTCTAACCATTTACTCTTACCTTCTCTTTCCTGTCTCTTACCTATTTATTTACTGTACTGGTTTAAAAGTAAACTAGCAGGAGAAATGAACCTGACTCAAAAGAGATTACCAGTCAGAGTTACAATTTACTAAAAAGATTACAATAAATACAATGATACAGAGAAAAATTGGTTTTAACCTAAAACAATCAGAAGTATAACCCACGAACAGGATGGTGTTCAATACCCCTTGTACTGAGCACCACCCTGAGTACAAAGTAAAAGGAAAGGAAAACCTGTTGGTGAGGATGATGGTCACAGTCTGGTCAAGAGTGACAGTTGCAGTCCTGTTGAAGTTCTGGTCCCCCTCTGGATCCGATGAGTAGTACCAGAAGTCCCAAAACCCCAACATTATATACACTCTGGTCCAGGTGGGAATGCCCAGTACCACTCCCAGTGCAGGGAGTTCCACAATGGGTGATTTAACTCTGTGAGTCATGGGATATTTTTTAAATTTTTGATGGCCCATTAGCAGACATGACCCCTCAGGCTGGGTGTAAAGGTGCTAATGCCTCCCCAGAGGGGAGTCATTACGGCTGAATCATTGGTGTGAAAACAGGAACATGCTCCTATCTCACAGGCTTTTTTAACACCCAGCTTGTAGCCTGCAGTGTCAGGTGTGTCCTGGGCAGCTGCTGCAAATGGTCCATTATTAACAGTTCATTAGAAATTACATAGAAGGGATAGCATACACAGCTTTTGTTATACCCACAGAGTGATGAACTGGTCCTGACCACTGTAACTAAGATATTTACTCATGCAAGTATATTTCTTCTTATACTGTCTTAATTTTTTTTCAGAGCATTTGGTGAAGGATCTTGTCAACTTCTGGAAAAGTAATAGTCAAGCCAATGTCAGTACCCTTCTCAACTTCTACACTTTTGTGAGACGAAAATGCTCATCACAAAAGCTATATGACTCTGTCACAGAACTGGACATAATGGTCCAAATCTGCATGAGTTAAAAATTAAACTTCTAATATAATACCAAATAAACCCAGATATCTGATGTGCAGAAAGAAGGCAAAAACAGAACAGAGTAATGCTATTAGAGAAGAGTGCATCAGTGAGATCGTGAAAATTATGGAGGACTGTGTAATATTTCAGAAGGAAACAGAAGTAGTAGAATGGAAATTAAATTTGAAGTAAATGAATACACATTAGCCTAAAATAATCCCATGCATCAATTACTGAGCACAAACACTATGCTCAGTAGGCAGAACACCTCTATAGGAGCAAACATAAATAGCAGTATCAATTTCTGCCCAGTCTCAATGAGAAGTTAACAATACAGATAACATATTTTTAAATGAGTGGAGGAAAATCAAACACATGACATCTTTATACTCTTCAATGCTATTCTTGCCTCCGACACACTTTGCTAAATGTTTTGTTATTGTTTTAAGATAGGGTGACTAGCTAAAATGGTAGCAGGGAAAATAAAGCTTAGAAATCCTTTTAATATATTATTTAGCAGTGTGAATTGAAAGAAAGAAATAAAAAGGCACATTTTAGAAGTATTGGGAGATATAATTGACAAGAAGAAATAAACTGAGATTCATTGCTGCAGAAGGCAAAGTATCTGTGATGGCTTTGAATGATTAAATGATGCATCCCAAAACAGGAGCCAAGACAATAAAGATATTCAACATTAATCTATAATAATATAGGACTGGTTGGCTGCAACAGCAGCCATTGTTCACTGGATGGATCAGAACTTGGTTGGGGACATAGTTTCCCTTTTCAAGACTGCAAACTAATAAATATGAAATGTTTAAAAAGTTTTAATTTTTTTAAACCCTAATTTTAAACCCCTAGATTACAGAAAAATCTAAGCTATGCAATATTTGGTCAGCCAGCTAGTTATCTGTAATATTTATGATTTGTGTGGGAATAACTGTATATGTAAAAAATGAACATATGTCCTCATGGCCAAGTCACAGTGACTTAATTTTTTGGGTCTCCTTTTTAGTGATATAAAGCTTAAAATGTTTTAAAATGCATTTAGAGAGTTCTTTGTTAAAAAACCTTATGCGTGTCCCAAAGCTGGTATTTTTAAAAGATTTTGGAATAATATATTATGCTGAACTGTCTGAGAATGGCTGTGCATCATTATAAGGCTAAATCTGGCTTAGTCATCTTCCAGGCACACTATTTGAATGTGCACAATGAGGCCAAATCCAGAATTCTGATTTTGTTCTACCTGCTCTCTGACTTCAGAGGAGGACCCTCCTGAGTATGATCACAGGATTAGCTGAATGGTATAAGCAAGAGCTAAAATAGGTTTTCTTCCTGTTTAACAATTTTCGTATGACTTAGAAGCAAGAAAAAGGATGAACAGAATACAGTAACTTAAGAATGCATTCTGTGTGATGTCAAATATCTTCACCTCGATTACTTTCAGAGGAAATTTCCTTAGGAAGAGCTGAGAACCTTCTAGAAATTACTTATTTACTTTAAAAAAATCAGAAAAAAATCCCTGTCAATATGTGTGTGGAAGGACTGATTTAATGATTTTTTTCCACTTTATATAATCCTCTGCTCTTTATTCATTGATGTATGAGAGTTTGAAAGATTTATAAAGAGAACAAATAACCTCTCTGCAGCAATGATGAAAATGGGAGATATTTTTAAGGACCAAATTATATGAGTAAGTAGCAAAACCACTGACTTCATTGTTGTCATATTAAAATAATTGTAACTTTTAGTTACTGTGATTGCTTTGTGAGGAACAAAACTTCAGGTTTTTGATACCTGAGGTGATTTGGGTGTTTACCTATCTGGATCTGCAATATCTGTGCTATTATGATCCAGTCACTTGTCCCATATCTTGGGAATAATTGAAAATTTTGTCAACATGTGCCAAAGAGATGGTCAGTGTTAATGATTAATTAGAAGGGACATTCATGGAACACTTTTAGTCTGTCCTTAAAATATTGTCAGAATATATTTACCTATCCAAATTGCTTTCAAAATCAGGCTGATGAGAACACTGCCGTTTTTACCATGGCTCAGCTGATAGGTTTCTTACTAAGTTGCATAAGCTTGATGGCTTAGGACCTGCACTCTGTACCCTAAAACACATTCAAGTAGTACTTCCTGGATACACGAATTTATAAATCACTTATCTTGATGAACAAGGTCATAAAACCTCTTTGCCCCACAGACAATGGAGCACAGCCCTGTGTATGAACCCTCAGCAGCATCTTTTGGTTGTCAAATGCTTCCTTAAGGGGCCAAACTATCCTTGGACTTAGTGTGTCCCAGGCTTGCAAAGGGGTGTTGTTATCCTTGCTACCCTTCTTGCTCCTCTGCAGACTGCTTGCCCATTAGACCTCAATTTACAGCACAGATGCATCCTGCTGACCCCATGGCAGGGAACACAGGAGGGTGAGATTGGACCAGTTTTACAGCAAGAAAGGAGCAGAAGTTTATTATCCCCCTTAATGGGTAGTGAGCCTAGGTAAGACGATCTGATGACAGGACTCCAACACAGCTGGATAGCCACTGAATTCTTAACTTTGTGGTAAACAGGCCTTTGTTTTACATTTTGGTCTCAAAGTATTTCTCTTCCCACTGAAAATATACTCAAGTTATTAGTAATATTATTTAAATATAAAAAATTTATTTCTGGTGAACACACTGCATAGCCTTAACAGTTCTATCTTGCAGAAATCATTCTCATTTCTCAGAATGTTTTATGTTATTTCTTGTAATAATGTCATCTTAAACCTCAGCTTTTAAAAAAGGTTTTGGAGGAATAATCCTGCAACAGAAATATAAAATTCTAAAATGTTTTGTGGCAACAATTTAAAATAAAACTCTTTCAGTATTAAAAATCCATTAAAAGTTAAATGAAACCTCCCAGCACAAAGACAAATGTCTAGGGATTCAATCATTGAAACTGCTTGCAATTAACTTATTTAAGTGGAAGGGTTTTTTTCAAGCTTACAAGAGAAAAGAATTCTTGTAATAAAATAGAGAAGCCAACATCAAAGTTTCTGTACACCACAAAGCAATAAGGCAATTTAATACAATATTAACATATGAAACAGAAGTTAACTATGCTTTTCAAAGAGTTCTTTAAACAGAACTGGGAAAAAATAGGCTGCTGATGTGTTCTTAGGCTTTGGATTTAAAATTGTAGTGTTCCATAGTTTCAGAGAAATAAATCGAGTAGGAAAGTTGGTTGTCATGTACTATGCTTGTGTTTCTAAGCCCATCCAAAATAAGAAATGGAGAATAATTGCTAAAATTTGTCAGATCTGTAAATTGTTTTGAATTTAGTCTTATCTGACTTATGAGAAAAGTGCCTAGGTTCTTCTTTCCTACCTAAATAAGATGAAATGGATAGAAATATTCAGTATTCATTCATATGAATCCAAAACAAATTAAAATAGAGCACTGTGAGAAAATATTTTAGCTCTTTGTGACAAGAGGCCTGGAGTTCTGAGTTGTACTGCTATATATTCACTAAGAAAATAATATCTATTGTTCTGTAGTCATTGATGATTTCTTTAGCTAGGGGGAAAAAATTTCTTTGAAAACGTTAATTCTCTTAGTAAAGTTTTTCAACTGTTATTACTTATCTTCCAAACAAAACTGAAAAAAAAAAAAAATACAGCAACTCTTTTCATCACTCAGAAATCTAACATACATATAATCGTGGTAAGAATTGGTTTTTTTCCTGCTTTATATGGACATTCCTCTGATTTGTTTAGAAGTGGACATTTTCAGCCCAGGAAGATGACTGTAAGTAGTACATCTGGCCTTCTGCAAATTACGGGCTCAATAATGTAAATTAGACACTTTATCCACTATCTAGTGTTTTTTTAAAAAACCCACACATTTCTATGTGATGAAATCTCCACTAAATCTTGTATAACCTTCCTATTATTAAGTGCTGCATTGTTGACTAACAGTATTTTGTCCTTGAAAGGTAGTCAGGGTCAGTACTTTGAATGAAAATGCAGCTTTGCCCTCCATAATATATGTTAGACAAGCTAATAATAATATTTTTATCCAGCTCTAAAGAATCAGTTTGCAAAATGTGTAATTTACATATTTAAGTAGGTTGGGATGAAGTTTTTTACTCTATATATGTACAAGCAAGGCAAATGTAGAAAACTAGGTTATTAGAGGAGTTTGAAATGGAGAATAAGTACTGACTGGAGAAGAGGATTATGAATTTCTGGCAAAAACCTACCTTCTCTGTGAAATGGATACATATCTGGTATTACACAGCAGAGTAGGAGGGGGAAAAAACCCAGCAGCTAAGAAGGCACAGTTGTGAGAAAGGCAGACAAAAAAGAGGAACAGCCATATTAATGGGTGAATTGGAGCATGCCTGCTGAAAGCAATTAGAGTTCACATGGGTGAAAATGAAGGGAAGCACTGAGATCATATATAACTGACACAAATTAAAAATAAGCTATTTGTTCTTGCTGCTCCCATCACTTTTTACTAATAACAACCTTTCACAGTAAAATAATGATTAAAGTCATCATGACTGAATTTAACCCACTGACCAAGAAGCCAGCAAAAGAATCCACTCTAGTGACCAAAGTCAAGAATGGCCAGTGGTACAAAATTAATCTAGTCTTAATGATAGTTGAGAAATGTAATTTCATGCTCCACTTCAGCTGGTTTGCCTTGCCTTGTTCTTTAGAATCACTACTACTATTTATGAAGAAGGAAGAAGACCTTCAGTGAATTGAAGAGGAAGTTGAGTTTCATTCTCAATTCCTAAATGTACTACTTCTATGCAAGAAACGTCTAAATTATGTGGCTGTCACAGTTAAATGACAGAATCATTGGTTTAATCTCTTACAACATCTAATTTGTCAACGAATAGAGTACATTCCTCTTTTGATGTTACCTTTGGATTCAGAGATCTGAGGAACTGGAAGACAAGGCACACTCCAGCACTCTCTGTCTATGATGCAACCCACCAGCTTCTGAAGGTGGACCTCTCAATAGGAAAATTATAATTTTTGGCTTAAAGTCTGTCCCATAAGGCTCAGTGGGACCAGGATTTTTTTACTGTATTTTGACAAATGAATTCTACTGTGTGCAGACATGGATTATTCAAGGACATTGTACCATGTAGCAGCAGGACTATTCTGTGGTATGTAAATCCTGAATGCTCTGTACAAATGGTGCTGCTGAGCAAAAACCTGAGTATGTGTCACACTGAGCCATGACAGGTGCGGGAGCAGAGGGTACTGACACCCCTCACAGGACATGTTGCAGGGGCCTCACAGGGAGCCTCATTCCTTTCATGTGGAAGAAATATCAACCTATTCCAAGTAGGACTTAGGCCTGAAACATTAATAACTTCTGCCATAGGGATGAGAGGGAGTTGTGGCCCAGAAGCGGTGCAGCCTCTCACCATGTAGTGCATGCTCCAGTGCTGATGCTCTTGGCACAGGGGAGGCCCCAGTTCGGCCAGCACCTTACTGGATTGGGTGATCCTGCCCAGGTCTAGGCATAAAGGCATGTCTGGACCTCTCTTCTGGACTGGGACAGTAGCAGGGATCACTCCTGTGGGATGTGTGACCCAGCACCTCCTCGAGGTGGCATCAGTGGGGCTGCAGGAGGGTGTGAGCAGGTGTGCACCCTCAGGGGAGACTGATGATCCCTGTGTGGAAGATGTGCAGTAGCCTGGGCAATAATGTTTGTTGTCCATAGAAATCAGATTTGTTAGCTGGAGTGCAACAAGCCAATAAGTAGAATATTAGTAATAAGAAAGATAGATATTATTTTGTCTTTCTGAGTAACCTGCAAATGCAATTACCAGAATAGATTGTTTTAAGTACAGCTAACTGCTTATATTCAGTCATTAGCCAGGTCCAGAAAAGTCATCCGTCCCCTATATTTGGCACTTGTGAGACTGCAGGTGGAATATCATGCCTGGTTTAGGCCTTCCCTCCACAAGAAGGATATTGCTGACATACTGAAGGGAGTTTAGGTGGGCAACAGGATAGTTGGGAGACTGAAACACAATGAATGACAAGAAGCTGAGTGAGCTGGGTTTGCTCAGCCCTAAGAAGAAATTATTTCAATGGGACCTTACTGGTTGCCTACTGTGAAAAAATTATGGGGCTTCTTACAAGCAGGGAGTTATTACTGAATGTCAGTATGAATGTTGGTAAAGGGGAGTTTTGACTTTGTTGGCAGAGGGCAGCTAAAATGGTCTTAATTAACAATACTATAAATTAAATAAAATGCCAGAAGGGGTGTATGCAGGGATGGAGGAGCTTTCCAGGGCTTTCTAGAAGCCTCCAGGCGGGAGGGGTCTGGGTAGCTAGGCAAATTTGAAGGGAAAGGCTGTAAGGCAGTAGCTCCAATCAGGGGCTGCTGCTAGGGCACTGCGGCCGGGATCCAGGGTTGATAGGGTAGGAGGATCCACCAATTGTCTGAAATTCCGCAGCAAGACATTGCCCATATAGGGAAACCCCAATCAGGGGAGAGGGGCAGTCACAATTCCAACCAACCCCCGGACAGCGAGACAAGAAAGGGAAAAAGCGGGACAAGCCAAGAAAGGGGTGGGAGTGGGCACGGTTATAAGGGGTTAAAAGGGGAACCCCAGCCCTCCCGAGGTGTACTTCTCAGTGGCAAACCCAGGGGATGCACCCTGTATATACAGTTTTTAATAAATTTTTGCTCTAATTTCTTTGGAAATCTGTCTTCTAAATTTTTGAGCATGGAGATTTTTTCTCACATCTACAACTTCTGTTACCCTGGGAAGTTGTGGAATTCCCATCAACTGCAGATGTTCAAGACTTATTCAAGGTCATGATCCTGACTAACTTAATCTAACTAGACATGTTTTGAGTAGGAGTTTGGACTACTACTACTTGAGGTCCCTTTCAGCCTAAGTTTTTCCATGAAGTCCTCAGGGCTGCTTTGAGGACAATGAACAGGTTTATTCAAAAGCTATCAGACCTTGTGCAGGAAATAAAAGCAAAGAACTGAAGAAGTAACATACTGTGGCAAACTAGATCATTGAACATAGGAGTAAGGATGGGGTGAATTAAGAATGTAATTTTGAAGTTTTAGGTGAGATGTGCTTTTAATATGAGTTGAGTGTGTGTGTGAACTGAAGCACAACTGATTTCTTAAAGTTGTATTTAGCTTCATATGAATTCTCTTCCATTTACCTTTATAGGTGCATATCGGTAATTGTTACTTTTAGATTAGTCTGATTTACCTGGTCAGCTTATTCACCTTCATACTTGCATAAAGAAGAAATATAAATAACCTTACGTAGTCTGAAACATACATCAGTCTGATAGTTTTGATCCAGGTTTTCCTTGGTAACTAGTGGTAAAAAAGGAAAGGTCCATTTCCCAGGTATTCTACACTTGTTTTTTTGGTGTTGTTTTTTTTGTTTTGTTTTGTTTTGTTTTTTCTTTTTGGGTTTTTTTATTGAATAACTTAACAAGGGAGTATAACTAAGAAAGGGATAAGAAGTTGTTTTTTCTTCTTCTTTCAGTCACTGAGGCTTGGGAGCAGGCAGTCCAGGCTTTGGTCTCCCTAATCAGAGACTGAGGACCTGTTGCAGCGATTGCTGTCCTCTACCTCACAGGAGATCAGGGAGAAGCTGAATGAGACCCATTTAAAGAATAATCTAGTAGCCACTTGGGCACAGAAGCAGAGTGTTGAGTGGGTATATTACATTCCATATCATGCACCCGCTGCTGGGTAAGTTGAAAAGTGCAATAGACTGTTATAAACAACTCTGAAAGCACTAGATGGAGGAACTTTCAAAAACTGGGATAAGCACTTAGCCAAAGCCACTTGGCTGGTTAACACTAGAGGCTCTGCCAATTGAGCTGGTCCTGCCCAAGCAGAATCCCTCCACACAGCAGATGGAGACAAAGTTTCAGCAATTCACCTGAGAGGCATGCTAGGAAAATCTGTTTAGATTACTCCTCCCTCAAGCCAAGACAAACTCATTCGTGAGATTGTTTTTTCTCAAGAGCCCAGAAATACCTGGTAAGTAATGAAAAAAAAACAACAGATCCAGTGTGTGCCCCAAAGCAACTTAGCCTTGGGGAAAAACTAATTATGTTTTTTGAATTGTGTTTTGCAAGAAACAAAACACCAGATGAAAAAGACTCAAATAAAGCTTATACCAGTATCCAATGATGTCCAACAATGCATCAGCCCAAATCCGTGAACCAGTCCTAAACCCGGAACTGTGACTGTAACCAAAGAAGCAAAAGATCCAAACTGAACTGATGTTGGTGCTGATCCTTGATGACAAGACTTTTGCCTCAAAGAACTACATAAAGACTATACATATATGTATATATGCGCAAAATATAAGCAAATGCAAAATATAAGTGTTGTGTAGAAAAAAGATAGAGTAGAATAAGGGGTGGAGAATGTGATAGTTTTGATCCAGGCCTTCCTTGGTAACCAGTGGTAACTAAGGAAAGGCCCATTTCCCAGGTATTCCATACTTGTTTTTTTTTTCCATGTAAGAAGGGAGTATAACTAAGAGAGTGGTAAGAAGTTGTTTCTTCTTCTTCCGGCAAGGCTTGGGAGCAGGCAGTCCATGCTTCGGTCTCCCTTATCAGAGACTGAGGCCCTGTTGCAGTGATTGCCGTCGTCTACCCTGCAGGAGATCAGGGAGAAGCTGGTTTTCTCTTGAGGGAAGTTTTGGTGAGATTGTATTTTGCCAGTTTTTAGGGGGTTTGATTGTACTTGTCTGTTTTGTTTCTGTTTTGTCCCTCTGTTATCCCTGTTTCCCCTTCCTTTTTCCCTTTTTTTCCCTGAGAGTTCCCTATTGTGTGTGCAGATTGTATATATAATTGTAAATGTTTGAATATATATATATGTATATTCTGATTTAATTCAGTTTCTTTTAAGTTTTCAGTTTCCTTTTGGTTTTCTTTCATTTTTTTTCCCTCTCCCTTGGAGGAGTGGGGGGAGAGGGGGGTGCAGCTTAGTTGTTGGCAAAGAAACCAAGTCAAACCTAGACAATCAGTTACTTGTAAATATCCACCCAGTATTGTAAATTAACCCATGTTTATCATGCTCTTTTGTGCATTAATTTGTTACCAAATAATTTTCAAGCTAGTTAAATTGCTTGACCCTCTTAAATTTCCCTAGACCACTTTTTTTCTTCTCCTATGTTTCAGAACTCCCTACTTTCTGTTGAACTGGCAATTAATCATAACAACTGTTTTGGTAAGCGATTACTTGCTCTTTATAGAACACACCGTATGTCTCTTGCTCACAGTTCTCTATAGCTTTTAGATATGATAAAAATAAATCTGGTTGCAAATAGCTGAGATTTTTACCTACAAGCTGCTTTTGGAGTTTGCTGTGTGATAGAAACAGAGGATTTTGCATGTCAAAAAAGATTATGCTGTTACAAGGAGCAGCATGAACAATATATTTATAATTTCTTTAAAAATAGATCCCATGTGGCCATAGAGTTTTGACTCAGATTTCCCTCAGATATTTCAGCAATGTCTCCCATCTGAAATAAGCCTAACAGCCTTGAGTTCAAGTAGAAGTGCTACTCAATATGGAGTTCAGCATGTGTTTTAATTGTGTATTCAAACTCAGTGAGAGGTAGAGGGGCTTCAGCCTTGTGTTTAAATCCATAACCAACCAAGAAAATATTTATATATGCTTTAAATGTAAGACTGCATGGCCTTCTGAACTGCAGAGGAAATACTTAAAACAGATGCTCGTTGTCAAACTTTTACCCAAAAGTGTGTGGGGATTTTTTGTTGGTGTTTGGTTTGGTTGGTGTTTTTTGTTTGTTAGTTTGTTGGGTTCTGTTTTTGTTCTTTTTGGGGAGAGTGTGGAGCGGGATGACAGTGTCTGAAAGGGGAATGTTTGATCAAATGTAGCCCAAGTGGTAGTTTGAGAGTTGGGACACTACTCAGTTTAAGCAATAGCATCACAATCTCTGCATTGAATTATTTTGAGAAATCCAAGACTCCACTTGGGTCAGGCATCATCAGTGTCACGGTTTAACCTCAGGGGACAGCTAAGCCACTCATTCACTTTTCCCCAATCAAAAGAGTAAAAATGAGAAAACTCGTGTCTTTAGATAAAGACTATTTAATAGGTAAAGAAAAAGCTTCATGCATAAGCAAAGCAAATTAAGGAATTCATTCACCACTTCCCATCCACTTGCTGATATGTGTTCAGCCATTTCCAGGGATGGAGAGATGGTGTGGAACATCCCTCTGCTCAGTGAGCATTAGCTGTGTCTCCTCCCAGTGTCATGGGCAGGGCTGGCAGGGCACTAACAGAGGAGCAGAAGAGTCCTTGACATTTTGTAAATGCCACTCAGCAATAAGCAGCACATCCCTGAGTTATCAACTCTGCTCTGTGCACAGATGCCAAACATAGCCCCATACCTGCTACTAGGAAGAAACTGAACTGTATCCCAGCCAAGATCAGTACAATCAGATACTGTCATACCCGTGGGTGCATTCTCCACTACTCCACCCCCAACCCTCCCCACCATTTTTCTAAAAGCAAATTCCAGATGTCATTTTCAAATTAGATTGTTTAGCGGACAGATGGCATTTTATCTTCAAATCATTTGTACTTGCTCTTCTTCCTTTCACAGGGCTATTTTGAAAGGAATATTAGTAATGAGCTGAAATATAGATTAATACGTTTAGTCCAACAGTTACATAGAACACCTTTTTCAGGTATGGAGAATAATTCTAAGTTTCTAGCCTTTTTTTTTTTTTAACTGAACTCTGTTGTTTGAGTGTTTTTTCCAGTGAAAAAAGCTACTCTATGTTGAACTGTAGGAAGGAATATACAGAATGATAAAATCCAGACTCATGTGGCATGAATAGTAAACCATCCAGAACAGTCCATAAGGAATTGCTTTTGCCAACATGATGCTGCTGGTTGCCTAAACCCCAAACAAACCACAAGGTATTCATATGTGCTAAATTTCATCATCTTAGAATGTTGAAGTACATAGATTCTCTGCAAGTCAGACATGCATAAGGCTATCTTCTGTATTGCAGTTTTAGCAACATTCTGATGTGCAGAATTGCACCTTTTGGTGTTTTGTGTATTTAATGCTATGTAGCAACTGATTATTTTCAGCTCTGAGTGGTGCTGAATCATAACAGAAATGAGAAATATAGGCACATTCGATCTTCATGAGCATCACCCTTACTCAGGATTACAGTCAGATACATCAAAAAAGCAAGAAACTGCTGGACTAAGGGGTTTCCCAGCTTTCTTCTTTCTCATCAGGGAAAATCAACAAAAGGAGTAGTGAAACAAATTCTCAACTCTCAGCAATACAACAAGATTTCTGAGGTACATATGTAACAATAGAATGATGCCTCAGGCTTTTCTGATTTTTAATTTTTATAGATTTTCGAAGTAATTGTAATGAATGTAGATTTTAGTGTACCAGTGTTTCTAGTAGCTTAAAGTTCAATGTTTATACATGTCAACCCTCCCCCTTATCAATCCCTCAAATTCCTTTAGTTATTTAGTTTTGTTATCAAGGTAGAGGGTTGAAAAACATCTTAAGATTTGCACCATGAGACATAAACATAGGCTGAGTGATCTCCAAGCCCAGAACACTGGAAAGCCTCCAAGGATTCCTATGTGCTGCAAGGAAGATGAAGCATAATGAAGAGAGGGTCCCAGACTCCCCCAGACTCAATTACTGACAGGGTGTGCCAGGTGGCAGGATGGGGCAGAACCAGGGATGGGTGAACAGGGATTGTAAAGTAAACAAACTTTCGCGGAGGTTAAATGGACTCCACAGACGAATCTATGAGATTTAAAGTGAAAGCCATTT
>JAWWEV010000115.1:10864083-10875680 GCA_035583235.1 Hafferia zeledoni
TAAGTTTACTTCCACATTCCTCTTTGTTACTGTTGGCAGATGTTGCAATAAACATGTAAGTTTCAGAAGGAACAGAAGTAGTCACTGTAGCAGTTGCATTTTTCCTGCTGCAGTCAAGGGCATTTCTGGCTTTTAACTCAACTTAGTCTTCAGGACTAGGAGCAATGTAATACAGTGTACAGGATAACTTACGACTTTTGTGTCATCTTTAGTAAGTAAATATCAGTTCTGTAAATTCCAACAACTGCATGAAAATTGTGGGATGTGAGTTAAATACGACAAATTACTGAATTATAAAAAACAGAAACCACAAAACCTCCTCCCCACAAAAAAACCCCAAACCAACCAATCAAACAAAACAAATTAAAATGAAACCAACATATTTTGGCATTTAATTGGCATTTCCCAGCAGGAAATATTAACTGTGTGCATCAGACTTCCTGCTAGCATAGCAATAGCGCACTGCAGTTATTCCTTGGACAGTTTGTACTAGCTCAACCCATCTTGCCAGGATGATGCTGAACAAGAAATCTTGCTTCATGTTCTGTTAAGTTAGACCAGACTTGTTTGGATTTTTTTTCACTTGATGTCTGCTTGGAATTGTATTACCTTACAGGAGTCTTATATTAAAGGGAAAGAAAAACAAAGATAAAAAGGATGAAGCTTTTAGTTTTTCTAGTGAGCACATATTTATGTGTCTACACCCTTGCAGTTGCTTGCATAATCATTATGCAGTTGAGTTAGAATTTACCCACATAAGTTAATTTACTCACAAAAGTGCATGATTTCAGCACTGCTAAAGATTATATTTTTCCAAACAAGACCATACGTTTTGCTTTGTTTCTCACACCTGCTTCTCAATAGATGGAGGAAAAATGGGGATCGCTATACAAACATTCAACTGGCTGAAGTTTTGCTCTGCAGAACTATTGTTAAAATAAGGGCTCATTCCATTTGGAAATTCCTACATGAAAGAGCTTGATTATCAGATTTTGTTACATAGTTCACTGCATCCCAGGTTACATACATCTTCTCAACCAAGTCTAAAGGTCAAGTGGCTGCTGAGGATGCTTTTTTTTTAAATTTGTTTTTAGTTCTGTATCGAACAGTCCTATGTGAAAATTTCCAGATGGCATTGCAATAGATTGTAGCTAGTATATATGCCCTGACTGTAGTCTCACTTGTAGATTTTGAATTAATTTTTCTTCACTACTAAGAAGGAGGAAACTTCTTCAAATACCAACTGTAATTGCCCAGATACTAGCAGGTAGACTTGCTTTCTTTTAAGAAAAAAGTACAGATAATTCTTGTATTCACATGTAAAAACATTTATAGCTTTTTACTAGGTAATTTTTAAAGACCATAGAACTAGAGTGACTACCTTCTTTTTCAATATACCTCACTCAAGGCTTTGTTTTGTTGTGTGAGGGTTACATTTTTAATAGGCAAACTGCATTTCATATATATTGCTGGTAAATATAGCATTGCTTATAAAAGCTGAGAAACACAGAATTCTCAAAGTTTTGTACAGAGATGTGAGGGTAATCTACTAATAATAATTTTATTTAATATGTAGATCCATATGTATCATTCCCAAAGTGAAGTGAGGTAATAGTTAAATTAATCAATTAGTCAATAAAACATACATTGTGAAGTCTCCAGGTGTGTGCTTTTGCTTCTTAAGTCAAAATATCATATATCCATTTAACAACATTCAATACAATATTTATAGTTTATAAGGGAAAATGGGGTTTATATGGAACTATGTATGTCAAGGGACTTTAAATTTAAAAAGAAATAGCATAGAAACTATAGATATGTTACTGATGGATAAACAGAAGGAACAAACATAGTGTTTTTTCCCCTTCTCTGAAGGAAGAAAACAAGTACAGTGAAAAGAAGGATGCATTGAACTAACTTCTAATCAAGAGAATGAAGAATAAAGCATCAGGAAAAAAAAAAAGCTGTGAGAGACAGGGTTAGCAATCATCTTAAATAGATAAGTGTTTGTATGTGTTCCCTACAATTTTTGGGTTATTGCTCATAGTGTAATAGTGTGTTCAAAATTCTATTAGTATTTCACTTGCATTTCACATTTTAAAAATTCAGAAGTGAGAAGATTTTTATTGTTATCCCATAGGTGAGATGAAATCCACAGACTTACAAAAGTCAGGAATCTCATAGGAAAGAAGAGAAAGGTAATTTGTCTGTAATCTTTAAAACTAGAATTATTCACTAAAGCTTTTTTTGAAGACAAGCATCGACTTTTATTCCATGGGAAAATAATAAAATTGGAAGAATGGAAGTCTTTGAATAAAAAGAGGGTGCTAATGATACCCAGCAAAAAGCTATGATTTTTATGTTGGATCTTGTGGTGGTTGGTAGGGTGTTGTAGTGATGTTTTTGATATTGCTCAAAATCTGAAAAGATCTATTGTGAGATATGGGCTAAAAATATACCAGCTATTATTAAACCTCTCTTACCTCCTTATATGTGGGATTATGAAGGTGAGTCTGATTTGCATTCCAGGAATTTTGGGGTTCTTAGCGGCAAGAAAATATCTCACAAGCTCTTTCCTGTTGAGTGCAGAAGGGACCCTGACTACACTCTGACTAAAGGATATATCAGCTGGTTTCTTGTACAGGAGTTTACACATTGTATGCAGAGAACAAATCCTTTCAAGTCTGTGAGGAGCTAAGAACAGTTACCAAATGTGAAAGCTAAAATGTGTTTATATTAGTAAGTCCTAGACAGGAATGTCAGCACTACTTTACTATTTCAAGTGAATTTGTGTGAGAGTTGGATGCTAGTGCAGACTGAGATTGGGAGAGTGGAATTTGAGTTGGAGGGGTTTGAGGTATATATTTTCCTCGATGCAATAGGTATCTGAGTCTGGAAGTTTACTTCTCCTCAAATATCTACATTTTTATATGTGATTGAAAAAATATTATATTAAAAGTTCTGTTCTTCTTTATTGATGTTGGATCAGTAGAGAAAATAGAGCCCGAATAAGTGTTTTGTTTTGCCATGCCTAATACTGGTAAAAGATCATTGCTATGAAGTGGCCTAGCTTACTCAATTTTGTTCAATAGCATAAATCTAGCAAGCACTGCAAATTATTGGTCTTCTTAGTGGTCAAGCAGCTATTTACATTTAGTCATGGGGAAAAAATATTTTGTACAATGGCACATGTCGTATGTATTTATCAGGTTAGAATTAGCTTCAATTTGGTTTCTTTTCTTCCTAGGAAATGCTGTAAATGGGCTGTTAAAAACTAAGTCCATGTTTAGCATTTTTCATGAGTTGGGATGCTTTTCTGAACCTGAACTTGGCTACCTGTGTACCATCAGCACTACCAGGATCTCATCCAAAGGCTACGAAAATCAGTGGAAATATTCCCATTAACTGCAAGAAGCTTTGGAGGAAAATTCACTATACTCATGGTGAAAGCAGGTTCATAGGCTTGTAAGAAATAACACAAATAGAAATGTCCACATTTGATTATTTATAACGATAGCTTGTGCTTGTTCTGTATAGTTTGAAACATTCTGCCTACTTTGTCTGTAGCTAGGGCTGGTTAAACACTAGAAAGGATTAATTATTTGAAAATATTGCTGTTACTATCTGAATAATTTTTATATGAGTATGGATACTTGAAAAATACTAACTGAATCATATTCAGTGAAAAATGGCAAGATTTACACAACAGTATAGTCACAGAACAGTATTGACAAGATCTACTTGCAGTGCAGTTACCAAAGTCACCTTTTACTTGAGAAGAATGTCTTGAGAGAGATGAAAGAATCTAATCTGTATTCTTTCTTCATAGTGCCAAAACTAACCATCTTTAAATTAGTTTTGCAGACATGAAGATGATTTTGGTAACCTGATTAAATGCTTTTGAAAAAACTTCACAGTATACATTTTTTAGGAAGGAGGAGTAACTGAGAAATACTTGTAACTGTCTATCTAGAAAATAATGCTTTTGTGTCAGTATGTTCAGTTTTAGTACTATTAATAATAATATAAAGTTCTCTTATGCTATTTTTCATCTGGGAATAAAAAATGCCTTAGGAAAATTCATCTCATCTCTGTGTCACAATAAGAGTAATGAAATGATTAAAGCAAGGACATCAGTGCAGAGAGAGAACCTTTATGTTCCAGGCCAATGCTCTAACCAAACAATCAATATTCATTTTGGGTGCACTAGGTCCTGCACATTTCACCCAGGAACACACAAAAGATCATATCTAGTGATTGAGCAGTTTATTTCCAAGAAAGTGTTATTCAGAACCAAAGCAAAGAACTCTTCAAGTCTGAGTGTTAGTATTTCTAGGGAGGCCAAAAGAGCATACTGGCAATATCTGTGACCTCTCCAAAGATTTAATGTCTGTTACGCAGTAAATGCTGCATAAAAATGGTACTCAAAGCATTGTGAAGAAATGTTATATTACCATAGCATATCTATATTATAATTAAATCAAGGGACATAAACCTGCTTTTTGTGTTTAAACAGAGGTTCAGTTTGCAATTTAGTAAATGCTACTGCTTACTGGTTGGTTGAATTCATGCATCACTAGAAAACACAGTTAAGCACAATGCACAAAATATTTGTATTATGGCAAGTGAGAGAGAGGATTATATTCAATAGCATTGCAATTATTGACCTCAAATGTTTTGATCAAGTTAGGCATAACACTTCAATAGAATAATCAGTAGAAATGTATATTAAACAGACTTAACGGCTATGTGTGAGCTATACATCTAGGTCAATAGAAGAAACAGAAGTGTATTTTTGTTGTGTCTTGATCTTAAATGGCTATGAAGGTCCTTTTTTTAGTACTTTTTCTAAATCTCTATTATATAAATGATGCTATTTTAAGCTTTTGATAATGTGCTCTTCTGTCATCATTGAATTATGAAGTGTCACAAACATAGACCTAAAGTCTTAAATCAGTTCATTTAAGAAAACCAAGAAAAACTGGATGATCATTTTTAAATTGAATAGAATACAGAATCCATTATGATATGTACCATCAGCTTTTCCATCGTTGACACAAGTTGACCAAGCATATTGTCGTGACGCCTGAATCTCCACAGATACAGTTACAGTGTGCCCTTGTGAGGCTTTAGGAGACTTCTACCTCTATCATTAAATAAAACACGTGACTGCATCTAATTTTAGGGTTTTCCTTTTTCTGTTAGTTTATTTCATGGTCCTCTTCATCATGAGTTACAGCTACTTGAGGAATTGTGGCAAGAAGAACACAAGGACAGAAGAACCAAACTGTTTACATTAACACTTTTTATCTTCTTTTGCACAGGGATATACTATCTACAGGAAGAGCTTTACACAGACTATATTTCCACACAGTTACACACAATTCTAAAACTTACACATACCATCCAAACATTAAAACCAAAACAGATTCCCTCCCCGCCCCGCGCCACATCCCCACCCCCCTGTTTATTTGTGTTTATTTACACTTTTATATTGTTCCAGCTCTAAATTCTTGACAAATTATATGTGGAATATTTATTCTAATAGTCAGTGATCTTACTGGTTTTTTATTTCAATATAAGTTTTAGCTTGTAATGTGGGTATAAGTAAAATGACCCCTTTTTAGCAGAATTGGAAGCCTTTGTAGCTTTTTCAACACGTATATGTGCTCACATCTTTGCAAAGCTGACTTACATCCTGATAAATAATCACCAGGTTGAAAAATTCTTTGGAATTTTTACTTATCTTACTGATTCAGCATTTCAGATTCCTGTTACTGGGTTGAGTTGCCTATAATTGCCCATTTTAGTGTGGGTATAGTGGTGAACTTTTTATTTTCACACAGGAAAGTTTTATCAGCAGTGCAGAAAGTTTGTTACTAGGTGACAGCTTGTAGTTGTCAGTCATTATGAGGTTTCCATGCCATCACTCAAGTTAGGACTTCTGTGTTTAGAGACAAATTTTTCTCCCTGATTCTACATTTAAAAAAACAGTCTGTATCAGCAGTTTGAAACAAAACAAGGCAAAAGAAATTACCTCTTGTGAATTCTACTTTTCTGTAAAGACAATTAACATTATAAAGAAGCCATCAGTAAAACAAATAAAAAGACAATTATTTGTTTGTTAGGGGTTTTTCCCATGCTTTATTGTTGATCAGTTTTTAAGCACTTGTTTTTCTGACTACTTTCTACATATAATCCTGGATGTGAGTATGTTATGTACAACTACCTTTTGCAGTCTTTTAGAATGTATTTCACATAATTTTAGTCCTACAAAGCACCAGAGAAGTATTTCACTGCAATTTCTGTTACGTGTTTTTGAATGTTCAGTATTTTGCTGAAGTCCTATTTTCCCAGCTCACTTTCACAGGTCTAGAACAAAGCTCTTGCATCTAAAGAAAAGGTGAAATCACAGAAGAGAAAGTTCACGACTGTAGCCTTGTTCTTACAGGCTGGCAGGTTATTTTAATCATCAGCCAAAGCACAGAAGCACCTGCTTGTTACTGAAACCTTCTTCACCTTTGGGAAAAATGTTCATTGACATTAAGGAACTTTATGACAAAATGATACCACCTAATGAGCTATAAGATAACAGACATTTAAGATGAAGACTAATACAGAAAGAGACAAATTCTTTGTCTTATCTTTCTCTTTAGTTTACCAAGTGAGTGCTACATTGTGTCATTCTGCTACGCTGTAGCAGTTCTAACTCAATGCCTGTCACCCCATTTCCCCAAGCAATAATTTGCTTGGGTGGGTTTTGTTTGTTTGTTTGTTTGTTTGTTTGTTTGTTTTTAAACCAAAGGTAGCATAGCTTTTCCCCTCTCAGGGTAAGTATTTACCACCCCTTTTCTGGTTCTTTACTCACTTGTTCATGAAAATCTGAATATGTGTATAGCCAAAGAAAGCCTAACACATTCTCACTCGTCTCATGACCACCTCTTTGGGAATGCTGTAGTAATAATAATCAACTTGTTTTGGTTTAAAATTTAGAACTAGCCTGAAACTGGACTTCAATACATACGTAGTTCATTTCATAAAAGAATGACTAATTTAATAAATAGGTGATCCACTGATGAGATGAGAGGGAACAGTAGTGACATTTTGAATGTAAGGAGAAAAGTCTAAAGTTTAGCCTTTAAACTATGTTCAAGGAGGTTTAATATGTTTTCTTTTTGTATCAGTGCAATCTTCTAGACTTAAATATGTCATTTATTTTTATGGTCAAATGAGTTTAGACTCCGGGTACAAGTCCTAAATTTACATATGCATGCTGAAGAATCATTTGCAAACATGGCATGAATTGAAATAATTTATGAGTTCAAACCCAGCACGTTCTAAACACAGTACTTTGACTACATTTCATAAAATAAATTTCCTCTGAAGTCCTTACACACACTGTTGTAGCCATGTCGCTTTGACTACAACACTATTGGGAGTGGTCTGGCCTATACCAATTTGACTCCCTTAGGTTTAAGACATCTCAGTCATTTTTTTCTTTAGGTCATCTTAAAGCTACAGAAGTTTCAGTAAAAGCAAGGAAACAGTTCTTCCACTCACTTATATCTGACTAGCTGTTTTGATTTCAGTGAAATCAACAAAAATTGACAACCTTGCTTCAAGAAAACAGAAAGAGAATTGTAAAATTCAAAGTTATAATATTGCACATTTGGACTGCAATACTGAAAAAAAAAATGTAGTTTACATAGGCTTCCTCAGACATGATTAATAAACCCTTTCTTTGTTCACCCTCTGGTGAGTGGCCTCACCAAAAGACATTTTGCTTCAAATCAGCTTGTTAGTAGTTTATCTTCTCCTTTTCTCCAGGACTCTCAATTTCAAAGTTACACAACGCACTTCCTGTGTTCAAGGCCACCTCTTTCTTAGTCATTAATTTAATTTCACCTTTAGTGTTTGTTATGCCTGGGTGAAATGTGTTCATGTTATAGCCTGAATATTACAGATATAATTTTAATTTCTGTGTGTCCTCTGCAGGGAACTAATAAGGTCCTTCACAATCAACACTACTTCTGTTAAACATTAGTAGGTTGCACCATTGCTCCTTTCCCAAGACTGGATATTTGCAAAAGAATCCATTCTTTGTCCATGTTTTAGTTCAGATTTTAGTGATTCAAAAGGCAAATTAATGTCTCTTGTGCTTAGTGAGTAAAAGTCAAGGTGTTAGTTTGTTTGCATGACTGTTGGTGTTGGCTCTCTGTGTTTACAGAATCACAGACTATTCTGATTTGGAAGGCTCCCACAAGGATCATTGAGTCCAACTCAAGTCAATGGCCCGTTTGATCCCAGCCATCTGCTTTACTGGTATCTTTCTCTCTTACTGCTTCCTGGGGTATGATTACAGAATGGAAAAGAATTTCTTTTCTGAAATGACTAGGGCAAAGTGTCCATTCTGTGCATATATATCAGTCTAGATCCCTAGGAAACATGTAAAAGGACTTCTTGAGAACCTTGGCAAGAACATGTACAAACACCAAACCTTAGGCAACTCGTGTCCTGCCCCTTGATCCTCAGCTCGCCCCCCCTCACCCTCCCCATCCCCGCCAAGCTCCTGTATTTTTCTTGGGTTAGCAAAGGCAAAGATAGCTTGGGTGTCTACAGAGGACTACTTCAGAACTAAAAACTTTTCTTGGAGTGTCCCTTTACTATTTTGTCAGAACAGTACTTTTCTATACCATACAATATGGATTAATGGGTACAAAATAATTTTGTACCTGTTTTATTACTGCCAAGTGTATAATGAGTTTCCAAAATTAGATCAGTTCCCTCAATCAACACTTAGATAATTTAGACAAAAAAAATTATTTCCATTCTGTCATATTTTTGAAGCATGAGGGAAGGATTTAAACAAGATGTAATATGTGTGTTTTTAAATGGGAAATTATAAAGACAATAAGCAATTCATGGCAAGATAAATTTATTCTCTCAAAGTATTTTAAAAGGAATCTCCATCATCCTTCCCTGAGTGGGAACAAAAAAATACCCTTTTAGTTATTGTTAAAATAATGCCTCAGTGGAATACATTGTTCTTATTTATAAAGTAACTTTCATAATTCGTTTTGTAAAGAAAAAGAAGAAAAATATTCTAAAGGAAAGTGATGCATTTTGCAGCCTAAGTTAAAAGTACAGGAATGAGCTTTTGTGAGCAAAAAACTGCACAGTCAGTAGGAAATGTATGTACATAAACAAAATTTCCACTATTAAGGAATGAGTAGGACTGCAAACTATATCAGCTGGGCCTGCTGAAATGAGATTGGTGAAGTGGTTCAGTCACTGCTGCCTCTCTACCTCTGCTTTGCATGCAGATTCAAATTTCTTCCCATCCACTTACTTCATGTGTTGTTTTGCTTAGATGTTGTGCTGGGAATTGATGTGATATCCATTAAAAGCCATTGCATTCATCTCAGCATATTGGGCCATAGTTTGTTTACATAGCCAAATGCTCCCTTGATGAACTTGGGTGAGCCCAGGTGACACCTCAAAGAACTGTGCTTTGTCTACCCAGGAGCAGGTGTGGTTTATGCATGGCCAGAGCCATCAGTGATTCCCAGCTCTCACTGTTTCCTCTGGGTTTAAGTTACAGACGCTTTGAACTGGCTTGATGTTGAACTAGGAGTCTGACTTGTGTTCCAGAGTACAGAAGCAAACAGAAAGTGAAGTAAGGTAGGATGATGGTGTATAATCTGTTATATTAGCTCTCAAGACTGTGTTAATTATGTGTCAGTGTCAGTAGTTCCCATCACCCGCAGTTCTGTTCCTTTGCTCCAACTGCAGCAAGATTACCTTCTGGTTGCATTAGCTAGACTGGCTTTGAAGGTTGGATTCAGTACCTGTCAGTTCAAGCACAGTCAAGAGGTACTTGATTTTCCTTTTGTTACTACATATTTATTTTTGTCTTCCCTCTCAATTAATTTTATAACAAACATCCAGTCCTGGTAAAAACTGAAAGGGAGAGGGCAAGTAAATAAATAAAAACCCCTGACAATCAGCACATCTTTCTGAGTAGTCCAGTTAAAGAAAAATTTTGCAAGAATCCATTGTTCATTGTGGTGAATGTACTTTAGGTTGGTTCTTTTCTCCAAAGAATCTAGAAAATTTTCTCTTATAAGGTGAAATTAATAAATGAATTTTGTTATCTTCATTCATGGTGACAGCATAGGTGACCAGATTGCTAGAACGCTGTTGTCTTCCTCTGAAAAAAAAAAAAAAAAAAAAAAAAAAAAAAAAAAAAAAAAAAAAAAAAAAAGGCTTTCATTGTGTCTCCCTGTATTTGTTCTTTATTGTTGAATCATGACATTTATAATCAGGATATTAATTCAAAATACAAGGTTACAAGGAAAACTTTTGAAGATGGGTTTCTTTTACCACATTTTGGCTTATCCTGAAGATTACCTGGCAGATTGTGTGTTAAATCAACTCCTGGCATTACTGGAGGCTATTTCTATTTAGGTCTGCCAATAAAAAAGCCAAAAACTAGTTTTCGGCTGTTCATTGCTTTGACATTTCAGTGCTGTCTAAAAGCTAGCTGTAATAAAAATATAAAAAGAATCCTCATTAAGTTTTGTTAATTATATCATAGGTAAATCTATTTGACATGCAATTAACTTAATACCACACAAACAATAAATATAGTTATATTTCCTAATGCATCAAATCAGTAATGAAAGTTATATAACATGCATTTAAAAGGTGTTTAAAAAAACCTCTTGGGTTAAATTGCCAGTGACAGTGAAAAATTATTAACTGGTTAAATGAAATCAATGTGAAACTGAAAGAGTTGGACAAACCATGAGACTGCTTCTGAAATAAGGAATCTCATGACTATTTTCCTGATGTGTAAAATTTCACAAT
The DNA here is from genome assembly GCA_035583235.1 of Hafferia zeledoni. Lineage (NCBI taxonomy): Eukaryota > Metazoa > Chordata > Aves > Passeriformes > Thamnophilidae > Hafferia > Hafferia zeledoni. Next base: position 10,874,953 of record JAWWEV010000115.1, read on the forward strand.
TTAATGATGATTTTGATTATAAAATTTCTATGCTTTTTGTCTTAATAAAGGGTAGTTTTCTTTGGCCAGAGTAACCAAGTGGATATACTTTATTTATGAATTACAGATGCAATGTTCTCCCTTTGCTTACCCATAGTGTTGGATGCAGATGCAGTTTAATAGGTCTTCTGCTTCACTTCCTGTCTTATTTATTATCGTGGTAGGCTGTTAAATAGTGTTTATGGCCTCCTCTAAGGCAATATTTATTTTCATCAACAAATGATACAACTTCAGATTGTTTTTTAAAAAAGCCTTCTCACATATTGAATCAGTCAGCTGATTCTGTCTAGAATGTGAAACTATTGCTGGTTTTTAAATGTCAATGTGGCAAAACAAGAACAATCAGCTTTGATTTAAAAGGAGGTGAGTGTTATTGAAGGAAAGCCATATTTTTGTGATGTGATAGTTTCCTTTGATTTTCAAAGCATCTTGGCATATCAGAAGATCAGGCTGAGAGGTGTGCAAGTCTCAGGGAACAGGATACTTTGGTGTTGATTCTGATTTGAGCATCAGAATAAAAAAGTGTGGTGCTGGAATATATATGTATTTCTGTTTTTGTTGCCCCTAGATTTCCACTATGTTCAGGCCCTTGGTCATTATACGTACAGAATGGAAAGTGTGAGAAAAAGTCTCGGCTCAGAAAATTTTAGAAAGAGACGAGTTAAAAGAGCAAAGCAAAAATGAGGTTT
>JAWWEV010000115.1:10875780-10903910 GCA_035583235.1 Hafferia zeledoni
TTTTGAATTCAACTGTTCCATCAACCAAAAACCCTTCTTTCCCTTCCTCCCACAACGAACCCTCCCTCATTATTTCTTACAGAAAGCCAGCGTATTCTGTGTGGTGGGAGTGTCAGAGGTCACACAGGCGAAAACCACCATTTTCTCCGGGTTTTTTTCATGGGTATATTAACAACAGATTCAGTGAGTGTGCACATACATAAGTAGAATATATAGTTTGTATAAACCCATACACTCATACACAGACATAACTGTGATTAAAATACACAGGTAGCAGAAAAGAGCATGAATTTCTATGTATATAAAGAGAACTCAAATACTCCCACAAAAAAAAGTTGAAAGAACCTGTTGTTTTCTTAGGAATAACAGGTCAATTAAGGGATTAAAACTGAAATGAGAGTTCAAACCTTACAGGTATTCATATCTGTGAAGTAGCATAACCATCAGAGCCTTACATTAAAATTCTCTTCAAGGAATCTCAGTGGAATGAAAACTCCTAATTTCTGTGGAGACAAGGGAAGAAAAATGTTTACTTTTTTATAGCTTCTTCTTTAAACTTCAGTCCTTCCTGCTACAGAGGAAACAAAAGGAGCACATAATAGACTTCCTTTTCACACGGAACAAAACTGAATGTTACTTTTATCCTTGGCTTCTTTGTTGCTCCCCAAATCCATCCCTCTTTGAACAATCTGCCACTACTCTGTGCCAGCAGGAGCTTTAGAAGAAGGCAATCTGCACTGTCTACTATGTTTGGGGCCAGACTCTCCTAATTCTTAACGTACTGGAATGGTGATTTCACTCTGTGTCCAAATGGGATTTCCAGCCATTATGTTTTGAGGATGGGGTAGGGCTAACAACCTCACAGACCCTAGTACTGCTGCTGAGTGAGAAATGTGGAGATGGATACAGCACATGCCCAGTCTACCCTTAAAAGGTAAAAGAAAGTTCTATTAACATTTTGTTAAAGCACTGAATAATAAACGATATGTTTTAGGAAAAAGTTTTGTAGGAATGTTTTAAGTCGATCACTGATGTTATGCACTTCACTGCAGAAAATCATAGCATCATAGAATCAACAAGGTTGGAAAAGACTTATGAGATCATCAAGTCCAAACTTTGACCTAACACAACCCTGCCCACTAAACCACGGCACTAAGTGCCATATCCAGTCTTCTCTTAAATACCTCCAGGGATAGTGACTTGATGACCTCCCTGGGCAGCCTGTTCCAATGCCCTGTCACTCTTTCTGTAAATAACTTCTAATATCTAAAAATGTGAAGCTTTCAGCTGCAGTAAAAGGGTCACCAGTTGTTTATATGGTGATAGTATTTAAAAGCATCCCGTTATGCTATGCAAGTATGGAAAAAAACAGTGCTTGTCTTGCATGTGTTTCCACTGCAGTAAATTGCACTTCAGCCTGAGTTATATCTCTGCTGTGTGCCAAGAGAAAAGATTATTTTGTTTAATTTAGAGACTAGGCAGACTTTTCTTGTGTTTAATTCAGTCCTCCAAAATATGAACCATCCTAAATGCTTTCTCAACAGACATCTTTCGTGTCTTCCTGTTTCCCTCCTGAAAGCTCTCTTTTGTCTTTAATGCAAGCCCTGTCTTTGGTAAGATTCTTAGGGTATTGCCCCTGAAACACAGAGGAGATCATATTTCCAAATCCCTTCTGTTAAAGGGGAAAACTACTTTACACCAGTTAAAAGTTCTCCTGCCTCTTCCAATGAGATCATTGACCTCTCTTTTCCTCCGACCCTCTGTATAACAGGTGAGTTGCAGATTGGTGGAGGCCATTCCCCCAGAGAGAAAACATTTTATTTTTTTTAGACAGGCTCTTGTCTGATTGATTGTACTTAGTTGGCATTTCATCTATTTTTCTCATCCTGAAGCTTCATAGAATAATTACCATTTTCAAAAGGCAAAAGTGATTATGGTAATTTTCCCAGACAAGTCCTGAAAACCTCTATACAGATATGGTAGTATGCTTTTAGTTCAAGTGACAGAGGGGAGCCATCAAACACTGAAGGTTGTCTGTGTCCTCTTTTGAAGTATATGCAACTGTACTTCATTGTAGTCATCTAAAAATAGTGAATTCTCCTCTGTCACTCATTAAGAAATTATAAAACCAGATATTTGGAAGCTGTTACTCGAATAGTTCAGCCTTTTTCAAAGGTTCTCTTCAGTGCTGAGTAGTAACTGAATGTGCTGCACTGCCTGTACAGTTCTCTTTAAACCAAGTGGATCATATCCAGTGGTAAAGTCAGATATAGGAAGGAGTCTGCCATCAGTAACACAGGGCTTCAAAATTCATAAAGAAACATGTAGGATGGGGAGTTGTTAATTAGATTTTAAGTGCAGAGTTGAGTTTGACACATTCTTGTAAGTATTATGTCCAACAAGGACAGAAATCCAGGTCACTGCCAACAAAGGCTTGTTCTGCGCTGGGGAACATTTACAGAACATTCCCTCTATTGCAGCTCCACTGACATTAGTGGTAGGATGAGCTGCAATATTCACAGCTCTCCAGCACTAGCAGCTGTTTCAGCACTGTGCTAATTAGATTGGCACGGAGTAGGTTTCATAGACATGATGCTGCTGACAGCTGCTGGGGTGCCATCTACACTAGGGCTGGCAGCACTGATAAAGCTGTAGTAGTATCGATAGCTGTGGCAACTATTTGCAGAGTTCTCCACAATAATTAAAACTGAGATGTGAGCTGAAGTTATAGTATGTATATGAATGCATATATGTGATTTAATTTACTCCCTGTTTCCCCCTAGCATTCGACTCATATATACATGCTTTACTAGTCATTTGTGAAAAATTGAAAATCTCATGGATTGTGTATCTTCTTTTTTGATATACTCTGAGATAAGGGAGAGTAAAGGGAGCAGGTAAGTTTCATATTTAGGACCAAGGATGTGAAATATAATGCATCGGATAAGAGTAAAATAGGAATAATGGTTATATCAATGTGCATTGTGCTAATTGTGAAGTGGTGGTGAGTTGTGTATTGATTGTTGAAGTATTTTAAAAGGCTATCAGTACCCAACACAAGTTGACTGTGCTGGTCTCATTCACATGTATCTGTACGTGGTATCTGCTTTCCTTATTAAAGCAAAATCTGTTTGCACAAACAAAGCATATTTCTAATGAAGCATAATTTTTATAGAGCTAAAGGAATAGAAGGGTGTCTGTAATAGAGAATGTGTCAGATCATTAATTTTTCATACTATGTTTTTTTCATTTTTCTTAATATTTTAAACAGGTAGAAACACTTTATTAAATCATAAGTCTAATCTTCATTTCCATTTTCTGTATTTTTTCACTCAAAATACCATAGTACTTGACAGTTCTTTTCCTTTATTGAAAATAACACTGCTTTTCTTGGCACAAGTGTGAGGTTATTTAATAAACTCTTAAAAGAATAGGTAATTAAAAGAATGCTGTTGTCCCCTTCTTGTTCCTTTCTAATGCAGCCACCTATGAATCAACTACAATGAGATTTTTCAGGAGCTTTGGACCTCATATTGAACTCATTTTGAGATGAGTCCCTTCTACTAAAAGTTGCTTCTGTGCATGCAAAAACCTTTAAACAAATGAGAACAAAATTGCAGAGAGAGGGCTGTTTAAATCATGCTGTTCTCCAAAGAATAGTTTAAAGGAGAGTTCAGACACTTTTCTACATGTGTGAATATCAGCAACACGCCTTTTTAAATTGTGTGAAGTACTGACAAGAGGTAGCAAACCCTCCCCTTTTCCCTGCCCCCAATTTACTTTAGCATATATTTTAGCACGCATTTTAGCAAAACTGGCAGGATTCCCTCTGCTTCCATGCCTATACTCATACAGAGGCTGAAAAGCAATGCCTGTCTCCTTTTCCAGAGAAATGCATGCATACTTGAGAAAATTAAATACTCATTTGCAGCTAAATTGCCTGTGGCAAACATTCAAAAGAACTTTACTGGTTGTCTCATAAATCACCTATCCAGCCACACATATGCTTGGTTCTAACCATTGTTTTACTCAGCCCCACATTCATGCAGAGTTTAGATTTAAAATCTAATAGTCTAAATTTGGTATATTTTTTTTGAATATGAAAGGAAATTCTGGTCTGTTTGAACTCTTCTGTATAAAGTATCTGTCAACTCCTTTTTCCTTGTCTTATACAAAAATTCTCTTTTTTCTGAGGGACATTATTTGCTTTGAAAAATATAATACCTATGTCAAATGCAGATTTTCTGTGTTGTTGACTTTGTAGTATTTAAAGCATAAAATAACAATAACAATTAGAGTATTAGAGAAACTATTATTTACTAATTAGAAGGCATTCAAAGAAAGTTTACTCCTTCATTTTTGTGTATCTTAGTATGTATTACCTGTCTTGGAATGTGATAAAAACAATTTTGAACTCCAGGCATTTAGAACCATAAGTAAATTGTAATGAAAGGTCTTCCAAAAACAGTATCTATCTGACAAGATGACAAGAATACTTATTAAAAAATAAATTCAAATATTTTACTAGGTAAGGCCATGCTTTAGCTCTGCTGTTGTTCCATGTAGTTAATTTCTAATTCCTAAGCCTCTGTAGCACTTCATAGTTAAAAGAGCAGATCTCTTGTGAAGCGGGCATGATAGTGCTATCTATCACATCCTATTTTGTGTCTTTGTTTTTGTAAACATAATCCTTGAATAACTCTAAATACTTATATTGATAAGTAACAAATGAATGTTTATGGTTGCCTTATGTATGTGGAAAAATTTGAAACCCTTCATCAAATTCAGTAGTGAAAATTTTCTAGAATTTAGACTAAGGTTTTCCATGGTTCAATAAAGGCTAAAATTTTACAAATCTGTACATTTCCAGTGTGTACCTTGGACGACATAAATTCTCTCATCCTTCACTCATTGTGCATGATACTTTGAATGTGAAAGTAATTGATGATTTCTTTAATGGATTTTAATGATTTCACAGTATATTCTTACCCTTTATTAGCTTGTATTATTCTTAGTCCTTTGCATCATCTGTCAGTTCACACTCTTTTCCCAAGGGATTCCATCATTTTATTTCTATAAAAGGGTATAATTTGCAGCACTGTAAAACTCTTCTTACAGTAAGATCAGACCATAAGAGAAGAAGATCAGTATTATTAGTAGCATACCTTTTTCCATAGGCAAGGGACGATTCAATACTGACATTGCAGAGAGTTATTTTCTGATTTATATCTTCTAGGCATTATAGCCAAGAGAACTATAGAAAATAGAAATACAGAAGTATAGAAATAGAAAAACTGAAGTCAGACATTTGACAATAGCTCTCAGACAGTATTGTCTAGAAGGTGCTCTATAGATAAGAGGGATCAAGGCAGGACAGAATCACTTCAAGGATCAGAAAAGTGGTCATATATCATCTATCTCTATTGTCCTTTCCATTCTTTCAGAATTCATAGTCATAGCATTGAGGAAGTGAATGAAAGAAACCCGAAACAATATTTCACACAATGTTTTCAAAACTCACTGAAAATTAGATGTGTGAGAAATTTCTAATTAGAAATAGAAGTAAAAATCACACATCAAAAAGCGATATGGAATAAAAATTTCACCATCATGGTTTTAAAAACTCAAAGTTTTAATTCAAGTTAAAGAATAATAAACAGTCTTTCAGTCTGATGGGTGTCTGACAAGCAATATAATTTCTCTTTCTTTCTTACAATACAAAAAGAACTATGAAAAAGAATACAACAGTGAGAACAAGGTTCTTTCACCAGGCACTGAAATTGTCATGCCACTGTCATCAATACTAATTTACAATATTGCATGTAAACAAATTAGCAATGGGCTTATGTTTAAGACCAGTGAGAAAGAATAAGAGTAACACTAAGTATGATTAACTGGGTCAGTGAGCTACTTTGGGTAGTAATTTAATTTAGTTTCTTAAAGGAATTTTGGTAGGATTTGAAATTAAGTGATCTCAGTAATAAAATGAGAATGGCAACCAGGAGAAAGCAGAAATGGAAAAGCAATTTTTACAGTAATGTGGGACCTGTTAGTGTAATCTGCTGTTGCTGATATGAAGCTACAAGCTAAGAGTGTCTTTTAGCTGGAGAATGTATTTTAAAACGGCTGCCACCAGCAGTAAAGAGTAATCATGATTTCAGATACTAATACTCATACTTTATCTTCATCAGGTCCGGCAGGTAATCTGGGAATGGATCCAGATTCTTAAACATAGTGCCACCTTACATGTCCTTGTGCATCTGAGGAACGTGCCATGCAGGTGTAGGAGTAGATGTCTGGTAAGAGGTACTTCTTTAGGAGCTGCTGAAAACCAGGTGGGAGACCCATAGAAAACAGTATGTAACATAGTATATAACTTGTGTTCCTCGTACTAGAGGCATCTGATGCCTCTCCTCCATTAGATGCTAGAAATATCATTACATTCAACTAATAGCTTTTTTAACACAGAAAAGACTAAAGTCCAAGTTAAGTTTTTTCTTCAAAACCAATGTCTGAACATACCATTAAAGGGCTTTCAGTTTTACTGAAACTTACCTCTAGCCAAACATATATAAGAAGTCTTACCTCCACCTATGGTACATAAAGTGCCTATATGTCTGGACACAAACTGATAAGATTCATTACTGCCTGCACTGTGTGGCTGTTAGCCTATCTGCAGTGATAACACTACTTTCATCCTTCAGTAGCATACTAGATTTAATGCTTGATCTTTCCCCTGATAAATTCTAACCTCCAGCTAGAGAGTTCTGCAGGTGGTGCTATGGCAAATGTTTGCAGTTCAGAAACAAGGCTGGAACAGGAGTGGAGAAGGAACAACTTTATTACTCTTCAGCTTTTCCCAGAACAGAAATATTAAGTCAATTTCTTTCATGAACTTTTGGTAGTATGAGTGTTTGTAATTTTGAGAGGGAAACTCTCCAAAGTGCATGATACACTTAAAGCACTCAGTCAAGTTAAAAATATACAATGGATGCAAGGTGCCACATTCACCTGGTGGTGGAGTTTTTAACCAGCTTTCCTATATTGTGAATGACCAATATTTATATTGCAAATGACCACTATTTATATTGCAACCAGTAAAACCAGACTTTTCTTGCCAGTAGTACGAACTCATGGGACAAAATGAGCAATGGCAAAGAATAGCCTAAAAAAAAGGAAACAAAAATGTATTCACAGAAAAATTACTGGATGTTAATGGTAGAATTTTACTACTCAAAGGCAGAAAAAAAAGAAGTTTTCTACAAATATAAAGTAATATGAGACCTACTTTTGAGGTTTGGCTTGTTTATGTTCTGTTTGCCTTTTTTTTTTTTTTTTCCCCCAAGCTTAAAGCTGTGTGTGACAAATTGATACAGTGTGTCAATGTTTCAGCAGAATGCCTTTTCTGAACTGGCAGCTGGTTGGTCAAGTTTGCTGGCCTTCATATTGCATTAGCAGCAAACTGTGGTGTAGTTTAGAAACTGGAGTGGCCAGAGGTATTTGCAGAAAACTTCAGTGTTCAGCAAGGTTAGTTTTTTGCTACAGTAATGGGGAGTATGGGGGATTATTAAGGGCCAGTGCATACTCCTCCTAACTTGCATGTTTTGAAGACCTTGGTTAATCTTAGATTTTGAACAAGAAATTATTCAGGACCTTGCCCTCTCCTTGTGCATCTGCAGATCTGTGGGTGATGCACTTGTTCTGGGTTCTGGATGGCCCATGGATCCTGAACAGCACTGGACTTTTTTCACCTGTAGCTGTCCTCTGACACATTCACTGTGCAATACAGAGAACCTCCTGTGAGCTTAAGTCTGAAAAGATTAAAGCTGAGGAGGAAAACAGAGGCAGAGAACTTGTTTGATGGCTAAGTCAGAGAGAGAACCCAGTGAGAATCCAGTGAATTTGCACTCTCCACTAAATGCTTATATCTGCCCTCCGATTCTAGTGATAGTTACAACCCTGAATAAGGTATGTTCTGAGCACTGAAGATAGCGTATGGACGATTGTACAGGGCTCTAGATAATACCAGCATCCCTAAAATCCTTTGTGAGAAATCAGTATCATTCACAAAGGGAAGGAATTGTTTTCTGCAGTTCACATCATCTCTCAAACTATTGATACCTAAGGGGTTTTTTAATTATTTTTTTATTGTTTATTTTACTTGTATAGATTAAATGAGTAGCTGTAGTGAATGTAGATTTTAGTGTACCATTATTTCTAGTAGTTTGAAGTTCAATGTTTATGCATGCCAACCCTTACCCCATATCAACCCCTCATAATTTCATTAGCTATTTAGTCTCGTTTTCAAGGTAGAGTGCTGAAAAACACTGCAAGGGCTGCACCACGAGACATAAACATGGGCCAAGTGACCTCCAAGCCCAGAACACTGGAAAGCCTTCAAGTACCCTAAGTGCTGTCAAGAAGATGAAGCATGATGAAGAGAGGGTCCCAAAAGTCCCGCAGACTCAGTTCTGGATGGGATGTGCTGGGGCTGCAATGGGGCAGGACTGGGGGATGGATTAACAAGGATTGGATGTAAATTATTATAAAACCCAGTGTTCGGGGCAGACGCATTGGTATGGATTCCTGGTCAAGCCTGGGTGCTCATTAAAGCTTCTGCTCTCTTATCTCCTACTAAAACTGGCTTGGAGTCTTTTTCTCTGCAGACTTTTCAGGCAACACTACCTTGCCCTTTGGAAGGAAGGAGCTTTTATTTAGCTTCGGCAGCCAGCTACGAAGGAAGACAGAAGTACTTTAGTACTTTCGGTAGGTTTAAATCTATGGGAAATTATTCAAATCAATGCCAAACTATATTTTTAATACTGTTAGAAACTGTTATGATTATAATAGATGAAAAAAGAGTTTAGAGTACCACATATGTGTACTTATATGTGTGTGTAGAAATATGCTATCTTATACTATCCACTAGATGGACTCATGCACAGAGTGTTAAGAATCACAACTCAGACTTCTGGTAAAAAGAAATATCTGATCTTAAGCTGCTGCTAGAGTCTGGCACGCAGCAGCAGAGCTGAGGAAAGTAGCTACAGCACCTGCACTTTCTGCCAGTGTAAGGTCTGACTATAATCTGCTAGGAGAGAGGTTCTGGATGGTTCCCAATGCTCTCTCTAGTAATGGTGTTGAAAAGACAGAATTATATCCAGCCAAGAACCTTACATATCTCTGAATATAGAAAACATTATGTAAGTGCATGAGGCAATTTGAATTAGACCTCTCATATGTGCTCGGAGTGCACGTAAGGGCACCATACAGCCATAAAAAGGGGAAGGGTATGTGCTGAAATGTGCTAATAATTATCTTTTACAGACAATTGGATATTCCACTTTAAATGACAAGCTTATTCACAATCATTGTCTTCAACTACTTATTTCTAGTTCCAATCACAAGCCAAATTATTAGTGCTCTATGTGTTGATTTGTTTCCTTATCATAACCAGCTGCTTTTCACTTTAGTTGCTGTATTTGCTAAATAATGCAATACTTTCTCAAATGTGAACAACTAGCAAAGGCATCAGCAGTACCCATCTCATTAAAATAATTATTTTTAAATCACCTGGAACATACAGTTGTAGTTGTGCCTACAATAAGTGATAGAAATGACGTCTGGAGAACATGCGTGCTTTCATTTCCAGCTAGCAGAGGCTGTAAGAGTAGCACTGTATTATCACCTTACTCAGTTCTGAGATCAGAAATAAACCAAAGAATAGTCAAAACAGAAAATGGAAAACTACATCAGCAAAGTTTGGTGAATAATACCCACTCTTATTCCAACTTCTTTCTGTTTCATTCAGTGTGCAAGCTGAAGCACTTCTCCAGCAGCTGTAATGAGACTGGGGCTTAATGAAGGCCATTGGGATACTTTATCATAAAACTCATTGCAGACTATACAATGTCTCTATCTGATGCTTGATAAAATAGTCAATGAAGTCAGTGGGTTAGATGTCCAATCCCAATAGTAACAAGACCATATATCTCAGAAAGCAGAAGTACTTAGTCCTATGAAAGTAAAATAAACTTAATGGAAATAAATAATGCATGCTGCAAAGTAAAATAAACACATGCTCCTACCACAACCATTCAATCCTCACAGTTGGCTTTAATAATAAATCACTCCAAATGCTCTAATACTTTTTGGGAAGTGGATTAAACTTAACAGAGTTTTTATTTCAAATACGAGTATAAGGCCAAATCTTTTTTATTTCAAATCTGTACTTGTCTATTGATTTGTCTTTCCATAAGTATTTTTCTGAGACATAGATGACTAAATTGATAGTGTAACATACGCTATATGACTCCAAGTTGCCGAGGGCATAGGACTACAAGGAACTTCATGGGGGTCACCTAGTCTAAAATGGTAATATTTTCCCTATATCACTTGTGATGGATTTACCATTCTTATTGCTATTAATGGCTATCCTTTTCCTAGGAACTGCCAAAGACAATGACTCTGGGACTTCCACTGGCAATCTCTGACAATAGTTCATTATCTCTATCATTGCGGGCTGATTTATTCTTTAATCAAATCCCCATTCCTGTATCCTGTGTCTTTCATCTAATCACTGCCCATTTCTTTTCCCAGTCTGCTGTGGACATGAAGAGAATGATTATTTCCTTCTTCATTCTAGTAAATTTCTGTGTCATTGAAAATGTTACCATGTCCCCCTTTTCTACTTCCTTTTCTCTATTCTAAACATCCCTGAGTCCAATGATCATGACAAGTCTTGAGGAAGAAATTTTATATTTCAATCTAAGCCTAATATTAGTAGATACATCAAGTAGATTTGAGAGACAACTTCATTAGATTTTGAAATGAAATTGGGATTCACTGTTCCTTCCAGCTGTGGATGACTGATCACTCTCCACATAAAATCAAGCTGTTGCTATAGCCTTCTGTGAGATCTTTGCTACAGTGATGATAAAATATTGTAAACTAGAGAAACAAAGACATGCTTAAAATACCACAAGAGAAAGCAAAAAGTTTGTCGGGAGACTGTGTTTTCTATGAAGCATTTCAAATCTAAAGAATCAGTTGTGAGAAGACATCTCTGTGAGGCAAAGTTATTAATTAAGTAAAGAGGATCACGGTCAAAATATTTTAACTGGCTCAGCTGAAGGTGGAGTTTTGAGGGGGGAAAAAAAAGGGTCTTTATCATCTCTTCCAGCAAATACTGAGTAAAACTAGTCTCTTTGGCATAGAAATATGTTGGTCCTCTAAATATCGTGAATGGAATCTTTTAGCAGTTGGCATGTTTATGTTCTAAACTACAAGCCCCATTTAAAGAAGGTACAATTGCTAGTATATATGCAGCCTCTTCTGAAAGGAGCAAAGTACTGAATTTTAAAGGAGGGGGGGGAAAAAAAAGAGCTACAATGAAGGTTAAAAATGGCTTTTGTTTTCCTGAGGCTTTCCTGCATTCTCCATTATCATGAGTACAATACAGCAAATAACCATGTCATTTTAATTGTGTTTTAAATAGGTCCCTTTAAGGAAAAGGGCATGTATCACCTTGCAGTATTTACTTTATCCCTAGTACTCAGAATGGAAGATAACATCTCAGCAAGTTTCATTAACACAGGTAAGAAACACCCTGGATTTTTCATCACGTATGTAGTTAAAGGAGTAATTTTTCTGAAGATGAGGCATTGTTCTAAGAAAATGCTAATAGGATTTGCTTGAGGAGGCATTTATACCATTCATGAGAACGTAATTAACTGGCAGTTTAAGAAAGAGCAGTTGTCTAAGTGCTTCAGCAGTACAGTAGGACATGAAGATATGAGTTCCGTATCCTGTAGGCATATTGAACTGTCTTGTTCTGTTACTCCTCTATCTGCTTTGGTATTTGCTTCTAGTTAAGAGGAAACACTGTGCTTGTAAAGGACATGGAGACCTGCAAGTGAAAGGAACTAGGTGTTATCAGAAAATACCGACATTAATTAACCATACATTTTTACATAGTATTATTATGACCCATATGGCAATTTACATACGTCTACAAAAAGGTAAAATCAGTGTCCTGGAAAAGTGTTCAGTATGTTACACTGTCTTGTGAGATAAATCTTATGCTCTGAAAATACTTACATGCTACTAAAGCTGAATTTTGCCAGACATGCGCTGCTGATATCAAGTATTAAGCATGTTTTGGAAGAGTTCTGGTCTCAGGACAGATGGGGAAATGGCTCCCAAGAAACACTCTCACACCCCTCAACAGGGTGGAACTCAAACCCCGTTATTTCTGCTTGTGGTGGTATTTTAAGGGCTTGGATAAGGGCGCGGTTTAGAAGGGATTGGATAACACAACAGTCAATAACTTAAAACAACCAATAACAAAGCATCTGAAGGTTGGAGTAAGTGAACTAGGCGAGGATAGGCTCAGAGGGGGCGGAGGCGGGTGGTCTGGAGGACCCAGGGTAGCTTGGAACAGGTAGAAGGGGTAGAGGTTTTCCCGCCCGCGTGGCCACCGTGTGGCGGCCCCATGGCCGCCGCAGTTTGCCTCTGCCGGCCGGCAGCGAACACCGCGGCTCTGGCACATTGCTGTCCTGCCCTGCCGCCCGCCGTGACCCGCGCTGCTTATGCCGGCGCAGGGCGGCTTCCCGGTGGGGGCCCCAAGGGTTCCGCTGCTTATGCCAGTCCCACCGGGAATCACGCCGCTTGCGCATCCGCAGTAGCACTTCCTCCCGCCGCGTGTGTGCCGTCCCCAGGGGCGGTGGGCTCCGCCGCCGTGCTGTCCCCGCCCGCCCGCGTGGGCGTGGGAGGGCTCTCCTGGCTGGGGCATCCTCGGACCCGGCGCTCGTCGGGACCGGTTACTCTCTGCACACGAGCGGGAAGGTGCTGCGGTGTTGTCGTGGCAACGCCGGGCAGGGATCGCAACGGGAGTGCTGGTAATTGCAGCTTGCAGGGGAAATCCCTCAGGGGAACCTAACGTGGAGCTAATAGAACCAATTGAGAACAGTGGAAAATAAACATTAAACTTTGGAGGTCTCAGCTTCTGTTTCTCCCCCGTCCTCCTTCAGCCGTTGTCTCCGGCGTTCTTCATGCTGTTCCAGGGAAGAATTATCCACATTCTGGTCCACATTGCTAAGTCATTCTTACCCTGCCTTTCCAAAATCCAATTTAAAAGTCATGACTTCAAAACCTCACCACTTGATGGAGAATGTTAGCCGCTGCAGTTCCCTTGGCTAAAATCACAGTAGTAACCTGTATGAGGTTTCATGTCTATGGCAGACTTTATTCTGTCATACTTTTTCTCAGCGTTTCCTTATCCAAAGTGGAATTTGTAGTGTCGAGTGCTGTAGTCTGCTGTTCACAAAAATTAATAATCCACGGAGTAACACTCCGATGTGTAGGTAAGAGGCCAAATGTAACAATAAATACCGTTTTGGTTCTCTCATTAGCCCTGCTCTTACTAGTGCTGCTGATCTGAGATTACAACCCGACATTTTTTTCTTAATGAATACTACAAATCTGAAGTAGTTGCATGAATGCATACTTATATGATGCTACAGGCATTTGCACTGCTGGGAAACATCTGTGATAAAATTGCAAGAGCAGCAATATTCTGAATATAGCACTATTCCCAGCTCACATCCCCACTGTCTGATGCTTTCTGGTCTGTCCCTGAATGTCAAGAAACCAGCCTGCACTAGGGAATGCCACTGGCTGTAGTTCGCTCTACTCACATCATTAAAGAATACGTCAGCTGTAACAATTTAGCAGCTGTAAGAAAATGTGATCACATTTGCATTTCTGGAATTCTTGCAGTTTTAAAGAAAGTTGGTAAGTGAATGTCTGTCCTCTGCCCTACACCCTGGTATAAAGTGACTGGGCCCTGTCACTTACATGCACGTTATAAGACTTAATAATAGAATGCTAACCTGGCATTGCATTTTCTTAATTTTTGTATGCTGTTGAAGGGGTTACTAAATATCCACCATTGTTTTTGAAAAATCTACAGCCATTTCTCTGGTCTACCATTTTGCTACTTGTTTTAATCTGAAACTGTATGTCATGTGTACAAGGATATTGCTTTTTTTACTCTAGAATAGAAGAAAGTCTAAAATTGATGCCCCTGAGTGTGCTGCTATTGATACATGAAACTATTCTGTATTCTTGAATTGATGCTTCACTCGTTAGTCAATCCAGAACACTAAGAACCTTGCATATGTATCATGCCAATAGGGAAAAAAAAAAAAAAGGAAAGAAAAGCACAAACTCCACACTCAATTGCTTGCTCTGCTTATTTTGGTCCTACAAGGGCTGTAATAAATCCTTGGTATTGTGCTAAATGAGTTATTTCCTTTAGACATTAAAATGAAACTCAACAATCCAAATAGGCCAACTTATAAAAAATTCACCTCATATACTCTGGAAAAGAATTGTCATGGCCTTAGAAATACCATGTGAATTCCGAATGATTCCTATGCATTCCTTCCAGCTCAAGACTAGTCCAGTGAATTTCCAAAATCTAACTGCCTATAATGTAATCAGACATTTTTGTTGAAGGATATTGTCTCATCAAGCCATATCTAATGAAAAAATATATTGTTAATTATAGATTATTTTGCTGAATGCTAATTGTTGGGTGAACCTCCCAGTGACTGGGATTAAACTCTGAAATATTAGGCTTTATGGTGCAGTTGGTTTTGTGAGGCCAAAACTTAATTATCTTTCCAAAGGTATATGAGAGATTCTTATATCCTGAAAATTGATTAGATGTTTTGCATAATTTTTTGTGTTGTAAAAGTCTCCATGGTTTCGGGTGGAAAACTAGCAATAAATAAAATCCAAGTATTTTTTTATGTGTATCCTGGAAAAGAACCCTGCTCTTTTCGTGCTCTTGAACAAAAAGTGGATGCTTGAGTTAGTGACCTATGGAGTTATCAGTCAGTGGAGTTTTCAGAGAATGAGTCAAAGCACTCAACTGCCATGTAGTTGACACTGACCATATGGCAGGCAAAGCTCTATTTCAGTCATCTGTCTTAGGAGAATAAAGTTGGCTGTGTGATTATCCTGTTAAGCCATTTGAAGGTGGGTACAATTCATATTTACTCATGTTGACTTAGAAAAATAATTTTTGTATAGTGAAGTGTATTTCTACGTATGTGTCTGAAAAGAGAAGTGAGAAAGGTATGGAGGAGCATGTAATTACTTGCAATATATAGTGTTTAAATTGTATAGCAGTGTCCATTGTCATGGTTTGCTCTGGCATTTTGTTCTGCCTTGCAAACTAATAAAGCTGCTCATGTTTCCCACTCAATTTAAAAGAAAATGATTTTTTGGTGAGCTGATGAAGAATTAGGAGACTTTGCCAATTCTTTTTTTCCCACTATATTGCTGAATCTGTGATTTCTCCCTACAATTACTTTAGTCTGACAATCTTATTACAGTTTGGCTGGAAGCTTCTCTCAAATTGGACTGAAAGAAGCCTTTTGACAGCACCAATACAAGTAAGATTTAGAGTAGAGGAGTCAGTCAAAGAGAGGGACCTTTTTTCTTTTATGACTAGGTAGTTTCTTGAATAAAAAGGTAGAGAAAAATCCCCATTGGGAGGTGATACAGTAGAAAAAGGAACATTTCATTGTTAGTGGCTGCTTATATTTCTGGGTACATTGCCAATGCTACCCTCATGGTGGTGAGTCTACGCCCTCTGTAATGCGATGCATATGCCACATAGGTTTGAGATTTCCACAACAGTTGACTTTAACTCACTGTTTAGCTGCAAGTCCATGGCCCACATTTATTTAAAACTTATTTTCTCACTTTACACAGTTTTCTCTAAGGGCAGATTTTTTTTTTTCCACAATGGCTAGACCTTCATCCTATGGCCCTTAGGGCTGTGAGATCTTTTTAAAAAAAGGATATTTATGTATTTATGCAGTGCCTATTGTCACTAGTTTAAATAACAGGATATCTCATGCTGTTTAGGCAGAGTACAGCTGCTCATTTCTGTTTCAGTCAATCAGGGAGAATAAAATCTTATAAGCTGAAAGTAGGTATATTAGCAAGTGTTTTGGGAGTTGTTTAATACTATTCATGGTGATCATTCTCACTAATATGTCTGTCTTACAGGTTTCTTTCCTGTTCTTCAATGGAACAGGATGGACTAAATTAAACTAAGGCAACTGAATAATGTAAGCCTTATTTTTGAGACAGATAAGTGCAGGATGAACTAGACATAGCTTTTTATGGTACAAATATAAAACAAAATTTAAAATCCTTTAAATTTTCTAAGCAGTTGTGTGTATCTTTGCTTTTCAACTGCATTTTATTTCTTCCTTTTTCTGTTAGTTGTCATTGTGATTTCCGTGAAGACCCTCTTATTGCATAACAGTTTAACAGTTTACTTAGTGGCTTAAGGATAAGATTTCAGCTGTGGAGGGGTAGTCAGAACAGTACCATATGTTACATGGGAAGTGCTGGGAGGGTATCGATGAAGCAGATCCACAGAGGCACTACAGAAGTGGTGTCAGTACCAACTACTCTGTATGGTCTGGAGTAAAACATGATGGGGAAATGGCAAGAGGAGACATGGGGTAGTGCTTGCACTCAGCAAATCAGCAACTGCTTACATACAGAAACAAAGTATTGCAAAACCTTGACTCATTTCTTTCTTCAAAATTTTAGAAGACTTTTTGCTTATTTGTTTATTTATTTTCTTCAGTTTATTTGGTTTTAGTAACAGATACTACTACTATGAGTTCTGGAAAGCTGCAAAAATTTCCTTAAAGCAGTCCTACCCACTCTTAATAAGTGCCTGTTTTATCTGGCCATGAATTAGCCTGTCAGTCTCATGGTCTCTTTGCAATGATTCATTTCAGAACTTCAGTTAAGCATTTTTATGAACATCTGCATCACTACTTAATAAATTACTCATTGCACCTTAAAGCAAAATGGTAATGCCTGTAATAGAACTTCAGCATAGTGACTGAGTAAATGAATAATATATGTTTGTTTCATGGGAAGTACAAGGAAAATTCTGCTTCTTTTCACTTTCAGTGTATTGGATGTGCAATTATTGTATAATTAGGTTCAGTTTACATGACAGGTGAATGACATTTACCCATTGCTGTTCCAAGTCAACTACTCAGGCACAGTAAATATGTTGTACAACGAAAATTCAAGCAGAAGCAATGCAGATAGCTACTATAGTGTATTTTATGAGCCAGAGCAACTTCTGTATCAGGATAGGCAAAATGAACTTTTGATAACATATGTGTGAACTAAGAGACCCTGTAAGCTAGTAAAGTTACTTAGAGTAATCACAACAATAAATCAGTGTGGAGGACTGGAGTTCTGATGGTTAGAATGAATGAAGTTTAATCTCTTCCATGGTGTGTTTTCTGTTTTTTCTTTCTTTGAAATGTGACTCCACCCATTTGTCAACTGACAAGAAGTCCCATACTACATTTGCAATTCTAAATGACTGAGTCCTATGAATCATTTTGCAGGAGATGTGTAGGAAGTCAATCTCAAGGGAAGGAAATTATTCCTCTAATCAGACTGATACAGCCTATCCCTCACTGCAGTTCTAAAACGAGTATTGAGAAAAGTGATTTTTATTTGAAATTATAGAACTTGTAATTTTTTTAAAATTGCAAAGTCCCCGTAGTTGCATGGGAATTCACAAAGCTGTAATAGTTAACTCTTAAACTGCTCTTAATCTGGGGAGAATGTTTTCCGCATGATAAGTCAGTAAATATTTACTATATGGAAGGGTGTTCTAGAACCATTGCAGTCAAGGAAAAGTAAAGTTCAACTGTGCTGGGTGTTTCCACTTATGAGTGCTTCTAATGGAGATTCAGACAACATGCTGAAAAGATGGGTATTACTTTTTTCACTGCAAAGATATGAATGAACTATGCAGAGTTGCAATGAAATTACTATTTTTCAGACTGTTAAAATAAGCAACATTCCCCAAGTCTTCAATAGCAGCAAACCAAAGAATGCTGTTTCACAGTTCTTTTGTTCAATATGTGCTCAATGGGTGTGACTTTACTTTCTTCTGTCTTTTCTGGGTTTTTTTCTGGGCAGTATGGAACTCAAATAAGAGTTTTGGCCTTCATTTCAACCCATAATGAAGACCTCCTTCCAAGAATAGGCACAAAGAGAAAATTATGAAATGTTTTGCTTATATGTGAGTTCTGATCCACGTTGATTACATATAAAATCTGAAAAAAAAATTTGTTTTACCAAGTGCCCGATATTTTCTAGTCAGAAAATGTGAAGTGAGCTAAGGTGACACCTACTGCCTTTGAATCAAAACAGAGGGTACATGGGTAATCGAATGTTTCAGTTTAATCAAGTAGAATTAGATTGTCGGTGGATGTGTGGTTGCTCCATGGATATGGAGAGAAGACCACACTCCAAGGGGCAAGAAGGATAGATAGCAGTGATAATGCTCTTTTAGCTCTCCTGCCCCTTGAAGCTAGGAGTGGCTCCCCCCGCTCCCACCGCTGTTGTGATCCCAAAGAGATGACACGAACAGGACAGGAGGCCATGGAGAAAGCCGCTTATTAGGGGAAAGCATGGGACTTTTATAAGGTACTGAGGGAAGGTTCTGGAGAAATGGGAGGGGAATGCCTCCCATTGGTCAACTGGCATGCAAATAAGGGATTGAAACAAGGACCAATGGGAGACGGGGATTAAGACATAACCATATAAGGAAGAACAACTGCAGTGCACCAAAATACAACCAATAGGGAAAGCTGTGGTGGGAAAGTACCCTAAGGGGATCATGGGAAGAAGAACTTGGATAGGGACCTCTACAGGGAAAATATAATGTGTAGACATGATGACATTGCAGTGTTAACTGGGGAAACATGAATACAATATTAAACTTAGGACATTTCAATAAGTGACATAAACCGAGTCGAATTCTTATATGTTCTGTCCATATTTGCCAGGTCTCGTGGCTCACACTCCACATCTCGGCATCCTCGTTGACCCAGCGCTTATAGTACCTCTGCCGTTTTAAGAATTCTGGGTCTGCCCCGACACACTTCCATTCTGAAACATGAAACTGATGTTTCAATACAAAAGGAGGGTGATTGTGCTGGGATGAAGATGTTTTTTTATTACTGTATTCATTGATTGGAAGTAAGGGGTATGAAAAATCAAAATAAATTGTAACTATTCTTTTTAATGAGTTGGAGTTGCTATTTCTCATTGTGTTGGTTATAAAATATATCAGACATAAAATGATAATTTTAGGTATTAGATTAGGTCAGTATTTGTCCAGAAAAGGTCAATAAATTTGTCTGGTATTTCAAATTTATTAATAAAACTTTGGAAGAAATTTATTACCAGTTTTTGACCAACATGAAATTTTTGTACAGTGGAAGTTTTCCCACTCTTGCTATTTCTGTTGCCAACCTTGTCCCTTTTCTGTAGTCGTGATGCCTCAAGACTGGAATCAACATATTTCATTTGTTCATATCTTGTCCTAGGGTCACTGATACAAATTTTGAGACTTATTTGTGCTGAAATATTCATGGGCCAGAAATCATTTGATGGAAGTTGATATCATGTCTTGAAATCTATTTTCATATATATATATATATATATATAAAATGTGTAAATATATATGTAAATTAATTCTACGTAACAGTTTCATTTTAGCTATTCTCTTTAATTAAAATTATTATTACCAATAATGTGAAATCACTAGTAAAACACAGGATACTCCTGGTACTGGCAATAAAAAAAAAAATATATTCTCCAAGCTTTTACTCTGGATTTTTTGTCTTTGTTCACTTCAGTTCATTTTTAAATGTTTATGCATCAAATATTCCTATGAATTAAATGCTTATGGAGCTATGACTTCATACTAGTTGCTCACACAGGTCACATACACCTTGAATAAATTTAAAAAAAATTCTTTCATGGATTCATTGCTGCTTATAGCATTAACTATGTCCTGTTCTTGGTATTGTACTGAAAGAAAGCCTAATAATCTTCTCTGTCCTTAACATGGTTAACTCCTTGGGTTTATTTAAAGTACTGAGTGCATTAAATATATATTTCTTTACAGCCCTTTTGATATAATTTGTACAGGTTAACAAAGGTAACTTTGTTTCAGGAAGTTCTCTGTCTGGTGGGAGTAGAATTAAAAATTAATACTTATGTTGTGGCTTTTTGAAAGATCTGAGTAAAATGTGTCCTGATTTAAGGAACATCAGTGGTCAATGAGTATGGGAGACAATGAAAATGTAGGATTAATGATCATCTAGTTCTACATTTCATCAATTAAAGTTCCAGTGTGTACCTTGATACACATGTAATATTCAGAAAAACTCTTCTAAGTACTCTGTTATCATTAGGATGATTTTGAAGACTCTGACAGATACTTAGCTTGACTTTGTCCAGAAACCAGTTAATTTTCATTGTGTGTTTTGACAAGAAGTCAAAGGCGCTCTGCTTTAAGTTAGGGCACCTAAAATCCTATTCATGCATAGATTTCCATTGTTTTCAAGTATTTTCTCAAGAACAAACACAACACAGTAACCTGTAAGTAAGATGACATAGGTCTGGTGTATTTTGCTTTGATAGGAGATGCAACAGCATCCCAGCTGGCCGTGGTTAATAAAAGGCCTAATCAAACATCACAGCTCCATAATTTTCAAAAGCTCTTATGGATGCTAATAGTAGGTTCCTCATTACCTATTGTTATCATGTACTATATTCTCTGCAAAGAAATGCGCAACTACGTAAACTCAAAATGTGTGATGTTTTAATAAGGAAGTAACACAGTTCTAAGTCTATCTGTTGTGTGTTAACTTTCTGTTTCAAGTAAAATAATAGTAAAATGCAAACAAATTACAGGAGCCAAATATATTTTGTTTTTCTGGAGAACAGAGCATTAATATGAGAAATACTTGTGTGTACTTTCAGTAGCTGCCATCTGGTAGCTCCGTAACACAGTTGTAATGGTCAAGCAGGTGGTGATTAACCATGATTCAAAATGATGCTTCACAGCACCCATCCACAGCAGGTGATGAAATGTGGCATTCAGCAATACTCTGCTGGAAATCACATGCTGGCGAGACTGAGGTGACACACAAGTGCTGTGGGCAGGAGGGACTGGGAACACACAGGAGGTTCTTCTCCTTTGAAAATTGTCAGTGTCATTCAGCCATCTGATTGTTTTGTAGTATAGTTCAAAGAATCGCAAGAATAAGGACAAGCTGCTTTATTTTCGTTGGGATTTACATAGCTGGTTCTAGAATGCTGAATATATTATTAAACAAAATTACAAACTAGGACCTTTATTCTACAGTGTCAGAATCATTCAGTGAAAAGAAACAATTATGCTGGGTAGGAGTAAAAGTCCTCTTCAAATTTTTCCATTTTGAAATCTGAAGCAGGCCAAGTGTGACTAAGAAATTAGCAAGAAAAAGGCTAATCTAGAAAAATCATAGACCTGGTAGTCTTATTCCATTATTTTGATTTTGAAACAATTGGTAGAAGAAAACAAGAAGCAAAGATAAATATAGAATGGTATACAATTCTTCACTCTAGGAAAGTAGGATTAATGAACCTGCTTTCTATGTTTTCTTTCACTCAAATGAACTTTCTGATCATCTATTCTGATTGAAAGTGAGTATGTCATTTAGCATGGAAAATATGAATATTATTAATTTTAATACTGTTCATTATTTTGCAATTTGAAATACACAAGTCAATAGAGACCTTTTAGAATAGGTAAAGTGTTCATACTATTCTGCACTGCAGATTCAGAATTATGTGTAGTTTTTGTTGTTTGCATTAAAGAATGGTTAATGCACACTGGAGTAAACAAAGAACAATAGAATTATCAGAGAAAGGAAAGAAAATCATGAAAGAAAGTAAACAATCTTGGCTTGTTTGATTTAACAAGACACAGATGGAAGGAGGGATGTGATTGCACTTTGTAATTACGTCAGGGGAAATACCAGGGTGAGAGCTATTTAATCTGAGACTGTGTTTACACACAGAAAAATTTTATGAAGCTGGCTAGAAGTATAATTAGGATTGAAATTGTAAAATGCTTTTGAAATGTGAGGTGCTCTGGTTCTGAAGGACAAAATAAAATGGGTACAAATTAAAATACAGAAAATTCCATTTAAAAAAAGGGGGAAAAATTATTGCCAGAGTAAGCAAATAGTATTTGACTCTAATCTCAGAACTAGGTAGTTACATGTCTCTTCTCCAAAGTAATTCAAGTTTACTCAGAAATAGATCACTTGCTCTGAGTGTTTAAACCCATTTATCCCAGTAATGCTCCCTATTTTTCAATAGCCTGCCTCAGTTCAAGAAAAGGCAAAACATTTCAAAACGTACAACTCTCATCTATGTCAAAGAGACAACTGATACTGAAACCAACTGTTATATCTTTAAAGATATTTTTGTATCTTTAAAGTCTAGAACAGGTAAATTCTAGTTTTCTCTATCATGGAATTTGACTTATAAAAATCCTGGTTTGGTGGGGGTTTTTTTGTTGTTTTTTGTTTGTTTGTTTGTTTTTGTTTTTGTTTTGTTTTGTTTTTTGTTTAGTTGATTGATCTATAATAGGAAGTTAAATTGAACAGAAGTCCTTTCCTAAAATATAGTCATGCCTTTACTGTGGACTGAAGCTGAATTAAGGTGTTTATATTTCTAAAGCAAATGTTCGGATGGGATGTGAGAATTACAATTTTGGCATGAATTATGGGGAAATAGTAGAACAATTGAATCTGATTATTTACTGGATTTGATTTTGACTTTTGAGAGATGTTAAGAAAGCCTTATACATAGGCTGGTTTAAAACCCCATAATTTCAGTTCAACAATAGGGAATGTGGTCCTTGAACAGACCCTGAGTTAGAGAATGAATATTTTTTATAATAATGACCCCATGATTATTTTTCAAGTGGAGGGCATTGTCTGCTAGTCCAAGGCTCTGACGAGTCTTCAGTTCCTCTGCTTATAATGTTGCAGGCTGGACTATCTTGAAAAAACCTTAGGCTTTTAGCACAACACAATTTTGGTAAGGAATCAGAAGTTCTATTGACAACTTAGGTTTTTCTGATACTCAGATCTTGCTGTATCTGTGTTCCAGCTTCTGTAGATCCCATCAGGCCATGTGGCAAAGCGGGACTGTAATTCCCATATGGATGAGCTGGGAGCCATTGTACAGGTAATGTCTCATATCAGG
This sequence comes from Hafferia zeledoni, assembly GCA_035583235.1. Lineage (NCBI taxonomy): Eukaryota > Metazoa > Chordata > Aves > Passeriformes > Thamnophilidae > Hafferia > Hafferia zeledoni. Next base: position 10,898,968 of record JAWWEV010000115.1, read on the forward strand.
ACAGAATCAATTTGATGAGGACTTAGGAGAAGATTAAGTGAAGGACAAATTATCACTGTTGTTCTACAGCAGCAGTTAACACTGATTTTTATAGCATCTTTATAGCAAAATAATATACATTCTGGCATTGCACTTAATGGATTCCGCATGACAAATGATAAAAGTTTTGAATTACTTCTATCAGGCTTCATTTTGCCCTGCTTTTTAATTAATATTGCAAAGCCTAATGTAATTATCCATTTGGCAATTCTCCTTGTCAGTCATCTGCTGATTCATAAGCCAGTGAAACAATACATTCCACACTGGATCATCTGTGAGGACTTTTCTGGCACAGCTCCTGGCATTGAATTTGGTTTTCAATGATATTCCAAAAGAATCAGAACTATTCACATTGTTCTTGGGCCAGTCTTGCTTCCTTGCTGTACATACAGCAGAATGTTTTTAGGCTGCACCTTCCTTGTTGCCTGATATGACTTCCTCTCCATAAAACAGAGAGACAGCTGTTCTTCTTTTGGCATTTGTTTTTCATGTCAGAAATATGTCAGGTACCAATTTTGTAGTTGTTTTGGACATACCTAGTTGTGTTTTAGACTGAGGGCATTTAGTTGCCTTTGTTTCTCATAGTTTGGTAGCCTTTACTTATTAGAGAGCCTGCTTCACTGCAAATAGCATCAGAAAGGTGTAAGTTGCAACCACATGTGGGCCAGGCAGAACTTTCTTCATATTTTTACTGGTGAGAAAAAGCTAGAAAAATTTGCTGAGCGCAAATTACTGGCATGCTGATGTTCCCTCCTCAGCAACTTTGGTTGGTGCACTTCCCTGCTGTAGCTTTTGTCTTTGTACAGTTCTCTCAGTCTCCACCTCTGAGCAGTCTTCCTGTGTGTATTATGTCCTTCTATGTATGACCAGATAAAAAATAGACACTTCTGAGTTCTAGATCTAGGATAAAAAAAGTAATTGTTTCCACAGATTTTTATTAGGAAACATCAATTGCCATGTTTTACTTTTCCAGAAAGAAAATCCAAACAACCCTTGAAACTCTGTATGGAAATTAAAATTTATGGGAAAACATGGAAGGAGTAACCCCAGTATTTAACAGTATGATTCTACAAGGGAGTACTACAACATAAAATAATTGTGTACCCTGTAACAAAAGTTCTCTTCCAATATAAACTCTCAAAGATAACCTCAAGATGTGCTGCAGGAAGAACTAGAAGGTAAAGAAGGGTCATAGCAATTAGGTGCCAGTCATTCCTAGATGAAACAGTTCTCAGGGGACAAATCGTGTACAATCCAGTGCTTCCCTAGGACGAACAGCTACAGCTCCCCCTCCCTCTAGAGCTTTAGGCTCTCTGTGTCTCTCTCAAAACAAATCTTAAGCAAAACCAAACCCTAATTAGAGACTAGGCCCAGGCTAAGCTTCAGCATAAATCCCTCAACCTTCTCCTTATTAATAAGGAATTTCTCAGTTGGCACTCTGTACCATCCACTGGCAACCTTAGAAAAAAACCTCTATATTCAAAGCAAATGAAGAACTTCTCAGAGAAGAGGTGTCATTGCAGCTTACCCCTCGCTTTGGCAACACCTTTTCAGCCCCAATCCAGCTGGAGTTTTAGAAAATGCTTCTCTTGCAAAATAAACCCAGTCAGTATTTGGGCTGGGTTTGAGAGAGAAAAATATAGAGGGCTACTTAGGTGGGGTTGCAAAGTGGCTGCCAAGAGGAGAGACAGCCTCGAGCAAGGTATGTCCTCTAAAGAATTCTGAAGTAGGGCAGCTCTGGTTTTAGGCTTAAGCTCTTGCCTCTTGTCAGGATTAGATTTATGATTAGTTATGGAAAAGAGACATTCCAGAGCTTCAGTTGGGAGTGGAGGTGGAAAAGGAAAGCTGCTGATTTCTCTTATGGGAACTTGTTCTTTTACTCTGGCAGTCCTTTTGCAGCCACCCTTCAGCTGAAGTTTTAGGCTTTGTTCCTCTTTGTCTTAGCCAAAGCCCCTCCAGTATGTTCCCAGAAAGGCATCTAAGGACAGAGTGCTCTACCACCTTGTGTTAAGAGTTTCAGTTTTTCTGTTTATGAGAACAGCATGAGGAATGTTTGACTTGCCTTTTTCCAACTGTTCTCATAGTTGTCTTGAGGAGCCCTTACAGGGCTTTTATTTTAGCTGTTGCTCCTCATCATAGCAGCAATTACGTTCGTACCAGCTGACCTTCACTGGGCTGCACATCATAGTGAGTTACTTAAAGCTAATGAAATTATCAGAGTCAGACTACTGATGGACCACCATCTGTTCAGTGCTATAGTCCCTGAAGAAAATGAAGTTGTGCATCTACTAATTTTGTTTTACATTATGTAGTTACTGTAGGAGCTTTTCATGGAACTGCATGATTTCTAAGGTAGGAAAAGTTGTCATTATAGTCGCTTTTTCTGAAGGGAAAAATTACCTAAGAAGTTCAATTCTATGCTCTGATACTTTATTATTCAAAGTATAAATCTTTTTTATTCTCAGTCTTTAGTCTATAAACTCAAAAGCAACCATTAATGTGGTGACTCAAATTCCCTTATAATTTGTCACTTCTGTTGATGTGCTGGAACTTTGTCTTGTCTCTTACATTTCACATTACATAATATAAATTTTCAATAAATTTATTGAAGTTTTCACAGAGAAATCTAAGATTTTTAATATTTCCTTTTACCTTTTATTATCTAATTTCAAAGCATGTGGAAAATATTATCTAATGGGTAATTGCTGATCTTTTAGGAGTATAGTTTTACAAATGAAAAGTGGTAACTTATTCACTTACCTATTACTAGTCAGATAGGAATGGAGACGTGTTAAACTGTTACTCATCTTAGATTTTTATTTAAATATATAACTTTCTTTTGCAAAATTGTTTTTAAGGATTTTTTCACAGGTTTTTTTGCTAATAAAATAATTAAAAATCAGATTTGGACATTATCCAAATATAGTAATAAAAACTAGAGTGACTTTGATTGGAGGAGGAGAAATGCTTGGCCAGAAGTCACACAAAAATTATTCTGAAATCAAGAAAATCCAAACTATAATTTTCCATATTTTATTAATTATTACCTCATTTTTCCTTAGAAGTCACTGAAACTGAAGAAAGAAGTGCCAGAATCTCTCACAGAAAGATGTTTTTCCTTTATTTATAGAGAGAATGCAAAGAGAAAATATTGAAAATTTTGGTAGGATGTCTTTTATTTATTTTTTTCAGTCAAAGGTGTGAATACAAAATGGGTAAATACATCATCCTTGTCAGCAACATTACTACTACTACTACTACTATTATTATTATTATTATTATTATTATTATTATTATTATTATTATTATTATTATTATTATCATCATCATCATCATCATCATCGTCATCATCATCAATCATCATTATTATTATCATTATCATTATTACTTTTACAAGCCAAAGATCATCTGAAAACTGAAGGTTATATATCTGTAGAGAAAGGACAGCCCTCAGACACATCTTGCAACCCTCATGACAGGGATCATTTTAGCATAAATACTGAAGTAGTAGGTTTTAACTTTACACTGTAGTAGTGCATGGTCATTTTACCCTGTATCTGAAAAAAACCCAAACAAACAAACTTGAAAACCGTGATCATTTCATGAGAGCATGCTGAAGTTTCCTGTATAAGGCTGTTTGTTTGTTGACTATATGGTAGTAGAGGTAACAGCATTAACTTTAACATTACTAAGATTAATATTCCATTAATATGAATGAAGAAATTCAGGTTCGTATTGAGTCCTCTAGCTTATGACAGGTTGTAGATACCAAGGTTGCAGAATGACAAAGGGCTGGATGGACTGACTTAAGATCTCAGCAGTTGTGCTTTTCTTTCACATGCCTTTCAGCAATTTTTTTTACAGAACTTCTGGGCTGTATCACATTGCTTTTTATAATGCTATAGAAGTGATTGACAGGGGATTAAGATTTTCTTCCTGCTGGAAAATTCTCCATTACTACAGTAGATCATAATTAAGTCAAAATGGCACTCTTGCTCTCTCTCCAGGAAGAAACTGATATCCTGACTCCCATGTTCACTGCTTGCTAAAGTGAACAGTGTCCGTAAGCTGCTTCCAGGCAGCCCCTTATGGGCATTGATTCTGGTCTCTGTGGTACTGGAGCTCTTTGTGTCTTGTGGCCTGAAATTCAGATAAACTCAGTGTACAAACTGCTGGAGGAGTTTGGTGCTGTGAAGTTTTACAAAAGCAATAGCAATTGAACATGTGCTTGTATTTCAGTGTTATAACTGAGACAGTCGATCAAACTCTTATGCATATAAGCAAGAATAGAGCAGTCAGTATGATCCTATCTCTGAATATGAAATAAGAAAGCAGTATGAGTCAAAATTTGCCTTTCATTGAAGTCAACAAAAATTGGAAGTATGTAGAAAATAATTAAAACTACCTCATCCAAGTGTAATCTGTATTTTATTTTTCCAAATAAAGCTTAAGAAGTGTTGAAATGTATATCACAGCAGATGATCATGACCCAAACATTAGAAATTCAGATTAGAAATAAATTGCACTTTTCTAGCAGTAAGGGTTACTAATCTCTGGAACAGTTTAGCTATTGATTACTTTTTAGATTACTGTTAAAGGTTCAAACAAAGGAAGGTGGTGTTGGGAGGAGTTCCTCAGAGAATTTTTCTCACCCTACTAATGCAAAAGTTTAGGCATCGGAGTGCCAGGACTGAGAATAAAAGATGGCCGATGACTTTCAGATTTCAACTGAATAGTGGGGTGGAGGTTAGAAAACAGAACCCCAGCACCTGAGGGTGGGAGAGGTTTTTCCCTGTGTGCTGGCTTGACTTTTGGTTTTTGGGCAGTTGCAGAAAAGGAGCCACTGCTTGCTACGCTGGTGAGACCTCTTTTCTGGCTCTGCTCTTTGCCTTTCCCCCTCCTTC